>CM035841.1:55546959-55919459 GCA_020510985.1 Pholidichthys leucotaenia
CTTGTTCTTCTCCTCCTTCGTGTTGAAAAATCGATCTTGTTGTCTTGTTGTGGTTCTCCTTCTTCGTGCTTAATTTTGCTGTTTCTTTTCCACCGCTGCTGCTCGTCACGGCTTTATCAGTCACTGGATTGAAAGTGTTCTTGTACAGATAAGATAAGATAAGATAAGATAAAATAAGCCTTTATTAGTCCCACAATGGGGAAATTCCAGGATTGCAACAGCACAGGGATAGCAACACTCAGAGCAACAATCAGAAGGCAAGAAAAAAACCCCAAAACAAAACAAGAGCAGCAAGTATACATATGTACATATAAATATAAATATATATAGACACACAGAGCGGAGCATTGTAGCTGGATGGAATAAATATATGAGTATATAAACACACAGTACGGAGCATTGTAGCTAGATGGAATAAATATGTAAATATATAACCACACAGTGCTGAGCATTGTAGCTAGATGGAATAAATATGTAGATATATAAACACCCCCAGTGCGGAGCATTGAAACTAGATGGAATAAATATGTAAATATATAAACACACACAGTGCGGAGCATTGTAGCTAGATGGAATGAAACAGCATAACCGTCTACTTAGTTATCCTACATGGTATGATTATGTACCCATACATATTCTCACCCTCCATAGCGACCGGTATTTTCCTAGTTGTATGCCGGAGGGGACCATTGTGTAAGTCTATTGCGTCTTTTGCATTCAAAACTATTAGGTTGTCACGTCTTTTTGCTATCTCTGCAAGCAGCCCTGCTTAGGTTGTACAGTCTGACAGCCGTAGGTAGGAAGGACCTGCAAAACCTCTCGGTTGTGCACCTAGGATGATGTAGTCTGCTGCTAAATGAGCTCCTCAGTGCATTCAGTATGTCCTGCATAGGGTGGAACTCGGACTCCAGCAGAGATGACAGTTTAGCCACCATCCTTCTCTCTTCTATCTCCTCCACTGGGTCAAGGCGCTGCCCCAGGACAGAGCTAGCTTTCTTGATCAGTTTGTTCAGTCTCTTCCTATCGGCTGCCGTAATACCACTGCCCCAGCAGACCACTCCAAAAGTGATGGCTGATGCCACCACCGTGTCATAGAATGTCTTCAGCAGCGCCCCTTGTACACCAAAAGACCTGAGTCTCCTCAGTAGGAACAGCTGTCCATTCTTGTAGAGTGCATTAGTATTGTGTGACCAGTCTAGTTTATTGTTCAGATGAACACCCAGGTACTTATAGGATGTCACCATCTCGATGTCTGTTCCCTGTATATTTAGTGGTGCTGTGAGGGGTTGTCCTTGCCTGCGGCAGTCCACCACCAGCTCCTTAGTTTTCCTCGCGTTGATCTGGAGGCAGTTCCAATGGCACCAGTCCACAAAGTCCTGGATAAGCCCTCTGTACTCAGCTTCATCTCCATTGGAGGTGAGGCCAACGATCGCAGAGTCATCAGAGAACTTCTGTAGATGGCAGTGTGTTGTGTTGTGTGAGAAGTCTGCAGTATAAAGGGTGAACAGGAAGGGAGCCAAAGCCGTTCCCTGGGGGGGCCCTGTGCTACCAATGATTGTGTCGGACACACAGTCCCGGGTTCTCACAAACTGAGGCCGGTTAGTGAGGTAGTCCAGGATCCATGATGACAGGTGCTGGTCCACCCCTGCGCACAGCAGCTTGTCCTTCAGGATCACCGGTTGGATGGTGTTGAAAGCACTGGAGAAGTCAAAGAACATGATCCTCACCGCATTCCCGGGCTTCTCCAGGTGGGACAGAGAACGGTGAAGGAGGAAGATGACCGCATCCTCCACCCCAATGCCATGCTGGTAGGCGAACTGGAGTGGATCCATCGCTGGTCCCACCAGGGGGCGGAGGTGAGCAAGGAGCAGTCTCTCCAGGGTCTTCATCATGTTGGACGTCAAGGCCACTGGTCTGTAGCTGTTCCGATCTTTGGAGTGGGAAGTCTTTGGTACAGGTACCACACAAGATGTTTTCCACAACTGTGGTACCCTCCCCAGCTTCAGGCTCAGGTTGATGATGTGCTCCACAATCCCACACAGCTGGTCTGCACAGGACTTGAGGAGCTTTGCGCTGATGCCGTCCGGTCCCGACGCCTTCTTCGCCTTGATCTTCCTCAGCTCTGTCCTCACCTGGGTCTTAGTGAGAGTCAGGTTGGGGGGCTGTGTGTTGGGAGTGGGGGGGTGTTGGTGGAGTGGGGAGTGGGCAGTAGGACTTGATGTCTTTAGAGGCAGCAGTGGTTGTTGTGCAGTCAGGGGGGAGGGCGGTTGGTCAAACCTATTGAAAAACAGATTCAGATTGTTTGCCTACTCCCTGCCCCCGTGACCTGGGGGGAGGTATTCTGAAGTCCAGAGATGGTTTTAAGGTTTCTCCAGACCCCACTGATGTCGCTCTGTTGCAGCTTGTCCTCCATCTTCTTCCTGAAGCTGTCCTTGCCTTCTCTGATCTTTCTCCTCAGCTCCCTCTGTACGGACTTCAGCATCTCCCTGTTCCCCAACCTGAAGATCCTCTTCGTCTCTCTCAGAAGTGTTTTTATCTCAGTGTTGGTCCAGGGTTTGTTGTTTGAGCAACACCGTATGGTCTTGGTGGGAATGGTGTTGTCCACACAGAAGCTGATGTAGTCCGTGATGGTGTGAGTGAGGCCATCGATGTCCTCACCATGTGGATCGCAGAGCTGCTCCCAGGCGGTGGTTTCAAAACAGCCTTTTAGAGTGTCCATTGCCTCCTCAGACCATAACTTCACTGTGCGCATGGCCGGAGGTTGTCTGTGCACTAGGGGTTTGTACACCAGCTGGAGATGAACCAAGTTGTGATCCGATCTCCCGAGTGGGGGGAGTTGTAATGAGGTGTACGCCTCCTTAGTGTTTGCGTAGAATAAGTCCAGTGTTTTATTGTCTTTAGTGTGGCATGTGACATACTGGGTAAACTTGGGTAGAATGGGAGACAGTGAAACATGGTTGAAATCGCCTGAGATGAGGAGAAGAGCATCTGGGTGTTCTGTCTGCAGCTTGCCGGTTACTGAATGGATGATGTCACACGCTGTCCTAGCGTTCGCCGTCGGATTTGCATAAACAACAATGCAGATCACGTGTGAGTATTCCCTCGGGAGATATGTAGGCCGCATGCTAACAGCTAGCAACTCAATGTCTTTGCTGAAGTGTCGTTGTTTAACAGTGATATGTCCCGGTCTGCACCAGTTGTTGTTAACATACATTATCACTCCACCGCCCCTTGCTTTGCCACTGTCTGGTGTTCGGTCTGCCCGTATCGTGTGGAAACCCTCCAGCTCAATGTTAGCATCTGCTGCTAGTTCAGATAGCCACATCTCCATAAACAAAAGGAGAGAGCATTTCCGGTATGTGCTATCGTAGCGGGAGATAGCCGCTAGCTCATCTACTTTTCCCAGTAACGACCGTACATTCCCCATGACAACGGATGGAAGGGAGGGTCTGTACCTTATTCAGGAGATTCAGGAGTTAAAGCAACAAAATTTCGTGCCTGAACTTTTTTCCGGGGGCAGGGTCATCGAGGTGGACACGCACACATTATAAAAAACAGCAACAGTGAACTTTATACAATACTCTAAATCACATTAACTTTAAAAAAAAAAAAAGTTAAAAACTTTAAAATCTTTCAGATACAAATCACAAAATGCAATCAGTTCTTTTAAAGAAGATTTGCTGAAGCAAGACTGGACAAAAGTCTATGTATCAGATGTAAATGAAACCTATGACACATTTATGAACATTGTAACCACTCTTTATGAAAAAAATTGTCCATTAGTAAAGAAAAAGTTAAAACATAAATTTGTCGACAAGCCATGGTTAACAAAAGGATTACAAAAGGATCACAAAAGGATTACCACTGCGCCACCGTGGGGCTGCACGGTGACGCAGTGGTTTAGCACTGTGGCAGCACAGTTTTACCCTCGGCCAGGGGACCGCGGGGATCATGAGATCGTGGGTTCGATCCCAGCCCCCGACCAACAGTGAGCTGTGTGGAGTTTGCATGTTCTCCCCGTGTTGCTCGGGTTTACTCTGGGATTTCTCCGGTTTCCTCCCGCATACCAAAAACATGTAGGTTTAGGGCGCACGCAGCGACCAGCAGCCGGTGGCTTGTCACCAGACTGCAAACCAAGTCTACCTACGGGTACAAATAAGTAACAAAAAAAAAAAAAAGGCCTGTAAAAAGAAAAAATTATTATATAAAGCTTTTCTAAAGAAAAGGACAAAAGAGGCAGTGCAGTGGTATAAAACATACAAAAATAAGTTAACATATATAATGAGGTGTAGTAAAAGAGACTATTACAGTAAAGAACTGGAGAAAAACAGAGACAATATTAAAAATACATGGACAATACTTAACAATATTCTTGGAAATAAAAACAGAAATACAAGCTATCCAACCAATCTTTCAAAAAAAAAAAAATAATAAAACGACTCAGAGTGTGAATGCAGTCTCACCTGCAGATGAATTTAATAACTTTTTTGTTAACATTGGTCCTAATTTGGCTCAAGAAATACCCATTATGGCACCTACAGGTGATACAATAAGCAAAAACATTGCTATAAAAGATTCCATTTTCATAAAGAACACAGACGAGAGAGAGGTCATTGAAATTGTTAAATCGTTTAAAAGTAAAACATCTACGGACTGTGATGGTATTGACATGCTCTTAGTCAAAACTATCATTGAATACTTAGTGAAACCACTGACGTATATTTGTAACCTGTCTCTCCAAACAGGTATATTTCCCAATGCAATGAAAATAGCTAAAGTAATTCCGATATACAAGACCGATGACAGAGGGGAATTTTCAAACTATAGACCAATTTCACTATTGCCGCAATTTTCCAAGATACTTGAAAAAAAATATTCTGTTTGAGAACTGACAACTTCATAATGAAGAATAATTTATTGTGTGAGCAGCAATATGGGTTCAGACACAAGAGGACAACTGCATTTGCTCTCATGGAATTTATAGAAAAAATATCAACTGTCATTGAAAATAAAGGGTATTCCTGGATCTTAAAAAAAACATTTGATACAGTGGATCACAATTTATTATTAAAGAAACTACAAAATTGTGGTATTAGGAGGGTAGTACTGTTCTGGTTATGTAGTTACTTAAAGAATAGATATCAGTATGTATGTGTTGGTAACAAAAGCTCATAGTTACTAAAGCTTGCTTGTGGAGTCCCACAGGGTTCAGTTTTGGGGCCACTGTTATTCAATATGTATATAAATGATATATGTAAAGTTTTGGAAAAAAAATGGATTTAATATTGTTTGCCAATGACACTAATTTATTATGCAGTGGAAGCAATTTGGAACAACTTTTGGATACACTTGGAAAGGAATTAGGAAAGCTTAAACTGTGGTTTGATTCAAACAAATTAACGCTCTATTTAAGTAAGACAAAATTTATAGTTTTTAACAATCATCACAACAACTTAGTATCTAAACTCAGTATAAGATAAGATAAGATAAGACAAGATAAGCCTTTATTAGTCCCACAACGGGGAAATTCCAGGATTGCAACAGCACAGGGATAGCAACACTCAGAGCAACAATCAGAAGGCAAGAAAAAACAAGCAAGCAAGAGCAGCTAATATACATATGTACATATTACTATAAAATATATATATACACACACACACACACACAGACACACAGTGCAGAGCATTGTAGCTGGATGGAATAAATATATGAATATATGAACACACAGTGCAGAGCATTGTAGCTAGATGGAATAAATATGTAAATATATAAACACCCACAGTATGGAGCATTGCAGCTAGGTGGAATAAATATGCAAGTATATAAACACACACAGTGCGGAGCAATGTAGCTAGATGGAATAATATGTAGATATATAAAAACACAGTGCGGAGCATTGTAGCTAGATGGAATAAATATATAGATATATAAATATAAACACACCCAGTGCAGAGCATTGTAGCTAGATGGAATAAATATGTAAATATATAAACACCCACAGTATGGAGCATTGCAGCTAGGTGGAATAAATATGCAAGTATATAAACACACACAGTGCGGAGCAATGTAGCTAGATGGAATAATATGTAGATATATAAAAACACAGTGCAGAGCATTGTAGCTAGATGGAATAAATATGTAAATATATAAACACACACAGTGCAGAGCATTGTTGCTAGGTGGGATGAAACAGCATAACCGTCTATTTAGTTATCCTACATGGTATGATTATGTGCCCATACATATTCTCACATATTCTCACATATTCACATATTCTCATAAATGGTGTAGAGACTGAAAGAGTATCCAAAACTAAATTTCTTGGAGTAATAATTGATAATAAACTGTTTTGGAAGTCACGTATTAATTATATTAAAGGTAAAATATCTAAATCAATTGCAATACTACACAGAGTGAAATATTTGCTGAATCAACCCACATTATATACTTTGTATTGTTCATTAATACTCCCTTACATGACATATTGTACTGAAGTATGGGGAAATACATATAAAACAAACATATATCCAATCTTTATTCTTCAGAAGAGAGCTATTAGAATAATAAACAAAGCTGCTTACAGGGAACTAACAAACCCACTTTTTCTTAAATTAAAAGCTCTCAAGTTGAAAGATCTGGTTGACTTTAAAACTGCAGTAATAATGTTTAAAGACCGGAGTGGTGGCTCAGTTGGTAGAGCATCCGCCCCACACCCGGGAGGCAGGGGTTCAAATCCCGGCCGGGTCATACCAAAGACCATATAAAAATGGTACTTTCTGCCTTCTAGCGTGGTGCTTCGCATAATGGAACGGGGAAAGTAAAAGTTACGCACAGAGCTACCAGAGGACTGAACCCCACTGTAGCTTTCACTACTTACAGTAGCTGTGTGGCCTAGGGTCAGAGAAATGGAGATAGGCGCCGCCCCATACACCAACATGGTGTGAAGGGAATTAACTAACTAACTAACTAATAATGTTTAAAGTGAAGAATCTATCACTGCCCGCAAATATCCAAAAGTTGTTCCAAATAAGGGAGAAACAATATCATTTCAGAGGAACATGTATATTTCAAAAACCTTCAGTGAGAACTACCACCAAGCAACACTGTGTTTCAGTGCAAGGAGTCTGATTGTGGAACGATTTTGGACCTGAATTAAAATCATGTTCAACACTTGGACAATTTAAACAAAAACTAAAGGAAGAAATACTCCAAGCATATATACAAGATGACATGTAAAATCACATAAGGATTATCATATTCAGTCTGTGTTGTGCTGTTGCTTAGTTTTTTGTCACGTTTTGTCTTAGCTTTGTTCTGAATTGTAATCGCTCTTGTTTTGTTTTTCTTTTGAATTCTTGAATGGAATATGGGTGGGCAATATAAGCTGAGGCTTCAGCCATCACCCATTTCGGATAACTTATGTTGAACTGTATAATCAGAGGAGTTATTGTTTGATTTGACCTTGTAAATTTTTTTCCTCCTTTGTTATATTATTCTTTCTTTTTTTTTAATCTTTGCTTTTAATCTATCCAAAATAAAGATTCATTCATTCATTCATTATTTCTATAATTGTTTTGTTCAGAAGACATAATCCCTAGGCTTCAAAAATGTGCTCTCTATCCTATGGAATGTATGAAAGGTTTTGTGTATGTTGAAGGATGAATCACTCGCACAGGGCCCGAGTGTGATCAGTTTTCAGCCTGGAAGTTTCATGCCCAAGACCAGCCCACTTCTTGCCAAGTGGAGGAAATTGGAGCAAAAGTTCCATTTCTATCAAATAGTTTTTATTGCAGACATGTTTTGACAAGAATACAGAACTTAGTTGACCTCAGTAAACCAGCTGAGAAATGAGAAACCGAAAGATAAATCCAAAAGTGGAACATCAATTCAGTGGCATAAAAATTCCACAGAAACAAAATAGCTATCCATGAGACAACTTTAACCTAGTATGTAACAGTAATATATACAGTGTGATGTCAGCTCAGTGTCAGTAATGATATCATATCATTGTGTAATTTCCCCATAAAGATTTTTTGTTCTGTTCCAATATATGCACGTCTGTGTCACAAATTTACCAGAAAAAAAGTTTAAAATGTCTCAGAATGTTTACAACAAAAACCTCACTAATTGCATAAAAAATGGGAAAAACTAAAACATTTATACTAATCTGCAGCTTTAGTTCTTTAACTTCTTGGCTTCATTGTTGTGAATTCATAATTATTTTTTGTAGAAATGTGCCATTTCTCCACTGCATTCATTATGTTTTTCATAGAAAATTGTATCTTTTTTCTCACAAATGTTCTATTTTACTTGTAAATTGGTTTCCTTTGTCATATTTTACAGCTTTATTCTAGGTCATTTATGCTTAATTTACATTTATAGGCTTTACCTGACACTAAAGTTGTGAGTCCACCACCACTACCATCCCCCTTGTTAAAAAATAATAAATCACCTGATTATTTATCTTTTGTTCATATGAAAGACAAAAAATAAAATAGAAAGGTGTCTTTACCTTCTTTACATGTTTCAACTGCACTGCAGCCTTCTGACGAAGGAAAAAAAGTGCAGTAGAAACATCTAAAGAAGGTAAAGACATCTTTCTATTTTATTTTTTGTCTTTCATATGAACAAAAGATAAATAATTAAAAGAAGACAAAATGAACCTATTTGACATATAAATCACCTGAGAACAAGCAAGGTTTTTTTTTTTTTTTTATTCAGCAACATCCACTGCGGAAAGAGGCTTTTTCACCAAACTGGCCACAAAAATCTGCATATTCCATCCATCCATCCATCCATCCATCTTCTACTGCTTTTCTGGAGGTCCAGGTCGCGGACGCAGCAGTTCAAGCAGAGAAGCCCAGACTTCCCTCTCCCCCGCCACCTGCTCCAGCTCTTTAGAGAGGATACCAAGGACCAGACCAGCTGGGAGATGTAGTCTCTCCACCGAATCCTGGGTCTACCCCGGGGTCTCCTCCCAGTGGAACGTGCCTGAAACACCTCAAGTGGGAGGCATCCAGGAGGCATCCTAATCAGATGCCCATACCACCTCAACTGACTCCTTTCAATGTGGAGGAGCAGCGGTTCTACTCTGAGCCTCTCCCGGATGACTGAGCGCCTCACCCTATGTCTGAGGGTGAGTCCAGCAATCCTACGGAGAAAGCTCATTTCAGCCGCTTGTATCCGCGATCTTGTTCTTTCGGTCATTACCCAAAGCTCGTGACCATAGGTGAGAGTAGGAATGTAGATTGACTGGTAAATCGAAAGCTTTGCCTTAGAACTCAGCTCCCTCTTCACCACAACAGACCGGTACAATGTCCACATCACTGCAGATGCTGCTCCAATCCGTCTGTCGATCTCTCGCTCCATTTTCCCCTCACTCGTGAACAAGACCCCAAGATACTTAAACTCCTCCACTTGGGGCAGGAGCCTGTCCCCAACCCAGAGAGGACAATCCACCTTTTTCCGGCTGAGGACCATGGACTCGGACTTGGAGGTGCTGATTCTCATCCCAGCCGCTTCACACTCAGCGGCAAACTGTCCCAGCAAGAGCTGTAGGTCATTGCTGGATGAAGCCAACAGGACAACATCATCTGCAAACAACAGAGATGAGATCCTGTGGCCACCAAGCATGACACCCTCCATTCCCTGGCTGCGCCTAGAAATCCTGTCCATAAAAATTATGAAGAGGATCGGTGACAAAGGGCAGCCCTGGCGGAGTCCAACTCTCACTGGGAATGAGTCCGACCGAGTGTTGGCAATACGAACCAAACTCTCACAACAGTCGTACAGAGACCGAATAGCTCGTAACAACAAGCCCGATACTCCATACTTCCGAAGCACCCCCCACAAAAAACCATGAGGGACGCGGTAAAATGCCTTCTCCAAGTCCACAAAACACATGTAAACTGGTTGGGCGAACTCCCACGAACCCTCAAGAATTCTCGAGAGTGTAAAGAGCTGGTCCGATGTGCCACGACCAGGACGAAAACCACATTGCTCCTCCTGAATCCGAGGTTTGACCAACGGCCGAACTCTCCTCTCCAGTACCTTGGCATAGACCTTCCCAGGGAGGCTGAGGAGTGTGATCCCTCTAAAGCTGGAGCACACCCTCCGGTCCCCTTTTTTGAAGAGAGGAATCACCACCCCAGTTTGCCATGCCAAAGGCACTGCCCCCAACCTCCACGCAATGTTGCAGAGGCGTGTCATCAAAATCTGCATATTTGATCTCAAAATCAAGATAATAGGTAAAAGGTCAGAACTACTAGCAATGTTTAGTCTATTATAGAGTTTTTGCGTATGACGTCAGGGGGCGTGCCGCACTGGCCCGTTAGAGTGTGCCGCCATATTGGATGGCAAGAAACAACAGCAGCAGCAGGGTGAAACAAACCACATAGCTCACGTGTACCTACAAACTCGGCAAAATGGTGTACTCAATTCAATTCAATTCAATTCAACTTTATTTATATAGCGCCATTTCACAACAACAGTCATCTCATAGCACTATCAACTGTAGGGGGGAACCTCCACAGTTGCAGAAAGACCCCAGCAATCAGGCGATCCCCTGTGAGCAAGCACTTGGCGACGGTGGAGAGGAAAAACTCCCTTTTAACAGGAAGAAACCTCCAGCAGAACCAGGCTCAGGGAGGGGCAGTCATCTGCTGCGACTGGCTGGGGGGTGAGGGGATAGAGAAGAAGAAAAGAACAGACATGTAGAGAGCAAACAGCACGATGGGGACTCAATCTATGGGAGAGAACAAACAGATGTTAATGACCAGCAAAAAAAAAAAAAAAAATATTTCATAGAGAGTGAGGAAAGGAGTGAGGCCCAGTGCATTACTGGAGGTCCCCCGGCTGACTAAACCTATTATCAGCATAACTAAGGGAGGGTTCAGAAACACATGATCCCTCCCTAATTGTAGGCTATATCAAAAAGGTAGGTTTTAGCTCTATTCTTAAAAACAGAGATCGAGTCTGACTCCCGAATCCAGATTGGCAGCTGATTCCACAGGAGAGGAGCTTGATAGCTGAAGGCTCTGCCTCCCATTGTACTTTTGGAGATTCTAGGTATTACAAGTAATCCTGCATTTTGGGAGCGTAGTGCTCTGTTAGGATAATACGGTAGTATCAGATCTTTTAAATAAAAAGGAGCCTGATTGTTTAGAGCTTTGTAAGTAAGAAGAAGGATTTTAAACTTAATTCTAAACTCTATGGGAAGCCAATGAAGGGAGGCCAGAACCGGAGAGATATGATCTCTCTTTCTAGTACCTGTTAAAACTCTTGCTGCAGCATTTTGGATCAGCTGAAGGCTTTTTAAAGATGATTTAGGACAGCCTGATAATAAAGAATTACAATAATCTAATCTCGAGCTAACAAAAGCGTGGATCAGTTTCTCAGCATCACTCTGAGACAAGATGCTCCTAATCTTGGCAATATTACGCAAATGATAGAAGGCAGTCTTAGAAACAAATTTAATATGTGAATTGAAGGACAAATCCTGATCAAAAATAACTCCAAGGTTCCTCACAGAGCTATTAAGAGAAAGAGTAACCGCATCCAAACTGAAAGTTTGATTTGGAAAGGAATTTCTAAGGTTTTTTGGACCAACAAGAATGACTTCAGTCTTATCTGAATTTAATAGCAGGAAATTACAAGACAACATTACTCCTGTTGTTCCCCCTGATAAGGGGATAAGCGGGGAATTAAATGGCCGGTGTGAAATGCAAAAAAAAAAAAAAAAAAGTTGGATTTTTGAATAATTACCTTCACTGACGTAATCTCTCGCTTTCTCATAACGGGCTGCACGGTGGCGCAGTGGTTTAGCACTGTGGCAGCACAGTTTACCCTCGGCTGGGGGATCGCGGGGATCATGAGACCGTGGGCTCGATCACAGCCCCCGACCAACAGTGAGCTGTGTGGAGTTTGCATGTTCTCCCCGTGTTGCGTGGGTTTACTCCGGGATTTCTCCGGTTTCCTCCCGCATACCAAAAACATGTAGGTTTAGCTCGCGCACGCAGCGACCAGCAGCCGGTGGCTTGTCACCAGACTGCAAACCAAATCTACCTACGGGTACAAATAAGTAACAAAAAAAAAAAAAACAACTTTCTGAGTTGGGTCTGGTTTGGGGGCGCCTCTCTGCTTGCTACAAAGGACAATGCACACATGAAAGGGGAGAAAACTATTGTAAATGTGCATAAAATCAGGTATGTTTTAACGCGGCACGCCGTGGAGAGCTGTAGAGGGGCTTGAAATAACGAGGCGATGTGATTCATAAACCCAAAGTTTATTATCAGCTCCTCTAACAAGTCTCATCTAAGTGCAGCAGCAGAAGAAGGAAAAAAGAAACCGAACACCTTCGGCTCTATGAACTTACACTTGCACATAACAAAAGACATGCATGTCAAAAGCTGACATCCCTCATTATCTTAATCCCCCATTGTCTTCGTACTCCTCCTCATGGCCCTGGGGGGTCAGGGCAGCTCCTCTGGTCTCCACCGCAGTGTCTGGGAAGCTCTTTGATCTTCACTGGCGGTTGAGAGTCTTTGTCCTGTTCTGAGGTGTGAAGTCGTCTTACATATGTAATCACCAAACATTCTCACATGCTTCAACATATGTAGGTTATGGAATATATGATTAATATAGACCACAGCCCCCCCCAAACAACTAAGAAAAGGACAATAGAAAAATTCACAGTTTAAGATAATTACTATGACATACTAACTGCTACACCTCTTGCCACAGAAGAAACTTTCCAGCAGCCATGCTCCTAAGAGAGTTCAGTGGTAATCATAACAGCATAGTAAAATCACAAGTCAGTCCTAAACTGTTACAGCACAATTAGTGAACAACTGTTGAGTAGTTTGCATCAGTCTCTGTGCCGTCTGGGTTTTAATCTTCTCCCGAATCTGCTATGGGTCCGCTTGGGCGTCCTGCTGGGACCTTCCTGTAAGGAATCTGCAGCTTGGGGAGGAGAGTGATTATTTGTTCCCTGCAGGGGGGCTGAGTCTTTTCTCTTGGGGGGTCTACCCCGCCGAGGTGCTCTCGCCAACCGTGCAGGCTCGTCTCTCAACAAGAAGGCGGGTTTAAGTCTGTCAATGCTGACTGTTTCTTTTCTATCCCCAAAATCAAGCATAAAGTGTTTATCACCAGGTTCCAGCACTCTGAATGGCCCATCATATGGTGGGCAGAAAGTTGGTTTTAAAACTTCATGCCTAACAAAAACGAATTCAGCGTTCTTTAAAGCTTGTGGGACAAAAACCCGTGGAAAAGAGTGATGTGCCGGTCCGGGGAGAGAGTCCGGTCCGTTGCTGCCTAAAAACCTCGGGGCTGGAAGATGCCCTGGCTCTGGGTTCTCTGGTAAAAATTCGCCTGGGAGCCTGAGAGGTTGTGCAAAAACTAATTCTGCTGGAGAGGCGTCTAGATCCTCTTTAGGCGCAGCACGCAACCCCAATAAAACCCAGGGAAGTTTATTTACCCAATTTGTATCCGTTAGTGAGGCTCTGAGGGCGGCCTTTAAAGATCTGTGAAAACGCTCGCATAACCCATTAGCCTGAGGGTGATAAGCGGTGGTGCGGTGAATTGTTGCCCCTAAGCTGCTGGACATGGCTGACCAAAGCTCCGAGACAAATTGAGGCCCCCTATCGGACGTGATGTCTGATGGGACGCCGAAACGTGCCACCCAGTTTGTCAAAAAAACGCGAGCGGCTTCCTCTGCTGTGGTTGAGGCCAGAGGGACTGCCTCTGGCCAGCACGTAGTGCGGTCTATCATTGTTAACAGGTGTGTGAAACCTTGGGAGGAAGGTAGTGGCCCCACGAGGTCGACATGAACGTGGTCGAACCTTCTAGCAGGGATTGGAAAAGGCTCCAGAGGGGCTTTTGTGTGTTTGTGTATTTTGGCGCGCTGACAGGAAATGCAAGTTTTTGCCCATTCTTTTACGTTTTTGCGCAGGCCAGGCCACACAAACTTTTCGGCGACCATTTTAACCGAGGCGCGCACACCTGGGTGCGCGAGGGAGTGAATTGAGTCGAAAATACGGCGGCGCCATGTAGCTGGGACTAACGGGCGAGGTCGGCCGGTTGAGATATCGCATATTAGGGGGGGCATGCCGTCGCGTAAACCCCTTTCCTCCAGCCTTAACCCTGTTGGTCCAGACAAGAGTGCGCGCACGTCCGCGTCACTACTTTGCTCCTCTGCCATGGCTGCATAATCTATCCCTGCATGGATTGGTGCTGCGTATGTGTCCGCGTTGGCGAAGAGTTCTGCGGCTGAGGTAGTATAATCTGTCTCCTCGCGCTCTGACAATGTCACAGCGCGAGAGAGGCAGTCTGCTACCACGTTAAGTTTGCCTGCCACATGTCGAATGTCTGTGGTGAACTCTGAAATCGCAGCCAGCTGTCTTTGTTGCCTGCCTGACCATGGTTCGGAAATTTTAGCCATTGCAAAGGTGAGCAGTTTGTGGTCTACAAAAGCCGTGAAACTCCGCCCTTCTAACCAGAACTGGAAGTGGCGGATGGATAAATGAAGCGCTAGCAGCTCCCTGTCAAAAGTGCTGTATTTACGCTCGGTTTGGTTTAGCGATTTGCTGAAGAATGCCAAAGGTTGCCAGATTCCGCTGACATGTTGTTCTACAACTGCCCCTATAGCTAGGTCCGAAGCGTCTGTGGTTAGCGCAATGCGGGCCGAGGGATCGGGGTGAACCAACAATGTGGCATTAGCTAGGGCGCTTTTTACTTCCGCGAAGGCGTGTTCGCGCTCCGGGGTCCATTCGACCGCGTTGGAAGCTTTTTGTTTTCTGAGCGCGTCATATAGGGGCTGCATGAGCTGAGCTGCGTGGGGGAGGAAACGGTTGTAAAAATTAACCATTCCTAAAAATTCTTGCAGCGATTTGACCGTTTGTGGCCGTGGGAAACTTTTTATCGCGTGAACTTTGTCTGGGAGTGGGACTGCCCCCTTCGGAGAAACTCTGTGTCCTAAAAAATCAATTTATGACACGCCGAATTTGCATTTGGCTGGATTGATTATTAACCCGTGCTCTTCTAGCCTCTGAAAAACCATAGTGAGATGCTGCTCGTGTTCTTCCTCAGACGGGCTGGCTACCAGCATATCGTCGAGGTAGACGAAAACAAAAGGGAGGTCTCGTAATACTGCGTCCATCATCCGCTGAAAGGTTTGAGCCGCGCCTTTGAGGCCGAAAGGCATTCGCAAAAATTCAAAAAGGCCGAAAGGGGTTATTATAGCTGTTTTAGGAATGTCCTCTGCTCGAACTGGGACTTGATGATAACCGCGGACCAGGTCTATTTTTGAAAAAATGCGCGCACCCGCCAGATGCAGTGAAAAATCTTGAATGTGAGGAATTGGGTAGCGGTCATGTGCTGTCGCATTGTTTAATCTGCGGTAATCGCCGCACGGTCTCCAAGAACCGTCGGATTTCGGAACTATGTGAAGTGGTGAGGCCCAGGGGCTTTTCGAGCGTCTAATAATGCCTAATTTTTCAAGGGTGGTAAACTCGTCCCGAGCTATGGCGAGCTTGGCCGCGTCTAAGCGCCGAGCTTTGGCAAATACGGGTGGGCCCGTTGTGGGAATAAAATGTTCAACCCCGTGTTTAGCCACTGTGGCTGAGAATTTGGGAATTGTGAGTGCTGGAAATTGGGTGAGGAGTTGAGCAAACTTACCTCCTGCTGTGGTGACGCTAGCCTGCACGGGTGGTGGAGAAAGTCGAGCTGAACAGGGAATAGAAGCAAAGGACAGTGCATTAACCAAGTGCCTGTTCGCTAGATCAACTAATAACCCATGTGCACACAAAAAAATCTGCGCCCACAAAGTTAAAACTCACCGCCGCTACAACAAATGTCCATCTGTAGTTGCGGCTGTGGATGCAGAGGTGCAGGCTCTTTTCGCCAAAAGTGTCGATGGTGGAGCCGTTGGCTGCCACCGCTCCATTGCCCCGGGGGCCCATGGCCCGGTCTGCTTGGGAGGGCATGACAAAACTTAGTTGAGCTCCCGTGTCGATAAGGAACCGCTTGCCGGTGTGTCCGTCCGTCACATATAAAAGCTTGCTTTTTTCGCCGAGAACCACCGCTGTTAACGGCTCTCGGCTTCGGCGTTTTCCGGAAATTGTGAATTTGCAGGGAGGAATGCATTTGTAAGCCTTCTCGGTGAAGCGGTGGTGGTAATAACAAACGTCGCTCCGTCTGTTGCGTTCTGGCCGTGTTGCTGTCACCGCGGGCTGGCTCTGCTCAGTTAGTTGTGGCTCCTCGTGGCTCCGGACATCAGCGTTGAGGTCTGCGGATGCTGCTGTGGGTGTCTGCTTCTTGCAGGCATTGACGAGCCGTTGAGCTTCGTGAGCTAACGTGCGGAAGTCTTGCTGGGTGCTGCATCGCATGTTGGCCAGCGTCCCTCTCATGTGTGGCGGCAGCGTACTGAGGAATATGAAATGGAAGAGGAAGTTGTCATTGTCCTCTTCTTTAAGTTGCAGCAAGTCCTCCATGAGGGCCTTGGGTCTGCCTCCTCTGTGGCCGTAAACCGCCAGGATCCTCTCGGCTCTCTTCTCGGCTGAGTGGATGTAATTTGCCACGATGGTTGCTTTCAGTTCTTCATATTTGTCCTGGGCCGGCGGCTGCTGGATTATGCTCCGCGCACATCTCGAAGTGGCGGCGTTGAGTTTGGCGACGATGTGATAGAACTTTGTATCGTCAGCCGTGATGCCCGCAAGTGCAAACTGGGTTTCAGCTTGCTGAAACCACGAGGCGGGGTCTTCCTGCCAGAAGTTCGGCAGGTTGACGGTGACGGCGTTTGTGTAGACCGTCACTGCTGTGTCCGCAGGGTGAGAGTGCCTTGCTTCGGCTCTCTCCGCGGCGCTGGTGCTCGGTTGAGCCCTCTCTATCACTTCTGCCGTGGGGGAACGTCGTCCATCTGTTCCCCTGTCTGCATGGGCGCCGGCATCTGCCTGGGTCGCCGCAGATGAGTCGATCGCGGGGGAACGCCTCTGGTCCATTCTCGCGTCAGGGTCACCAGTGTAGAGGAGCTTGAAATAACGAGGCGATGTGATTCATAAACCCAAAGTTTATTATCAGTTCCTCTAACAAGTCTCATCTAAGTGCAGCAGCAGAAGAAGGAAAAAAGAAACCGAACACCTTCGGCTCTATGAACTTATACTTGCACATAACAAAAGACATGCATGTCAAAAGCTGACATCCCTCATTATCTTAATCCCCCCATTGTCTTCTTACTCCTCCTCATGGCCCTGGGGGGTCAGGGCAGCTCCTCCGGTCTCCACCGCAGTGTCTGGGAAGCTTTTTGATCTTCACTGGCGGTTGAGACTCTTTGTCCTGTTCTGAGGTGTGAAGTCGCCTTACATATGTAATCACCAAACATTCTCACATGCTTCAACATATGTAGGTTATGGAATATATGATTAATATAGACCACAAGAGCCTTTAAAAAAAAAACACGCAGCGCGCTTCACTCACCTCCGAGTCCGACGAGCTGCTGTTGTTTTCCGACTCGTTCACCAGCGAGGACTTCACATCATCCACATCCCTTTCCGCTGACACGTTTTCCGATATCTTTTCCTCCTGCTCTCCTTCGTCTTTGAAAGATATCTTATCGTTTGCCCCCAAATCATCCCCGCTGAGCAGATTACTGGCAGTCATTGTTCTGCTAATTGCTCCAGCTGTGCGCTCTGCTTGTCCGTGGCTGTGGGGGCTACCCCACACCCGCCACCTCCGTCCAACTGAGGCATTTCGGCACACCAGAGGAGCGCACGGGAGCAAGATTAACAACACTTGTCTGCTGTTATGACTGCTGACAATGACTCCACTGAATCTGACACAGACATCGCAGACACAGTGTCAGAGGCCACAGTGTCAGTTGTTGAAGAGGTTGATAGGGATGTTATTATGTCAGACTGTGACTGTGTGTTCTCCTCACTCATTCTGATCGCTAAACAGTACAAGTTACGCCTGGGTTGTCACAGTGCAACTGCTGCACTTGCCGTCCAAGATGGCGGCACCTACGGCGTGTTTATGTTTACCCCCGCGAGTCACGTGAATTTTATGAGCCTACGCAAAAACTCTATAAATATGCAGCTTTTTCAATAAATTATTTTCTTCACGTAAAAAAAAACAATCATGTTCTTTTAATTTTAGAACTTTTTGAATGTATTTTTTTCCTTTTTAACCACAAAATTGCAGCTTTTGCTTATAAATTGAGATGAGATGAGATTCAACTTTATTGTCATTACACATGTATGAATACAAGGTAACGAAACGTGACTTGGCATTTGGGCACGCTCTGCAGAGCGCTTCCTTGGCCGGGGCAGCCGCTAGGCGCCAGTCATAAAGAAGAAAGGAAAAAAAGAGAAGGGATAATGACACAGTAGGCGAGAGAAAAAAACATGTTTATCAAATTTTCGTTCAGTAAGTGAGCGAAATTTTGATTGCAGGGAAAAAAACCCTCAATGCACATTTAGCAGACAACAGAACCAAAGTCAGAGAGGATCAGTGAATGAATGGATGTAATTCAGTATAAGTGAATCAGTGAGTTCGTGTATGTTGAATGCAGGTGGGTGTTTATCAGTTACTGGAGGCAACAAATCTCTCCCAGCCGAGATGTTATGTCTTAGTGTCTGAAACTCGGAAGCATGTCCTTGAGGCATGGCAGATGGAAATTTCCTGAGCCAGTCACTGTCCCTGAGTTCAAACTGTAGCACACCAGAATGTTTATGAAGAGAAGCACAATCTTCTGTTTTGTCTTAATCTAGGAGGAAAATAGTCAACAGGGCACCGAATTCAAGGTCTGATAACACAGATCACTGAGAGCATAGAATTTACAGCTCTTGCAATACTGTGTTCATAATTTCCATACATAGGCTTTAAATCCATTCTTGGAGGGCACCAAAACGACTCCAGATGTTTCCCTTCTAAACATGGGAAGCATGTCCGGCAGAGTCCATCTCTCTACAGTGCATGCCAGATGGTAATTTCCATGTAGTCTTGCCGTCAGTTAGTGCTCTCCCCCGTCTAGTCGAATTGTTGAAGAAGCAGCTACGCCGGGACCGCTTTGATTAGCTCTTATAGTTAAATTTTCGATACACCAGGAAACTCCAGAGTCAATCAGCAGAAAATCCTGTGATCGTGCCAAACCAGATAGATGTTGTTTCCACATCATCAGTCGAATCATGCAGACACATGTGTTCCAATCCATGGGTCTCTCCATAGGGGCTCCCCCTGGCCCAAATTTATGTAAAAAGTTGTTAATTTTATTAAAGCCACTCACCAAATCCATTTTTTTTCATTTGGATCAAGATTCAGCCAGAAGAACAGCGACGCAGACAAGACAGCAAGCTGGGATTCTCAGTTAGGGAGGGTGGAGGAGGGTGAAAGAGGGAGCTGAAGAAAAAGCGACCGTTCTCTCTGAAGGGCAGGAAGGATGCCTTATATTAGGTTCAGGTTCAGGTTCAGGTTACTTTATTTGTACCCGTAGGTAGATTTGTTTTGCAGTCTGGTGACATCCATATTTACAAGCCACAAATTACATTCAACATAGACACAAGCACAGGCACACATGAAGCTGACGATAAACATGATAAAAATACTCAAGGCTCCACCAATCAGGGTATAAAAAGACAAAGAGATGGGAGAAAAACCAGAGATAAGAGAGAAGGGTCATATTAAAAGTTAAAAACTAGTCAAAGAGGTTAAAAACTCAAAGGTCTAAAACCCAATAAAATATTTAGAACCCAAGTAACATCCTACAAAAATAAGTAAATATAAAATGGAGTTAATAAATAGGTACCTAAATTATGTGCAATATATTGTCACAGCTTGTTCAACTCTTTGACAGCAGCAGGAACAAAGCTGTTTTTGTAGCACTGGGTTCTACTTTTTGGGACAGCAAATCTCCGTCTTGAGGGAAGAAGCTGAAAGTTGCAGTGCAAAGGGTGGGAGTCATCCTTTAAAATGGAGGTAGCCATCCTCTGTACTTGTCTGGTGTACAAGGATGTCAGGCTCAGCTGTGGCTCACCAAGCAAACAACTGGACCATCTAACTACCTGATCCAAGGATTTCCTCTGTTTCAGTTTTATCTGACCAAACCATGACACTAAAGAAAGGATAAAACAGATTCAATAAAAGCTCGATAAAACATTGTCATTATGGTTCGGTCAATTTGGAAGCGTGCAAGTTTTCTCAAGCAATGCAAATGTTGCTGACCCTTTTTGCACACCCTTTCACAGTTCTCTTCAAAGTTTAAATTACTATCAATAATCATTCAAAGATATTTTTAGGATTGTACACATTCGGTGGTCTGGCCTTTTAGTACGGTGACTTTGTGCCTGGGAGTTTTCCTCCTAAAGTCAATAATCATGTCTTTAGTTTTTGTTGTATTCAGCTGCAGGTAGGAATCCTCACACCAGTGAACAAAATCATCACCTACTGGGCCGTGGCCACTCTCACCATCCTGGAGGAGACTGACAATAACTGAGTCATCAGCATACTTTATAATGTGTCTGTTGTCATGTCTGCTCCGACACATGTTTGTGTACAGGATGAAGAGTAGTGGTGACAACACACACCCCTGAGGAGAGCCAGTAGAAGAGCACTTTAGGTCAGACAATGTGCCATTGACCCTTACTCTCTGCGTCCTGTTGGTTAAGAAATCCAGAATCCCACCCACCAGATTATTGCTCAAATCAAATTGCTGCAGGAGCCTTTCAACTAAGATATGAGGTTGGATTGTATTAAAGGCGGAGGAAAAGTCCACAAATAAAAGTCTGGCGTGTGTCCCATTAAAATCCAGATGTTTAAAAAGCATGTTAAGCAGAGTGACAGTGGCATCCTCCACTCCTCTGTGAGGCCTATAGGCAAACTGCAGAGGATCCAATGCATGCTCGGTCTGCTTTAGGACTTCACATCTGACCAGTTTTTCAAAAATTTTCATTAAAATTGAAGTCAAAGCAACTGGTCTAAAGTCGTTTACCATTTTAGGACAGCTGGATTTTGGAATGGGAACAACCACGGCTTCTTTCCAGATCTTAGGCACATGTTGTGTCTGTAAGGACTTATTGAAAATGTAATGAAATATAGGACTCAGTTCATGTGCACAGGACTTTACCAAGCGCCCACATATATTATCAGGGCCCTGACTTTTGTTCACTTTTACAGCACAGAGCTCCCCTTTAACATCCTTCACCTCAATATTAAAGTGCTGATTGTCTTTGAGTTTCTGTTTCAAATCTTGGGTTTCTGTGCTAAAATCAAAGGAGTCAAAACGACCATAAAAACAATTAAGAGCATTAGCCAGCTCTGAGTCTGAATTAAAACCATCTAAAAACACACGATTACTGCGCTCTGTGTTCTGAAGGCCTGCAATAGTTTTCATACTGGCCCAGGCTGAACCAAGTTTCTTTGTTGCCATCTTGCTTTCCAATTCTGATTTATAATTCTGTTTTGCTATTAAAATTTCGGCCTTCAGCTCTTTTGTGGCAACCTGTAGCTCAGAAACAGACCCCTGTTTAAAGGCAAGTGCTTTCCTCTGTAAGCAGGATTTAACTGATTTTGTAACCCATGGTTTGTTGTTGGGATATATAAGATAAGATAAGATAAGCCTTTATTAGTCCCACAATGGGGAAATTCCAGGATTGCAACAGCACAGGGATAGCAACACTCAGAGCAACAATCAGAAGGCAAGAAAAAACAACATCTAGTAAACATATGTCCATATTACTATAAATGTATATATCTAACTAACCTGCACTTATATAGCACTTTTCTAGTCACAAAGATCACTCAAAGCGCTTTCATTAATACTAACCCTCTATTCTAAGGGCCTATAGGAAACAGATATCTAGGGACAATTTAGAACAGCCAATTAACCTAACATGCATGTTTTTGGCATGTGGGAGGAAACTGGAGAAATCCCGGAGTAAACCCACGCAACACGGGGAGAACATGCAAACTCCACACAGATCACTGTTGGTCGGGGGCTGGGATCGAACCCACGATCCCACGATCCCCACAATCCCCCGGCCAAGGGTAAACTGTGCTGCCGCAGTGCTAACCACTGCGCCACCGTGCAGCCCGGTGACACACAGTGCAGAGCATTGTGGTTGGTTGGTGAATGTGCAGCAGAAAGTCTAAGCTCTCTCTCCGCGGATGCGGCGGGCCAGCTGGAAGTCTTTGGGCATGATGGTGACCCCCTTAGCAAAGAAGAGACCACCAGGTGGGCCTCGCTGGTCTCCTGCAGAGCCATGACGGCGAAGCTCAGGAAACGCAGGATGGTCTTGAAGTCCTGAGCGATCTCCCTCACCAGGCGCTGGACGGGCAGCTTACGGATGAGCAGCTCCGTGGATTTCTGGTAGCGACGGATCTCTCTCAGAGCCACGGGCCTGTGACGGCGAGGCCTCTTCACTCTGCCGGTGGCCGGAGCGCCTCTCCGAGCAGCCCTGGTGGCTAGCTGTCTCCTGGGGGGCTTCTTCCTCCAGTAGATTTTACGGGCGGTCTGCTTGGTTCTTGCCATCGCTCTTTATTATTCTGTCTTATATTTCTTGCACGCCGCCTAAACTCCAGCCCGGCACCCACGTCGTTTTCGCTACAGCTCCCGGTATGTCGAGTTTCCCATTAGCACCGGGCGGCGGCCAAAGGCTAGCTAGCACTAGCTCCTCCCCGAGGAGGAGCCCGTGGCCCGTGGCTTTATTTTGACATGTTTACGTGGAATGATCTTATTTTTACAGAAAGCCATGTATGAGCATGTGACGTCCACCAAAGAGTCCAAATCATCCCCGCAGGCCAGTGTGAACATCTCCCAGTCTGTACAGTTAAAGCATTCCTGGAGGCTGTGCACTGAATCTTCTGTCCACACATCAATGTCTCTCGTCTCCACCTTGCCTCTTCTGAGAGCAGTTTTATATGTGGGCAGCAAATGTACACAGTTGTGATCTGATGATCCTACAGGAGGAAGGGGGAGTGATTTATAGGCCCTCTCTATAGATCCATAGCACAGGTCCAATGTCTTTTTTCGCCTGGTTGGGCAGGAGACATACTGATAAAAGTTTTTAAGTGTCTTCTTTAAAGAAACATGGTTAAAATCCCCAAGAATGAAGTTTGGCGCCTCTGGAGAAATTGATTGCAGCCGCTGGATCACATCAAAGATGGTGCTGGAGGCGGAGTCAGCGTCTGCCCTCGGGTGAATGTACACAGTTGTGATGAAAAGCTGGGGGAACTCGTGAGGCAAATAAAAGGGGCGTAGTGACACAGACAGCAGCTCCACATCGGGTGTACAGATGCGCTCTCTGACCGTGACAGATGTACAGTACTGCTTATTAATGTATAAACATAAGCCGCCCCCCTGACATTTCCCCGTTACCTCTTCCTGCCGATCCGAGCGCAGTGGGGCTCCAAAGCCGTCAATCCACAGGTCTGCATCTCGGTCATGCGCATTAAGCCAAGATTCGATGAAAGCCATGACACAGCAATTCGGTGAAAGCCATGACACAGCAATTATTAGGTTATTAGGTTCATGTAGACAATTTTTTCTTGGAAATTTAGAACTTTATTTAAAAATCTTTGTCATGAGGAATTAATTAGTTTTTCAATTATGAGAAAAATACATGGGAGTCAGAGAATTGTGAACTATTTGATGGCAGCTAAATATTATCGAATTTATTTTTAGAGTCACTTCACTAACCTGAGGAGCTGAAAATCTCACAGCCTCTCTGCTGCAGCAACAACACACTCCTCTGCAGCCTCCTCTCCCCTCACCTGTGCTGTCTGACTCATTTGTCTTCCTCTTCTATCAGTTTCTGCCATTCGTTAACCACCAAAATGTGAACACACCTTCTGGAGTCCAGCGCCCTGTTGAACGTTGTCAGTCTGTCTTTCAGTCAGACCAATCATTACTGGCACCAGATTCTGAGGGATTCTCTGGTGTGTAGTTCCGTCAGGCAGATTTAGGGCCATTAAACATCGGGATAGTGCTAACAACATGCCTACTGCAGTTTATTAGGTTATATTGATGTTAATTAATTTTACGTCCAACTACAACACCGGCCCACTGGGATGTGGGCCACTCAGGTCCTGTACTCATGCGTCCAGTCACGCTACATACGGCCACAACGCCTGGACAAATGTAGTTCAGTGGATAGGAATACATACCTGTCAAGTGACACGGTTTCGCTGTATTTTAATACGGGGAAAATGCAATTTTAGCAAATACTGGCGTATTGCCATTTCTGTACGCCAAAAAGAAAAATATACAGGAAAAAAAATTATTGAGAGTGTGGAGGAACACCTTGTGTATGACCCCCACAGCGTACAGGGCTGGCAGAGCGCTCAGCGTGAGCAATTATCAGAACAGTGAGAGGTGTGGACTGATCATTATGCAGATGTTGCACCCTCTTTCGTCCTGCAGCTCCGGAACAGAGAGGAATCCCGGTGCCAGTAATGCTGCGGCTGATATGTGTGACTCTAACACAAATGTCCATGCTTTCCTGCTGTATACTGTGATGCTAATGTGCCATGCATGCATTGTCTGTAGCCGGGTATATAAGTTGACCGTCTGCATGAAGCACCCTTTTAAACTTCAGTTCGTCGTGTCCGCCTGCACTTATTTCGATCCTCCACAAGGGTACCTAAGCAGTGATTTTGTGATTTTCAAAATGGCTTCATGCAGCGCGCCGCCGGCGAAGAAAACAAAGCTTGAAGAAAAGGGAAATCGAGGGACTGGACGTCACCGAAAAGAATGGGAAAAGGGAAAATACGGTGGATGTATAAAGGCTTCTCCAGAGGGCCCTACACACTCCTTCTGTGTTCCGTGTAGGAGGAGCATAAAAGTGACTGCATCAGGGATTTTCGACCTGAAGTCGCACGTTGCTACACAGGGCCACAAAAACTGTGTAGCCAAATCAATAACGTATCGATGGATGGATGAACATTTTCAGCCGGTGAGAGAACCGACGCCTTCCAAATCCAATGCATCACAAGCAGAAGTGATGTTTTGTCATTTTGTGGCAGAGCACAATCTACCCCCATTGGTGGCAGATCACTTCTGATCCGCCACCTGATCTGATCTGCCACTTCAGAAATGCTAGAGTCAGCAAAGGCTGCTACTTGGAACTATAACAAGCAGCATCAGTGAACATTTTCTTGTTTCAGGTTCATCCAAGTGCATTAGTGTAACAAAGCTGACAATTAAAAACTCTTTAATTCCAAGTGTATATACAGTATCTAGCTGACAATTAAGAACTATATTCAGAATTATTCTTATTGTGTACTTTCAAATTAAGCAGTCTACCTTGTACTAATGTAAATTTGAAAAATATTGTTTTTTTTATTTATTTTTATTTGTTTATTATTAATATTATCATTTTTTTAAGTTTATTTATTTTTTATTTTTTTTATTTATTTTTTTTGTGCTACTTGGCTTATTATTTTCACATTACCAAAAAGTTATGGCTCAAGATTGTGTCCATATAAGTGTACATTTGAATAAATATGTTTGAAATAGTTCATGTTGCAGTTGCAGTTGTTTGTTTGTTTGTTTGTTTTTTGCTTCAGTTTTCTTTCATCTGCCGATAAATACTCAGTACAGGTGTGAAAGCCCCCCCAATAAGGGAGGCATGAGGTATGCCTTGACAGGTATGGGAATAGTATGTAAATCTTTTGTTTTTATAGGACAGGGGTCCTCAAATGTTTTTGCCAGGGGTCCGCCTTTGTTTTTTCCAGTGGACAAGAGGTCTGGAGCAGTGAAAGCCTGCTGCACGGGCGGATATTTCATTTGTACGTTGGGAGGGACAATAAACAGAACATTTTCTCCAGAGTAAATAGTGTAACGTCGGGGCCATGTTAAGGGGGGCAGGGATTTCCCAGCATGCTTTGTCAGATGGAAACATTACTGTGTGTGTGTATTAAATGTGTTATTACTGAGTTATTATACTGCTGTGTCATTATAACTGCTTTATAATGACCCAGCAGTATTTATAGGCAGGATTAGGGCAAGATGTATCATGTGTGTGTAACCATGATTGAAATGGAGGTCTGGGAGAATGACCACCCCTCCTGTCTGTGCTCAGTTGTGGGTGTTGGGGTTTGGGGTGTGTGAAAAAAGCCTGTTCGTCACCACTATCTGCTCCTCTTCTTTGTGTGAACCTTGCCTATGTCACAATATTGAGGTGACACTATAAGAATTATTGCTGTCAATCACAAATTTATGAGCAATAAAATGTACAAATGTACACTTACGGGGAAAATGCTGCAAATTTACAAGAAAAAAGTCAAAAATTTATGAGAAAGAAAATTGCAAATTTAAAAGAAACAACTGCACATTTACAAAAAGTCAAGTTTACGAGAAAAAAGTTGCAAATTTAGTGAGAAAAAATATGTAAATTTACAAAAAGAAGTCACGTTATAAAAAGGTTTTAAATTTACAAAAAAAATGACAGATTTAAGATTCAAAAACAGCAGATTTACTGAATGATGGGAAAAGTGGCAAATTTACAACAAAAAAGTTTTACATTTACAAATAAATGCAGTAAATTAATGATTAAAAGTTACACATTTATGAGAAAAGCTGCAAATTTTAGAGAAAAAAAAGTCCTCCCCGGACCCCGTTGATTTGCGTCCATGTCACCAGGCTGTTCTGCTGTGAGAGGAGCTGCTGAAGGCAGCCAGACACTTTCAGAACAGACTTTCACAGCTCTGCTGCTTCTAGGGTCAGAGATGGAACAAGAATCCTGCTTGCAGCTTGATATGACCATTTCACTGCATTGATTTTTATTGTTCTTGTGTTACAGTTAACAGGTCACATGTCTCACAAAACCATTGCATTATAAAGACAGCAACAATGCATCTTCTCTGCATGATATCGCACCACTATCTACAATGCATCCCCTCATTAATCCTGTCTCACAAAACCATTGCATTATAAAGACACCAACAATGCATCCTCTCTGCATGATATCACACCACTATCTACAATGCATCCCCTTCATTATATCCCACAGTCTCAAGCTTTGCATACCAAAGCTACTTCTCCGGCAGCTTCCTGTAATAACCACAGAAGCTCTGCCCTTGCTCTGGTCTAAAATGTGAGTCCAAAAGCAGGTCACGAATGTGTGTCCCCACACAAAGCCCCCCCAGCATTTTAGAACAAACAAGGGAAAAACAACATGCATGCCGTGATAGTATCAATACACATTAGTCCACCAGCTGTCTGGGCTTCCGTCTCCTGCCGTATCTGCTGTAGCTGGGGTTGGACGTCTCCGTGGTGCTGTCACGCTGGGGGTTTGCTGTCTGGGGATGGAAACCTTTTGTCAGCACCTGTGGGGGTTCTGGGGAAACATTACTCTGTGAAGCCCTCCGCGGGGGTCTGCCTTGCCGTGGGGCCCTTGCCAACAGCACCTGCTCATCTGCCACCACAAAAGCGGGTTTGAGTCTGTTTATGAAAAATTTCTCTTCCCTACCCCCCAAATCTAGCAAAAACTGCTTGTCCCCTGTTTCCAGCACTCTGAATGGTCCGTCATAAAGCGGTCGCAGCGGGGTTCGGTGCACATCGTGTCTGACAAAAACAAACTCTGCATTCTTCAAAGTTTTAGGCACAAAAACGAGCGGAAAACTGTGGTGTGCGGGGCCGGGCAGCGTGCTTGATTCTATGTCACTCCGCAACAGCTGAGACGGGGAGGTATCTGGCGCAGGGTTATCTGAGAGAAACTCCCCAGAGAGCCGGAGTGGCTGCGCAAACACGAGCTCGACTGGGGAGGCTTCTAAGTCCTCTTTAGGCGCAGATCGCAACCCCAACAACACCCACGGTAACTTGTCTACCCAATTTGCACCCGTAAGTGATGCCCTGAGAGATGCTTTCAATGACCTATGAAAACGTTAGCATAACCCGTTAGCCTGCGGATTGTACGTGGTTGTGCGGTGAATTGTGACACCCAGGCTGCGGGCCATTGTCGACCAAAGCTCGGAAACAAATTGAGGGCCTCTGTCGGATGTAACATCCGATGGAACGCCGAAGCGCGCCACCCAAGCTGTTAAAAACACGCGCGCAACCTCCTTGGCCATGGTTGATGCCAGCAGGACCACTTCAGGCCAGCGCGTGGTGCGGTCTACCATTGTGAGAAGGTGTGTGCACCCTTGTGACAGCGGGAGGGGGCCCACGAGGTCCACATGAACGTGGTCGAACCTCTTGGTCGGAATGTGAAACGGCTTCAAAGGAGCTCTTGTGTGCCTGTGTACTTTGGCTCGTTGACACGCCGTGCAGGCTGCTGCCCACTCTTTAACTTGCTTGCGGAGGCTCGGCCACACAAATTTTTCTCCTACCATTTTGACCAACGCGCACACTCCCGGGTGTGCCAAAGAATGAATCGAGTCAAAAACGTGGCGGCGCCACGCAGCTGGTGCTACTGGTCGCAGCCGAACCGTGGAGACATCGCAGATTAGGGGGGGCATACCGTCTTGCAGCACCCTGTTCTCCAGCCTTAACCCTGTTGGTCCAGACTGGAGCGCGCGCACTTCCGCGTCACTACCCTGCTCCACGGCCATGGCTGCGTAATCTATTCCCACGCTGACTGGGGCCGCTACGGCGCGTGAGAGGCAGTCTGCAACTACATTGAGTTTGCCCGCCACATGCTGGATATCAGTGGTAAACTCTGATATCGCGGCCAGCTGTCTCTGCTGCCGGCCTGACCACGGTTCAGAAACCTTGGCCATTGCGAATGTTAGCGGTTTGTGGTCAACGAACGCGGTGAAAGAGCGTCCCTCCAGCCAGAACTGAAAGTGGCGAATGGCCAAATGGAGAGCGAGCAGCTCACTGTCGAACGCGCTGTATTTACGTTCGCTATCGCGCAAGGTCCTGCTGAAAAAAGTGAGAGGCTGCCAAACCCCGGCTACATGTTGCTCCCCGACCGCCCCTATGGCCACCTCTGAAGCATCAGTGGTGAGCGCTATGCGGGCAGTTGGGTCTGGGTGTGCCAACAACGCAGCCCTTGCCAAAGCTGCTTTCACCTCCGAGAACGCTTGGTCCCGCTCCAGGGACCACTCGACCTTATCCACGGGTTTCTTTTTTTTGAGCGCGGCATACAGCGGCTGCATGAGTTGCGCCGCGCGGGGGAGAAAACGGTTATAAAAATTCACCATTCCCAAAAACTCCTGCAACGCCCTGATCATCTGTGGCAGGGGAAAATCTGCCACTGCGCGCATTTTATCAGGAAGCGGAACTGCTCCTTCGGGGGAGACGCGGTGTCCTAAAAAATCGATCTGCGCCACCCCGAACTGACACTTCGCTGGGTTGATTATTAACCCGTGATCTCCAAACCTTCGGAAAACTGTGGCCAGGTGTTTCTCCTGTTCGTCTTCGGACGCGCTGGCTACTAAAATATTGTCCAAGTAGACGAACACGAAAGGGAGATCGCGAAGCACCGCATCCATCATGCGTTGGAACATCTGAGCAGCCCCTTTAAGTCCGAATGGCATGCGTAAAAACTCGAAGAGGCCAAACAGAGTTATTACCACTGTTTTGGGTATGTCCTCAGCGCGCACTGGGACTTGGTGGTAACCGCGGACCAAGTCTATTTTAGAAAAAACACGCGCCCCTGCCAAATGAACGGAAAAATCTTGGATATGCGGGATTAGGTAGCGGTCATGAGCTGTAGCGTTGTTTAACCTGCAGAATTCCCCGCAAGGTCGCCATGATCCGTCGGCTTTCGGGACCACGTGCAGCGGGGAAGCCCACGGACTGTTTGAACGTCTGATAATGCCCAACCTCTCTAGATTGGCGAATTCCTCGCGTGCTATGGCTAGTTTAGCTGTGTCCAAGCGCCGAGCTTTTGCAAAAACGGGCGGTCCGGTAGTGGTAATAAAATGCTCCACCCCGTGCTTAGCAACCGTTGCCGAAAAAGTGGGGACCGTGAGTGCTTGGAACTGAATGAGCAGTGTGTGGAACTTACCGCTTGCAGCTGTGACGTTGGCTTGTGCTGTAGGCGGGGCCACTCGCGCTATACAGGGGATAGAATCAAAAGAAAGTGCATTAACCAAGAGCCTGTTAGCGAGATCAACCAACAAACCATGCGAGCACAGAAAATCAGCCCCCAACATATTGAAATTTACTGCTGCTACAACAAAAGTCCACTCAAATGTACGGCCGTGTAGAGACAGAAGCAGAGTCTTCTCACCGAAGGTCTTAATCTCCGAGCTGTTCGCTGCTGACACCCGGGGATCTCTGGAACCAGCTAGTCTGTCCGCATAGGAAGGCGTGATGAAACTCAACTGGGAGCCTGTGTCGACGAGGAACTGCCTCCCCGAGCGTGCGTCCGACAAGTATAGCAGCTTGTTCTCCTCCCCGAGGGCCGCGGCTGCTACCGACCCCCGGTCTTGGCGTTTTCCCGAACGCCCGAACTGGTACGGTGGTACACATTTGCGTGCCCTCTCTGCGAAGCGGCGATGGTAGAAACAAAGGACGTCCGATCAGCGTTCCCTGGCCCCTGCCGCCGCCGTCGATGAGTCTGGTACCGTTGCCTCTGGCCTCCTGTCGTCTCCGGTCGCCGAGCTGAGTTCTGCTGCAGCGGCCGCGGCTGCGCGCCGCTTGGTGGCGTTGACAATCCACTGCGCTTCTCGGCCCAGCGCGCGGTAGTCCGGTTGGGCCAACAGTGGCGAACAGGCGGGAGTTGCTTTCGCTGCTGACGGTATAGTCCTGAGGAAGAGGTGGGTGAAAATGAAGTGATCGTCGTCAGAGTCTTTCAACCTCAACAACTTCTCCATCAGGTTCGCAGGCATGTCATTTTCTGACTCCGTCAGCCCCAGGAGCCTCTCTGCTCGCTCCTCCACCGAGAGGGTGAATTGCTGGATGAGTGCAGCCTTCAACGTGCCGTATTTGTCGTTGTCCGGCGGCTGGTCAATCAGGCTGTCCACATGCTGGACCGTGTTGTTGTCCAGCTTTGCAACTACGTGGTAGAATCTTGTGGCATCTACCGATATCCCCCGGAGGTTGAACTGCGCCTCAACCGCGTTGAACCAGGAGCATGGATTGTTCTGCCAGAAGTAGCTGGACTAGCGGTAGCTGGACTGTAGCGGCGTTCTCTTGGCTGGGGGCTCCTGACGAGGCTGGCCAGGGGGAATTCTCCTCTTTCATGATACGTCTTAGGGTCACCAGTGTGGAGATGTGAAAATGACGAGGCAGAGTTCATCTCTTGAGTCAGTTTTATTCACATCTTCCAACATCACGAAGCAGAATAAACAGAGAGCCACAAAGGGAACTCTTGTCCTTAAATACCAGTACTCTTACAGTTAACAGATCACATGTCTCACAAAACCATTGCATTATAAAGACAGCAACAATGCATCTTCTCCTCATGATATCACACCACTATCTACAATGTATCACCTCATTAATCCTGTCTCACAAAACCATTGCATTATAAAGACACCAACAATGCATCCTCTCTGCATGATATCACACCACTATCTACAATGCATCCCCTCATTATATCCCACAGTCTCAAGCTTTGCATACCAAAGCTAACTCTCCTGCAGCTTCCTGTAATAACCACAGAAGCTCTGCCCTTGCTCTGGTCTAAAATGTGAGTTCAAAAGCAGGTCACGAACGTGTGTCCCCACAATATATGCATATATATATGAATATATTCATATATGCATACAGTATATGCACCTTCATATATGCATCTATTATTTCATTATTCATTTATCACAAAGGAAACCTGTAGGGCAGAACAGCAGAGCAAAATCTAACACCAAGTGAATGTGCATTGTAGACCCTATTGCAGACCCTAAACTAGCTCTTCGGCGTCATCTAGGTCCCCGTCTAGGTTCAGTCGTGGCACAACCTTGTCATCGTCCTGGCAATAGGAGAGCAGGTGGGCAGCTTCCTGGACTCCTTGATATGGAGGCGGATCCTTGGAAGAGAAGGCCACCAGAATAGATCTTTCTTTTGTTTTTGTTTTTTTATTCTTTTAATTTTTATTCTTTAATCATGGGAATACAACAACATTCACAAAAAACAAAGATCAATAAACTAATAATAATACTTACAAGGGCTCCTTGAATTATTTTTCCCCATTTGCCAAATATATTATCTGACATATTATTCGGCCCAGGAAACACGCACGCAGGCTCGGACAGATTTGACAGCTTTATTCAACAATAATGTGTGTGTGTGGATGTGTGTATGCAAGATGTGAATGTGGTGTGGGTGGAGGATGAGGTCAGGACAGAGCAGTTCGCCGTTCAGCCAGACAACCCTGTGAGAGAGGAGAGCAGGGATTAGCTGGGCAACCACACGGGAAAGTAAAGATGTACTTGTGCTTACTTGTAGCGACGCGGTGGCTGGCGTGGCAAGTCCCAAGCCTGGGACACAGCGTTCTGCTGAGCGTCCGTGAAGATGCAGCAAGTGGAGGAGCAGCGTGATGAGGGGAAGAGAGTCCGCCGCCAAGGGGATCCACCTGTGCACAGGGGAAGACTGGATGGGGAAGGTAAGGCAAAATGACAGCTTACGTGTCCGACGAGGAAAACAGCTGGCCTGAACGACAGGGAGGTAGCTGTGGAGAAACGCAGGGAGACAGACGGCTCCAGGCCGCAGCTCAGGGCAGAATGGAATAAATAGCAGGGCTTAACGAGGCGCAGGTGTGCGCGCAGCTGAGGTGGAAGCCCGTGAGCTGCGGGTGATGACATTATCAAACCAACTACCTACAAGATTATCAATGCCAGATTAAGCTTTATTGAGCTTTTAGCTCTATAAAGTCGCTACGGAGGGTGACAATATGTATGGGTACATATTCATACTACGTAGGATAACTAAGTAGATGGTGATGCTGTTTATTCCATCTTGCTACAATGCTCCGCACTTTGTATTGTAGAGGATGACTTTCACAAACGAGACTGAGTTTATTTCTCAGGAAAGGTTTATTGGAGTCTACATCCTCTATCAAGCAAAGTATCTCAGCAAAGAGGCAGAACAATCATTCATCACAGCTCTTATACTCTCCAGAGACACAAAACCCCCAACATCAAATTTCACATCCCCAACCCACAGTCCTTCGGTAAACATATAGCCTCCGAGGCTCCTTGGCGTCTCCATTGTCTCTCACTCCTCAGCCTCGGGGGCTCCTGCTGGGACATTCTCTCTGACTTCCCGTCTCTCAAGAAACCACTTCACACCTCCCGAGGTCTCCGCCGTGTCAGGTCTTCTTGGCCGTTTAGACGTGAAGCTTCCAGAGTATGCACCGTCATGCTTACTAAATATATGTGAGGGAAAATGCATACCATACATGCATACCATATATGCGCCCTAAATAAGATAAGATAAGATAAGATAAGATAAGATAAGCCTTTATTAGTCCCACAACGGGGAAATTCCAGGATTGCAACAGCACAGGGATAGCAACACTCAGAGCAACAATCAGAAGGCAAGAAAAAAAACAAGCAAGCAAGAGCAGCTAATATACATATGTACATATTACTATAAGATATATATATACACACACACACACAGACACACAGTGCAGAGCATTGTAGCTGGATGGAATAAATATATGAATATATGAACACACAGTGCAGAGCATTGTAGCTAGATGGAATAAATATGTAAATATATAAACACCCACAGTACGGAGCATTGCAGCTAGGTGGAATAAATATGCAAGTATATAAAGACACACAGTGCGGAGCAATGTAGCTAGATGGAATAATATGTAGATATATAAAAACACAGTGCGGAGCATTGTAGCTAGATGGAATAAATATATAGATATATAAATATAAACACACCCAGTGCTGAGCATTGTAGCTAGATGGAATAAATATGTAAATATATAAACACACACAGTGCAGAGCATTGTTGCTAGATGGGATGAAACAGCATAACCGACTACTTAGTTATCCTACATGGTATGATTATGTGCCCATACATATTCTCACCCTCCATAGCGACCGGTATGTTCCTAGTTGTATGCCGGAGAGGACCATTGTGTAAGTCTATTGCATCTTTTGCATTCAAAAAACTATTAGTTTGTTACGTCTTTTTGCTATCTCTGCGAGCAGCCCTGCTTAGGTTGTACAGTCTGACAGCCGTTGGTAGGAAGGACCTACAAAACCTCTCGGTTGTGCACCTGGGATGATGTAGTCTGCTGCTAAATGAGCTCCTCAGTGCATCCAGTATGTCCTGCATAGGGTGGAACTCGGACTCCAGCAGAGATGACAGTTTAGCCACCGTCCTTCTCTCTCCTATCTCCTCCATCGGATCAAGGCGCTGCCCCAGGACAGAGCTAGCTTTCTTAATCAGTTTGTTCAGTCTCTTCCTATCGGCTGCAGTAATGCCACTGCCCCAGCAGACCACTCCAAAAGTGATGGCTGATGCCACCACCGTGTCATAGAATGTCTTCAGCAGCGCCCCTTGTACACCAAAAGACCTGAGTCTCCTCAGCAGGAACAGCCTGCGCTGTCCCTTCTTGTAGAGTGCGTCAGTATTGTGTGACCAGTCTAGTTTATTGTTCAGATGAACACCCAGGTACTTATAGGATGTCACCATCTCGATGTCTGTTCCCTGTATATTTACTGGTGCTGTGAGGGGCTGCCCATGCCTGCGGCAGTCCACCACCAGCTCCTTAGTTTTCCTCGCGTTGATCTGGAGGCAGTTCCGATGGCACTAGTCCACGAAGTCCTGGATAAGCCCTCTGTACTCAGCTTCATCTCCGTTGGAGATGAGACCAACGATCGCAGAGTCATCAGAGAACTTCTGTAGATGGCAGTGTGTTGTGTTGTGTGAGAAGTCCGCAGTATAAAGAGGGAACAGGAAGGGAGCCAACACCGTTCCCTGGGGGGCCCCCGTGCTACTGATGATCGTGTCGGAAACACAGTCCCGGGTTCTCACAAACTGAGGCCGGTTAGTGAGGTAGTCCAGGATCCATGATGACAGGTGCTGGTCCACCCCTGCGCGCAGCAGCTTGTCCTTCAGGATCATCAGTTGGATGGTGTTGAAAGCACTGGAGAAGTCAAAGAACATGATCCTCACCATATTCCCGGGCTTCTCCAGGTGGGACAGAGAACGGTGAAGGAGGAAGATCACCGCATCCTCCACCCCAATGCCATGCTGGTAGGCGAACTGGAGTGGATCCATCGCTGGTTCCACCAGGGGGTGGAGATGAGCAAGGAGCAGTCTCTCCAATGAGAAAATGCGCGCCATAGTATATATATTTATATATTTATGTGTATGTATGTATATCCACTCGTTTTATTTATATTTTCCGTATCTTCTTAATTGTATGAATGAATGAATGAATGAATCTTTATTTCGGATAGATAAAAGTACAGATTAAAAGAAACAGAATAATATAACAAAGGGGGAAGAAAATCCAACAAGGTCAAATTAGACAATAACTGCTCTGATTATACAGTTCAACATAAGTTATCCAAAATGGATGATGGCTGAAGCCGCAGCTTATATTGCCCACCCAGGTTCCATCCAAGAATTCAAAAGAAAAACAAAACAAGAGCGATTACAATTCAGAACAAAGCTAAGACAAAATGTGACAAAAAAACTAAGCTACAACACAACGCAGACTGGATATGACAATCCTTATGTGATTTTACATGTCATCTTGTATATATGTTTGGAGTATTTCTTCCTTTAGTTTTTGTTTAAATTGTCCAAGCGTTGTACATGATTTTAATTCAGGTCCAAAATCGTTCCACAATCTGACTCCTTGCACTGAAACACAGTGTTGCTTGGTGGTAGTTCTCACTGAAGGTTTTTGAAATATACATGTTCCTCTGAAATGATATTGTTTCTCCCTTATTTGGAACAACTTTTGGATATTTGCGGGCAGTGATAGATTCTTCACTTTAAACATTATTACTGCAGTTTTAAAGTCAACCAGATCTTTCAACTTGAGAGCTTTTAATTTAAGAAAAAGTGGGTTTGTTGGTTCCCTGTAAGCAGCTTTGTTTATTATTCTAATAGCTCTCTTCTGAAGCATAAAGACTGGATATATGTTTGTTTTATATGTATTTCCCCATACTTCAGTACAATATGTCATGTATGGGAGTATTAATGAATGATACAAGGTATATAGTGTGGGTTGATTCAGCAAATATTTCACTCTGTGTAGTATTGCAATTGATTTGGATATTTTACCTTTAATATAATGAATATGTGACTTCCAACACAGTTTATTATCAATTATTACTCCAAGAAATTTAGTTTCGGATACCATTTCAATCTCTACACCATTTACACTGAGTTTAGATACTAAGTTGTTGTGATGGTTGTTAAAAACTATTAATTTTGTCTTACTTAAATAGAGCGTTAATTTGTTTGAATCAAACCACAGTTTGAGCTTTCCTAATTCCTTTCCGAGTGCATCCAAAAGTTGTTCCAAATTGCTTCCACTGCATAATAAATTAGTGTCGTCAGCAAACAATATTAAATCCATTTTTTCTGAAACTTTACGTATATCATTTATATACATGTTGAATAACAATGGCCCCAAAACTAAACCCTGTGGGACTCCACAAGTAACCTTCAGTAACTGTGAGTTTTTGTTACCAACACATACATACTGATATCTATTCTTTAAGTAACTACATAACCAGGACAGTGCTACTCCCCTAATCCCACAATTTTGTAGTTTCTTTAATAATGAATTATGATCCACTGTATCAAATGCTTTTTTAAGATCCAGGAATACCCCAACTGAATACTCTCTATTTTCAACGGCAGTTGATATTTTTTCTATAAATTCCATTAGGGCTGCACGGTGGCGCAGTGGTTAGCACTGCGGCAGCACAGTTTACCCTTGGCCGGGGGATTGTGGGGATTGTGGGATCGTGGGTTCGATCCCAGCCCCCGACCAACAGTGATCTGTGTGGAGTTTGCATGTTCTCCCCGTGTTGCGTGGGTTTACTCCGGGATTTCTCCGGTTTCCTCCCACATGCCAAAAACATGCATGTTAGGTTAATTGGCTGTTCTAAATTGTCCCTAGATATTTGTTTCCTATAGGCCCTTAGAATAGAGGGTTAGTATTAATGAAAGCGCTTTGAGTGGTCTTTGTGACTAGAAAAGCGCTATATAAGTGCAGGTTAGTTAGTTAGTTAGTTAGAGCAAATGCAGTTGTCCTCTTGTGTCTGAACCCATATTGCTGCTCACACAATAAATTATTCTTCAGTATGAAGTTGTCAACTCTCTCATAGAATATTTTTTCAAGTATCTTGGAAAATTGCGGCAATAGTGAAATTGGTCTATAGATTGAGAATTCCCCTCTGTCTCCCTTCTTGTATATCAGAATTACTTTAGCTATTTTCATTGCATTGGGAAATATACCTGTTTGGAGAGACAGGTTACAGATATATGTCAGTGGTTTCACTAAGCATTCAATAATAGTTTTGACTAAGAGCATGCCAATACCCTCACAGTCCGTAGATGTTTTACTTTTAAACAATGTAACAATTTCAATGACCTCTCTCTCGTCTGTGTTCTTTATGAAAATGGAATCTTTTATAGCAGTGTTTTTGCTTATTGTTTCGCCTGTAGATGCCTTAATGGGTATTTCTTGAGCCAAATTAGGACCAATGTTAACAAAAAAGTTATTAAATTCATCTGCAGGTGAAACTGCATTCACACTCTTGAGTCGTTTTATTTTTTGAAAAATCGGTTGGGTAGCTTGTATTTCTGTTTTTATTTCCAAGAATATTGTTAAGTATTGTCCATGTATTTTTAATATTGTCTCTGTTTTTCTCCAGTTCTTTACTGTAATAGTCTCTTTTACTACATCTTATTATATATGTCAACTTATTTTTGTATGTTTTATACCGCTGCTCTGCTTCTTTTGTCCTTTTCTTTAGGAAAGCTTTATATAATAATTTTTCTTTTTACACACCTTTTGTAATCCTTTGGTTAATGATAGCTTATCGGCAAATTTATGTTTAGGCTTTTTCTTTACTAATGGACAATTGTTTTCATAAAGAGTGGTTACAATGTTTATAAATGTGTCATAGGCTTCATTTACATCTGATACATAGACTTTTGTCCAGTCTTGCTTCAGCAAGTCCTCTTTAAAAGAACTGATTGCATTTTGTGATTTGTATCTGAACGATTTTAAAATTTTTTTCTGTATTGGCCCCCGAGTGGCCATGGATAAGTGCAAAGGCTGGCAAATGGTCACTTATATCATTTATCAATAATCCACTTTCTATTTTCTTATCAATAATATGAGATGAGATGAGATTCAACTTTATTGTCATTACACATGTATGAATACAAGGTAACGAAACGTGACTTGGCATTTGGGCACGCTCTGCAGAGCGCATCCAAGGCCGGGGCAGCCGCTAGGCACCAGTCATATTACAACAAACAGGTTGTCAATAAGTGTAGCAGTGTGAACTGTGATTCTACTGGGATGTGTTATTGTGGGATATAGACTCATGCTGTACATAGAGTTCATGAACTCTGTAATTACATTTTGTTGATATGGATTTAGTAGATCAGTATTGAAATCTCCACAAATTACTACCATTTTCTTACTAGTAATATTATTGTACAGCTCGACTAATTTATCTCTGAATGTCTCAATGCAAGTTCCTGGCATTCTATATATACAACTTATAATTAGATTTTTTTGTTTTATCTTGGTCAGTCTCAACAGTAACACATTCCAGAATCCCTGGTAGTGCAAAGGACATTCCATTTACAAGCTTACACCTATACAGGTCATCAATATACAGTGCAACACCACCACCCTTTTTTTGAGATCTGTTAATATGAAACATCTGATATCCCTCTATTGCCATCAGAGGAGCCTGCTCTTCATTAAGCCAAGTTTCAGAAACTGCGATAGCTGTAAATTTTCTGTCCAGCTGTTTTAAATAGTCCTGAATCTGTGGAAAGTTTTTGTTAAAACTTCTGCTGTTGAAGTGTATTATTGATAGTTTACCATCTAGTTGCACTTGACTTTTGAATTGCTTTTCAGTGTAATATTCACAATGATTATGAATATTATTGAAAAAGTGGTTATCATTATCAATATCATTCTTCATCTCTTGTAGTTTATGCTCAGCATAATGGCATATTTTCAGAGTTTGAATTTCCTCACTCTGTGTCAGATGACTTCCTCCAACTGGGGATAATTGATGTCTACTCAAGTCAGTCATAAGTTTTGTTTGTTTTTAGTTTTTGTTTTTTTAAGTACTTTGACATGGTGTCACAGAAGAACTATTCTTGCCATGTGTGTGGATATGGATTATCATAGTCTCTTAATTTTCTTAATCAGTGTTCATCTATATTTATTTAAGTCAGTGATCTCTCTGATTATTATACTCTTTGCTTCCTCAGGTGTTCCATTTAGTTTGATCCAACCTCTACAATTTCTCGTCCATGTTGCCTGTATCTTATTTTGTCTTTTCAGCATCCATGCTTGCCGTGCTATTTCAGCATTAGTTTTTGTTAGATGTTCATTTAGGTAAACTTCTGTTCCCCGTAGCTTTCTGGCCTGCCTCAGTATGTCATTCTTTACCTTTCTGTTCACAAAGCGCATCACAATTGATTTCTTTGTTTTATTATCCTTTCTGGGTAAAGCATGACAGGCTGAAATTGCATTTGCTTTGACCTTTATATTTCTACTATCAAGGAACTGAAGCACATGGTTTTCCAGGGAAACTGATTCACTTGTGGGAGCATCCTCACCTCTCAATCCTGCTGTAGCATGAGCATAGGATTAGTATTTAATGTCTAGTCCACTTATAATTAGATTGTGGTGCACATACAGTGCATTTACAGTGTATTTAATCAGCCACCAATTGTGCAAGTTCTCCCACTTAAAAGATGAGAGAGGTCTCCAATTTTCATCATAGGTATACCTCAACTATGAGAGACAAAATGAAAAAAAAAAATCCAGAAAATCACATTGAAGGATTTTTAATGAATTAATGGTAAATTCCTCTGTAAAATAAGTATTTGGTCAATCCCAAAAGTTCATCTCAGTACTTTATTATACACCCTTTGTTGTCAATGACAGAGGTCAAACGTTTTCTGTAAGTCTTCATAAGGTTTTCACACACTGTTGCTGGTATTTTGGCCCATTCCTTCATGCAGATCTCCTCTAGAGCAGTGATGTTTTAGGGCTGTCGCTGGGCGACACAGACTTTCAACTCCCTCCAAAGATTTTCTATGGGGTTGAGATCTGGAGACTGGCTAGGCCACTCCAGGACCTTGAAATGCTTCTTACGAAGCCACTCCTTTGTTGCCCGGGCGGTGTGTTTGGGATCATTGTTATGCTGAAAGACCCAGCCACGTTTCATCTTCAATGCCCTTGCTGATGGAAGGAGGTTTTCACTCAAAATCTCACGATACATGGCCCCATTCATTCTTTCCTTTACACGGATCAGTCGTCCTGGTCCCGTTGCAGAAAAACAGCCCCAAAGTATGATGTTTCCACCCTCATGTTTCACAGTAGGTATGGTGTTCTTTCTCCTCCAAACACGACAAGTTGAGTTTTCATCAAAAAGTTCTATTTTGGTTTCATCTGACCATATGACATTCTCCCACTCCTCTTCTGGATCATCCAAATGCTCTCTAGCAAACTTCAGACGGGCCTGGACATGTACTGGCTTAAGCAGGGGGACACATCTGGCACTGCAGGATTTGAGTCCCTGGCGACGTAGTGTGTTACTGATGTAGCCTTTGTTACTTTGGCCCCAGCTCTCTGCAGGTCATTCACTAGGTCCCCCCATGTGGTTCTGGGATTTTTGCTCACCGTTCTCGTGATCATTTTGACCCCACAGGGTGAGATCTTGTGTGGAGCCCCAGATCGAGGGAGATTATTAGTGGTCTTGTTTGTCTTCCATTTTTTAATAATTGCTCCCACAGTTGATTTCTTCACACCAAGCTGCTTACCTATTGCAGATTCAGTCTTCCCAGCCTGGTGCAGGTCTACAATTTTGTTTCTGGTGTCCTTTGACAGCTCTTTGGTCTTGACCATAGTGGAGTTTGGAGTCTGACTGTTTGAGGTTGTGGACAGGTGTCTTTTATACTGATAACGAGTTCAAACAGGTGCCATTAATACAGGTAACGAGTGGAGGACAGAGGAGCCTCTCAAAGAAGAAGTTACAGGTCTGTGAGAGCCAGAAATCTTGCTTGTTTGTAGGTGGCCAAATACTTATTTTACCGAGGAATTTACCAAATAATTCATTAAAAATCCTTCAATGTGATTTTCTGGATTTTTTTTTCCCATTTTGTCTCTCATAGTTGAGGTATACCTGTGATGAAAATTGGAGACCTCTCTCATCTTTTAAGTGGGAGAACTTGCACAATTGGTAGCTGACTAAATACTTTTTTGCCCCACTGTATGTGGGTGTCATATGCTTCACAGGTGTATTGCTGTATGCTTATGGTATTCTTCACGTCTCAGAGGAACAAAAGGTCTGAACCTCCTAGGGGTAACAGGAGGATGTGAAGTCTGGCCTTTTGTATGCAGAGAGATGGCCGTGAGAGATTTCCTGACCACCAGGACTTTAGGTGGAGAAGAGAAGACCTGGAAGGGGAGGCATTGTATTTGGAATTAAGAGACAATGTGACTGTGTGCTTTGATGTCCTGGGGTATTAAAGGGACAGAGGATGGGGGATTCCTTCCTCTTCTGTTTTTGGATGTTGGAGAATGTGATTGTGAATAAAACTGGTCTTCAGGAATAAACTCAGCCTCGTCCTTCCACACATCTCCACAAGATGATCCATACGAGAACATTGTTCAAGATCCTCGACACGTCGCTCCAAGTCCGCAATTTTTTTGTCTTTTTCCTTAACTGTTAATTTTAATTCTCGGACTTCTTCCCTATTATTTTAGCCTGCTGACTAACCACTTTGGTCAGTTCTTCTGACAAGAAGTTCAGAGATTTTTTGATCTCCTCCATTTCCTCCCTCTTTGGTGGCATTTTTACTGACCTGTTGATAGTAAAAACAATCTCTGCTGGTGTCGCCAGTATCCGATCCGACTGACCTTGAATCCAGCTGGGCCTCAGCTAGCCCCCTCCACTGCTAGTCCTGTTGCAATTGAGCTCCTGTCCAGCTGGGGTACCGGCCGCTCCTCCACCGAGTCCCGCCGCCCACCGCCGCTGTAGTTGAGCTCCGATCCTGCTCCTGTCCAGCTGGAGTCCCGGTAGTTCCTCCGCTGAGCCCCGCCACCTACCGCCGTCTTCCTCAGTAGATCCTCCGCTGAGCCCCGCCGCTGTAACTGGGCTCCAACTCAGGCTCTTGTCTGGCTGGGGCCCCGGTGGTCCTCCACTGGTCCCCGTCTCCTACCACCGCTGCACCCGAACTCCGATCTGGCTCCCGTCCAACTGTTGCCTCGGTTAGTTCCGGTTAGTTCCTCCGGCGAGCCCCAATCACCGGGGACAGAGTCGCTTCGTGTCGGTGTTAGGTGCTACGACTAGCGTTAGCTTAGCAAACGCTTTGGGTAAAGCGTAGCAGCAAACCACGAAAAGAAACGCTAATCAGTTTACTCACAGAGCCCGGTAAAAGGCGAATTATTGCTCTGAGTGTTGCTATCCCTGTGCTGTTGCAATCCTGGAATTTCCCCATTGTGGGACTAATAAAGGCTTATCTTATCTTATCTTATCTTATCTTAGCTCTTATAAAGATTTTCATTTTTCTAAAATTTAAGCTATACTTTATAATTTTTTTAAAAATATGCAACTTATGGATTTTATAACTATTTTAGTAAGTTGATTGACGATGCAAAAGTTTTTTTAATACGTTAATTGTGCTGTATAATAATCAACCAGATCCCGCAATTTCAATAACTTTAAATGTGTAAACAATAAATTAGTATGTTCAAGGTACCCAACTTTGTGTATAACACGGACTGCCCTTTTGTTTTGTAATATTAGCAATGAATTAAGTGTACTTTTATAATTGTTACCCCAGGCCTCTATACAATAGGTCAAGTATGGAAGTACTAATGAGCAATACAAGATATTAAGTGATTTGTAATCTAGGACTTGCTTAATTTTATTTACGATTGCAATAGCTACATCTAGCATCTCTTCTCTTGCCTTCTGATTGTTGTTCTGAGTGTTGCTATCCCTGTGCTGTTGCAATCCTGGAATTTCCCCATTGTGGGACTAATAAAGGCTTATCTTATCTTATCTTAATATTTTTGTGACTTCGTTTTGTATTTATCTGACGTGTGATTTCCAACTATTTTTATCGTCTAGTATTACATGGTAATAGAAATTCACTGATTATGCATTTATCTGTTGAGATCACATGTTTTATATGTGTGTGTGTGTGTGTGTGATGTACTCCTGTAATCATCTTGTTTACTACCTGTTCATCTCCATCGTAAGTTTATTTCTTGTGCACTGTTTGGACATTTGTGTTGTTTTTTTTTCAATAAATATCATAAATGCAGTTCAGCACTTGGGTTTTCCTTTTCGCCCTGAAGGGGCAATTTCTGATAATAGACTCCGACCAGTTTGAGACCCAGCTGCTGTAGTTTGTGTTTTTGGTTTTTTTTTTTTCCACTCACCTGTTTTTAAGAAGCACTCGACATGTCCCCAGCAAGCCAGCCTTCAGCCATCAAAGGAAGATTGGTGGCTGTGACCCTGAGCCTGGAGGAGGAATGGGCAGCACACTTTATTCGGCACTTTGTGACTGAAGCTCTCGCCTCCCGTGGCCCAAAGAAGGTCTGGGAGAATGTGGAGGCAGTGGTCGGGGTCGTGGAGGCACATCCCGGATTGAGGAGGAATCCCCAGTTCGCGGAGCTGTTGTCCACCGTCTCCGCTCTGCAGCTGTCATTTCCTGGGCTGAAGATGGGTTCACCCTTGGCGGGAACGAAGCCAACGAGGAAGCGCTCCCCGCGAGAAACGTCATCCTCCTTCCTCTGTTCGCCTGCTCCTGTTCCACCTGCTCCGAGATGCCACTCTCCCGGGTCTGCCTCCGCTCATCCTTGAGTCACAGCGGGACTGGATTTCCCGGAAGAGAGCCTCCCGGGCTAGTTGCCTCCCGCCGCTGCCCAGTGAAACACCACCGGAGGAATGCCTCCACCTCTCAGCCAGCAGGTTCCCCGATGCCAAGTCAGACTATCCACAAAGCAGTTCACTCTTTTGATTCCTCTTTGCAGGCTGTCCCGTCTGCCTCCTCTTCCTCCATTGCTGCTGAGACCCTCGTCTCCTTGGTGTCTCCTCCCGCTGCTGAAGGTCCGATCGCCTCATCCCCGGCTCCGCCCATCACCACATCTGAAGGGTGGCTCCTCTATGTTCCTCTGAGGGGCCCACAACAACTGCAGCCACGGAGAGGGTGGATTCTAGACCAGCTGCAGCAGTAACCAACGTGCCCCAGGAACACAGGCAAGTGCTTTTTCATTCTCTATCATTCACACATGAATTACCTTGCCTGATTCCTGGTGGTGAGGCTCAGTTAATGCAGTCCTCTTAGTCCTCACCCCCTGCTGCAGTCGTAAATACCTCACCTGCTCTCTCCGTGTCTCCTCCTATGCCTCCTGAGTGTCCGCCAGTCCCAGGATTGAGGCGCCAAACGAGGGAGGAGCCTGCAACCCTGGAGGACCTGGCTCCAGCCCCGCAACCACTGTCCGGAGGGAGGGAGAGTGCTGCCAGTGGTCTGAAGTATGCGCCGACAAGTAAGCATCCCCTGGCCAGCTGAGCAAGATCCAGTGCCAGAAGGGAGTCAACCTCCTGTTTCCACGCTGGGTGAGCCACCTGCATGGGTTCCATGCTGGGTGAGCCACCTCCGGAACCTCCCGACAGCGTCCAGAGCGGTCCTTGCCAATTTGCCGCTGCTGGCAGCGCGCAAATACCGGGCGCTAGCCCAGCAAGCAGATCGGATCATTCTCACTACCAGAGCCCTCACAGTGAACACAGTGGTGTCGGAACCCAGCGAGACGGCCTGCGGAGGCGAGGAGCCAGCAATGGTGGCTGCAGCAGGGGCCAAGAAGCACCGGAGAGACACACTCTGTTTCTACCACCACTGTTTTGGAGAGGATGCACGCCGATGCATCCCACCGTGCCAATTCAAGCGTTCAGGAAACGCCGGGACTGGCAGTCATAGCAGCTGCGACTGCTGGTGAAGCAAGCAAGTTGCTCTATGTGACAGACTCACGTTCGGGGAGACTGTTCCTCATGGACTCCGGCTCCCAAAAGAGCCTCATCCTGCTGTCCTACACCGACCGGCTGGCGGGAACTAGCAGCCCCGAGCTGACGGCCGCAAACGGCTCAGACATTAAGACTTTTGGAGAGAGGACACTGACTGTATCCTTGCACGGCCGTACATACCAATGGACATTCGTCATAACGGCATGCAGCTTCCCCATTTTAGGCGCTGATTTTCTGTGTGCACACAGACTACTAGTCGATGTTGCTAACAGATGCCTGATTCACGCAATGTCTTTTGATTCTCTCCCCTGTACAACTCGAGGAGCTGGGCCCACAACACTAGCCAACGTCACAGCTCCAGGGGATAAGTTCCACACACTACTCAACCAGTTCCCAGCACTCACAGTCCCGATGTTTTTGGCGACCATCACTAAACATGGGGGTGGAGCACTTCATTACCACTTCGGGGCAGCCCGTTTTCGCACGACCTCGGTGCCTGGACGCAGCTAAACTGGCCATAGCGTGCGAGGAGTTTGCCAACTTGGAAAAGTTGGGCATCATCAGGCGCTCAAACAGCCCATGGGCATCCCTGCTACATATGGTTCCTAAGGCCGAGGGATCATGGCGACCTTGCGGAGATTTCCACAGATTAAACAATGCTACAGCGCACAACTGCTACCCCAACCCTCATATCAAGGACTTTTCCATTCACCTCACCGGGGCACACATTTTTTTCCAAGATAGACCTGTTCCGCGGTTACCACCAGGTCCCGGTGCACGCTGATGACATACCTAAAACAGCAGTAAAAACACCATTTGGTCTGTTTGAGTTTTTACGCATGCCTTTCAGGCTAAAAGGCATGGTGCAGACATTCCAATGCATGATGGATGCGGTGTTGCACGATCTGCCGTTTGTGTTCGTTTACCTGGACGACATCCTGGTGGCCAGTGCATCCGAGGACGAACACATAGCCCACCTCAGGACAGTTTTCCAGAGGTTGGAGGAGCACAGATTAATAATCAGCCCGGCGAAGTGCCAATTCAGGGTGACGGGGATTGATTTTTTGGGCCACCGCATCTCACCGGAGGGCGCGATACCTTTGCCAGATAAGGTATGTGCTGTGGCGAATTTTCCCCGGCCTCAGACGGACAGGGCGCTGCAGGAGTTTTTGGGGATGGTTAATTTCTACAATCGTTTCCTCCCCGGCGCAGCCCAGCTCATGCAGCTGTTGTATGCCATGCTTAAAAAACGGAAGCCGGCGGACAGAGTCAACTGGACTCCTGAGCGAGAGCAGGCATTTTCTGAGGTTAAAACAGCTCTGGTGAACGCCGCACTACTGGCGCACCTGGACCCAGCGGCTAGGATAGCGGTCACTACTGACGCATCAGACATGGCCATAGGGGCTGTCATGGAGCAATGCATTGCCGGTTCTTGGCAGCCGCTCGCCTTTTTTAGCAGGTCTTTGCGCGACAATGAGCGTAAATACAACGCGCTCAACAGAGAGTTACTGGCTCTCCACCTGGCCATACGCCACTTCCAGTTGTGGCTGGAAGGGTGCACCTTCACTGTGTTCGTGGACCACAAGCCACTTACATACGCAATGGCCAAGGTTTCGGAACCACGGTCGGCCCAGCAGCAGAGACAGCTGGCCGCGATCTCGGAGTTTACGACCGACATTCGACATGTGGCTGGTAAACTCAACGTGGTGGCTAATGGCCTTTCGCGCGCATTAGTGGCCCCAGTCTATGTGGGGATAGATTACACGGCCATGGCTGCTGCGCAGATTGGCGATGTGGACGTTGGCGTGCTCCAGTCTGAACCAACAGGGTTAAGGCTGGAGAGTAGAGTACTGCAACACAGGGCCCCCCCTCCCAGTCTGTGACATCTCTACAGGCTGCCCGCGACCAGTGATCCCACGCGTTTGGCGCCGCCGTGTTTTTGAGTTGGTTTACTCCCTGGCGCACCCAGGAGTGCGCGTCAGTCAAAATGGTGGGCACAAAGTTCGTCTGGCCAAGCCTGCGCAAACAGGTGAAAGAGTGGGCTGCAGCCTGCGTAGCGTGCCAATGAGCCAAGGTGCACAGGCACACAAAGGCCCCTTTGGAGCCGTTCCATATCCCGGCTAAGAGGTTTGACCACGTTCACATGGACCTCATGGGGCCCCTCCCGCCATCGCAGGGGTTCACGCACCTCCTGACAGTGGTGGACCGCAGCACGGGCTGGCCCGAAGCAGTCCTGCTAGCTTCCACCATGTGCGCAGATGTGGCACGCGCTTTTTTGACAACATGGGTGGCACATTTTGGCACTCCTTCGGACATCACGTCCGATCGGGGCCCGCAGTTTGCTTCCGAACTCTGGTCCACCATGGCCCAGAGCCTGGGCGTCTCAATTCATCGCATGACCGCGTACAACCCACAGGCCAATGGGTTATGCGAGCGTTTCCATAGGTCACTTAAAGCAGCGCTCAGAGCTTCGCAAATTGGGTGGACCGGTTGCTGTGGGTTCTATTAGGCTTGCGTTCCGCACTGATGGAGAATTTGGGAGCCTCCCCACAGAGCTGGTTTTTTCCCAGCCACTGCGGCTCCCCGGGGAATTTTTGCCGGATAACCCCACGCCGAACACCGATCCATCCCCGCATTCAAGACATAGCGCAGAGGCAGGGATGCTACCCGACCCGGCCCACCACTGTTTTCCATGTGCTTTTGTGCCAAAAACCTTGAAGGACTCGTCGTTTGTATTTGTCAGACACGATGCCCTCCGGACCCCATTACGCCCGCCTTACGATGGCCCATTCAGAGTGCTGGAACCCGGGGACAAACATTTTGTGTTAGACTTGGGGGGGTCGCCGGGAGACAATCTGTATAGACAGGCTTCAGCCTGCCTTTGTTTTAGCAGACAAGCAGGTGGTGTTGGCCCGAGTTCCTCGGTGCGGAAGACCCCCACGGAGAACTCTCCAGGTAAATGAATCGTCAGATCAGTCACTGAGCATGCTGAAGGTGTTTTCCCCCTCCCCATTGTCCCCCCACAGATGGACACACCCCCAGGAACCCCCCACCGGCACAGCAGTGCCTCGGAGCCAAAGACCCCCCGTTACAGCAGCTATGGACGGAGGCTGAAGCCCAAAGGACATGGGGGTTAAGACTCAGTCTGAGACTCTGGGGGGGGGGGGCACTCAGTAGTTACTCAGTAGTTTTCCCTCAGACTGAAGTGGCAGATCAAAGGTGGGGAGTGTGGGGAGTGATATGTTAATGCAGCACCCCAGATAGCAGAGAAGTATTAGTGCTGTTGTGGAGTGTGTGAAATCAGAGGCAGATTCATTTCAGACAATTTATTACACACTCACATCTCACAAGCAAAGAACAGACTGAACATTTAAGCAGACACTCTCCTCTTAAGTTTCATGGCATTTACATCACACACAACATGACATTTGCATCACACTGCATTCAACCCCCTTCATCCTTGACTCCTTCCTGCTATCTCACCAGGAACCTCCTGCTCTTTGTTCTCCCATGCTTATCCACTGTCTCCTGTCTGAGATGGTAGATAATCTGGCTCCCCCAAGGTGCTAAACTACCCCCCCCCCAGCATCGTAGATAGAACAATAGAATAACAGTCCACATGCTGTGATAGCCCCCTCATGGATCGTCACCTTATCGTGGTGGGGGGGTTTGCGTGCCCCAGTGATCCCAGGAGCTATGTTGTCCGGGGCAATTTGCCTCTGATAGGGTCTCCCAAGACAAACTGGTCCTGGGTGAAGGGCCAGACTAAGAACGATCCAACAGACTCTCATGAATTGTATATCAAGGATTCAGTGCACCCCGCCCGGTATGGGGTTACCGGGGCCCCACCCTGGAGCCAGGCCTGGGGGAGGGGCTCGAAGGCTAGCGTCTGGTGGCCGGGTTTCCACCCATGGGACCCGGCCGGGCTCAGCCCGAAGGAGTTACATGGGTCCGCCCTCCAGTAGGTTCACCACCTGCAGGAGGGATCATGGAAGTCCGGTGCTATGTGGATTAGGTGGCAGTCAAAGGCGGAGACCTTGGCGGACTGATCCCAAGCTTTCTAAACTGGCTTTTGGTACGTGGAATGTCACCTCTCTGGTGGGGAAGGAGCCTGAGCTGGTGTACGAGATTGAGCGATACCGGCTAGATATAGTCGGCCTCACCTCAACACACAGCTCCGGTTCCGGAACCAGTCTCCTGGAGAGGGGCTGGAGCTTGGCCTTTTCTGGAGTTGCCCCGGGCGAGAGGCGACAAGCAGGGGTAGGTATTCTTGTATCGCCCCACCTTGCTGCCTCTATATTGGAGTTTTCCCCGGTGGACGAAAGGGTTGCTTCCCTGCGCCTTCGGGTTGGGAAACGGGTCCTGACCATCATTTGTGCTTATGCACCAAATGATGTTTCAGAGTACCCACCCTTTTTGGAGTCTGTGACTGGGGTGCTGGAGGGTGCTCCTCCTGGAGACTCCATTGTCCTACTGGGGGACTTCAATGCGCACGTGGGCAACGACAGTGAAACCTGGAGGGGGGTGATTGGGAGGAACGGCCTGCCCGATCTGAACCCGAGTGGTGTTCAGTTATTGGACTTCTGTGCTAACCACAGTCTGTCCATAACGAACACCATGTTCAAGCATAAGGGTGTCCATATGTGCACCTGGCACCAGGACACCCTAGGCCGCAGGTCGATGATCGATTTTGTTATCGTATCATCAGACCTGCGACCGTATGTCTTGGACACCCGAGTAAAGAGAGGTGCAGAGCTGTCAACTGATCACCACCTGGTGGTGAGTTGGATCCGATGGCAGGGGAGGAAGCCATTCAGACCTGGTAGACCCAAACGTATAGTGAGGGTGTGCTGGGAGCGTCTGGCTGAGGCCCCTGTCCGGGAGGTCTTCAACTCCCACCTCCGGAAGAACTTCAACCACATTCCGAGGGAGTCTGGAGACATGGAGTCTGAATGGGCCATGTTCTCCACCTCTGTTGTTGAAGCGGCGGCCCAGAGCTGCGGGCGCAAGGTGGTCGGTGCATCTCGTGGTGGCAACCCCCGAACCAAGTGGTGGACACCAGTGGTGAGGGGGGCCATTAAGCTGAAGAAGGAGTCCTATCAAGCTTGGTTGGCTTGTGGGACTCCCGAAGCAGCTGAGGTGTACCGGCAGGCCAAGCGGAGTGCAGCTCGGGTGGTTGCTGAAGCAAAAACCCGGGTATGGGAGGAGTTCGGTGAGGCCATGGAACAAGACTTTCGGTCGGCTTCAAAGAGATTCTGGCAAACTGTTCGGCGGCTCAGGAGGGGAAAGCAGCTCCCCGTCCACACTGTGTATGGTGCGGATGGGACACTGTTGACTTCAACTGGGGATATCGTCGGGCGGTGGAAGGAATACTTCGAGGATCTCCTCAATCCCACTGATACGCCTTCCACAGAGGAAGCAGGGTTTGGGGACAAGGGGGATGACTCGCCTATCACAGGGGCTGAGGTCGCCAAGGTGGTTAAAAATCTCCTTGGTGGCCGGGCCCCAGGGGTGGACGAGATTCGCCCCGAGTACTTCAAGGCCCTGGATGTTGTTGGGTTGTCATGGTTGACACGCCTCTGCAACATTGCGTGGAGGTCGGGGGCAGTGCCTTTGGCATGGCAAACCGGGGTGGTGGTTCCTCTCTTCAAAAAAGGGGACCGGAGGGTGTGCTCCAACTTTAGAGGGATCACACTCCTCAGCCTCCCTGGGAAGGTCTATGCCAAGGTACTGGAGAGGAGAGTCCGGCCGTTGGTCGAACCTCGGATTCAGGAGGAGCAATGTGGTTTTCGTCCTGGCCGTGGCACATCGGACCAGCTCTTTACCCTCTCGAGAATTCTTGAGGGTTCGTGGGAGTTTGCCCAACCAGTTTACATGTGTTTTGTGGACTTTGAGAAGGCATTTGACCGCGTCCCTCGTGGATTTTTGTGGGGGGTGCTTCGGGAGTATGGGGTATCGGGCTTGTTGTTACGAGCTATTTGGTCTCTGTACGACCGTTGTGAGAGTTTAGTTCGTATTGCCAACACTCGGTCGGAGTCATTCCCAGTGAGAGTTGGACTCCGCCAGGGCTGCCCTTTGTCACCGGTCCTGTTCATAATTTTTATGGACAGGATTTCTAGGCGCAGCCAGGGAATGGAGGGTGTCATGCTTGGTGACCACAGGATCTCATCTCTGTTGTTTGCAGATGATGTTGTCCTGTTGGCTTCATCCAGCAATGACCTACAGCTCTTGCTGGGACGGTTTGCCGCTGAGTGTGAAGCGGCTGGGATGAGAATCAGCACCTCCAAGTCCGAGTCCATGGTCCTCAGCCGGAAAAAGGTGGATTGTCCTCTCCGGGTTGGGGACAGGCTCCTGCCCCAAGTGGAGGAGTTTAAGTATCTTGGGGTCTTGTTCACGAGTGAGGGGAAAATGGAGCGAGAGATCGACAGACGGATTGGAGCAGCATCTGCAGTGATGCGGACGTTGTACCGGTCTGTTGTGGTGAAGAGGGAGCTTAGTTCTAAGGCAAAGCTGTCGATTTACCAGTCAACCTACGTTCCTACTCTCACCTATGGTCACGAGCTTTGGGTAATGACCGAAAGAACGAGATCGCGGATACAAGCGGCTGAAATGAGCTTTCTCCGTAGGATTGCTGGACTCACCCTCAGAGATAGGGTGAGGAGCTCAGTCATCCGGGAGAGGCTCAGAGTAGAACCGCTGCTCCTCCACATTGAAAGGAGTCAGTTGAGGTGGTATGGGCATCTGATTAGGATGCCTCCTGGACGCCTCCCACTTGAGGTGTTTCAGGCACGTCCCACTGGGAGGAGACCCCGGGGCAGACCCAGGACTCGGTGGAGAGACTATGTCTCCCAGCTAGTCTGGGAACGCCTTGGTATCCCCTCTGAAGAGCTGGAGCAGGTGGCTGGGGAGAGGGAAGTCTGGGCTTCTCTGCTTGAACTGCTGCCTCCGCGACCCGGACCTCCGGAAAAGCGGTAGAAGATGGATGGATGGATGGATGGATGCTGTGATAGAACAATAGAATATCAGTCCACATGCTGCTTGGGCTTCCGTCTCCTCCCGTATCTGCTGTAACTGGGGTTTACCGCCTCCGTGGCGCTGCTGTGCCGGTGGGGGGCTGCTGGGAGTGTGTCTGACTGCGGGTGGGCTGTGGCTGGGGGGGGGGGGGGTGCACTTCGGTCTGACCGTGTGGCTGCTCTGGTGAATCGTTTCCCTGGGGAGCTCTCCGTGGGGGCCTTCCACGCCGAGGGGCCCTAGCCAACAGCACTTGCTTGTTCACCACAACGAAAGTGGGTTTGAGTCTGTCTATGCCAATTTTTTCCCTCCTACCCCCCAAGTCTAGCAAAAAATGCTTATCCCCTGTTTCCAGCACTCTGAACGGTCCAACATAGGGTGGGCGCAATGGAGGGCGGTGGGCATCGTGTCTGACAAACACGAACTCCGCGCTCTTCAAAGTTTTAGGCACGAAAACACGTGGAAAACTGTGGTGGGCAGGTCCCGGCAGCGTGCCTGTGTTTGCGCTACGCTGCAAAAGCTGAGACGGGGAGCTGTCCGGCGCGGGATTATCTGGCAGAAATTCCCCGGGCAGCCGTAGTGGCTGCGCAAAAACAAGCTCTGCCGGGGAAGCTTTCAGATCCTCTTTCGGCGTGGAGCGCAACCTCAATAAGACCCACGGCAGCCTGTCTACTCAATTTGCATCCGTCAATGAAGCCCTGAGTGCTGCTTTCAGTGATCTATGAAAAAGCTCACATTGTGGCGGCATGAAATAATAAGCAGCGAACTGAGGTTTAAAAGTGGGTTTTATTGATCCTTCATCCCGCCATCACAGAACTCACTCCAGCGCCGTGCAGGCGCGCTGGAGCGAGCTCTCAGGCTCTCGTCAGCAGCAGTGGTCAGAGAGAGAGCATGTGAATTTCAGTCAGCTTATATACCCAGTTACAGACAATACATGAAAGGCACATTAGCATCACAGTACAGAGCAGGAAGCCATGAACACCTGCATTTGAGTCACACATATCAACAGCAGGACACTGGCGCCTGAACTAGACAAAGAGAGGCTGCCTATTGATATCAATACACACATCTCAGTGTTCTGCTAATTGCCCCAGCTGAGCGCTCTGCTTGTCCGTAGGCTGTGGGGGTGACCCACACACTCCCCCCCAGAGGGCTTAGCAGGAAGCTGAGGCCTCGATAGTCCGGCTTTGGAAGCGAGCTGCGGGGAAGGCTCTGTGCCGAGGAGGTGGAGGGAGGGGGGTGGGGGTAGCAAGTGCCGGCCGAAGTTGTCTGGGCCGCGCGAAAATTGCATGTGGATCCACGGTGTGGAGGGGCTGTCCCGTTGAACGTGCGGTGGTCCACAGTGGCTGTGAGAAGAAAAATTTGTCTCTGATTCGTCTTGCGGCTCAGTTCTGCGAGGCTGTGTAGCGGCTGTGAGAAAAAAGGAGCTGCAGCTGTGTGAGGGACTTGGCGTGTTGGCTTTAGGTGCGCGTGCGCAGCCCTAAAGCCCTCAGGGACAGCTGAAGGCTGAATTCCCTTTGTGCGCCGTGACTGAGACCCATACAAAATCCTGTGAGCGAGCTGCGTGCGTGCTTCAGGTGTGTGAGCAGCCCTGAAGGTTCTGTGTGCAGCGGCGAAAGATGATGGCGGTCTGTGGAGCCGTTATTGTCCCGTGCGTGGTGCGCCATCCTCGTAACATCCCGGTGTGTGCGTGGGGGTTCGGTGCGTGGGTGTCCTGCTGTTGAGAGGCGAGTCAGGGTCAGGGAGCTTGATGGAGATCAGCGTCGTCGGCGCCGATGGTCCTCCCTGTCTTGGCTGTTGCTGTAGTTCGCTAGTGCCGGGTCATGGTGCGTTCAGGTCCACGCGCTGCATTCTCCGTCGGCCCTGGAGGTCGCCGTCGTGGAGAGAGGGCGAGGTGCGTGTGCTCTCATGTGTATACGGAGTAGCTGTGAGAGCGGCCGGTCCCAGTGTGGATGTCCAGATCTCAGGCGAAGGACGCACCATGAAGCTTTCTGCCGCTTTCCCGGTCGTGGATGATCTCCGGAGAGTTCGCCTGGTGGTGGCTCTGCGTCGAGGTCTCCCTGTAGCAGAAGGGAGGGCAGTCCATTTGCGTCAGGCTGCTGCATTCGCTCGTCATCGGAGAATCACCGCCGGGTGCTGCGTTCGTTGTCAGCGTGTTCTTTTCTACGTCGGGTCACCAGTGTGGCGATGGTGAAATAAGGCACGGCGAAGTGAGGTTTAAAAGTGGGTTTTATTGATCATTCATCACGCCTTCACAGAACTCACTCCAGCGCCATGCAGGCGTGCCAGAGCGAGCTCTCAGGCTCTCGTCAGCAGCAGTGGTCAGAGAGAGAGAGAGCATGTGAATTTCAGTCAGCTTATATACCCAGTTACAGACAATACATGAAAGGCACATTAGCATCACAGTACAGAGCAGGAAGCCATGAACACCTGCATTTGAGTCACACATATCAACAGCAGGACACTGGCGCCTGAACTAGACAAAGAGAGGCTGCCTATTGATATCAATACACACATCTCATTGTTCTGCTAATTGCCCCAGCTGAGCGCTCTACTTGTCCGTAGGCTGTGGGGGTGACCCACACTATAACCCATTGGCCTGTGGGTTGTACGCGGTTGTGCGGTGAATTGTAACACCCAGGCTGCGGGCCATCGCGGACCAGAGTTCGGAAACAAATTGAGGGCCCCTGTCGGACGTAATGTCCAACGGGACTCCAAAACGGGCCACCCATGCTGTTAAAAAAGCGTGCGCTACGTCTGCGGACATGGTTGCTGCCAGCGGGACCGCTTCTGGCCAGCGCGTGGTGCGGTCCACCACTGTCAGGAGGTGCGTGCACCCCTGTGATGGCGGGAGGGGGCCCACGAGGTCCACGTGAACATGGTCGAACCTCTTAGCCGGAATACGAAACGGCTCCAAGGGAGCCTTCGTGTGTCTGTGTACCTTGGCTCGTTGGCACGCCACGCAGGCTGCAGCCCACTCTTTCACTTGTTTGCATAGGCTCGGCCACACAAACTTTTCTCCCACCATTTTGACCGACGCGCGCACTCCTGGGTGCGCCAGATTGTGAACCGACTCAAACACGCGGCGGCGCCACGCGACCGGGATCACCGGACACGGGCGACCCATGGAGACATCGCAGATTGGGGGGGGCCGCCATCTTGCAGCACCCTGCTCTCCAGCCTTAACCCTGTTGGTCCAGACTGGAGCGGGTGCATGTCTGCATCGCTAATCTGCTCTGCGGCCATGGCTGCGTAATCTATCCCCACGCAGACCGGGGCCACCACGGCGCGCGAGAGGCAGTCCACCACCACATTCAGTTTACCCGACACATGTTGAATATCGGTAGTAAACCCTGAGATCGCAGCCAGCTGTCTCTGCTGCCGGCCCGACCACGGTTCTGAAACCTTGGCCATCGCGAATGTTAGCGGCTTGTGGTCTACGAACGCGGTGAAACTGCGCACTTCCAGCCAGAACTGGAAGTGGTGTATGGCCACGTGGAGGGCCAGCAACTCTCTGTTGAACGCGCTGTATTTACGTCCGCTGTCGCGCAAAGTTCTACTGAAAAAGGCAAGCGGCTGCCAAGCCCCGGCAACGCGCTGCTCCATGACAGCCCCTGTGGCCACATCTGAAGCGTCGGTGGTGAGCGCTATGCGGGCCGCCGGGTCCGGATGCACCAGCAGTGCGGCGTTTGCCAGGGCTGCTTTAGCTTCCGAGAACGCCCGCTCTCGCTCCGGGGTCCATTCGACCCTATCCGCGGGTTTCTGTTTCTTGAGCGCGGCATACAATGGTTGCATGAGCTGCGCCGCGCGGGGAAGGAAACGGTTATAAAAGTTCACCATCCCCAAAAATTCCTGCAGCACCCTGACCGTCTGAGGCCGGGGAACATCCGCTATGGCGCGCACTTTGTCGGGCAGCGGGATCGCTCCTTCCGGAGAGACGCGGTGCCCCAAAAAATCAATCTCCGTCACGCCGAACTAGCATTTCACCGGGTTGATTATTAACCCGTGCTCCTCCAACCTCCAGAAAACCGTCGTGAGGTGGGTTTCGTGTTCGTCTTCGGACGCACTGGCTACCAGGATATTGTCCAGGTAGACGAACACGAAAGGAAGATCGTGCAGCACTGCATCCATCATGCACTGGAACGTCTGTGCCGCTCCTTTTAACCCAAATGGCATGCGCAGGAACTCGAATAGACCGAACGGAGTTATTACCGCTGTTTTGGGTATGTCCTCAGCACGCACTGGGACTTGGTGGTAACCACGGACCAGGTCTATTTTAGAAAAAATGCGTGCTCCGGCAAGGTGAACAGAAAAATCCTGTATGTGGGGAATTGGGTAGCGGTCGTGCGCTGTGGCGTTGTTCAACCTGCGGAAATCCCCGCACTGTCACCACGATCCCTCAGCCTTAGGGACCATGTGTAGCGGGGATGCCCATGGGCTGTTCGAGCGCCTGATGATGCCCAACCTTTCCAGGTTGGCGAACTCCTCGCGCGCTATGGCCAGTTTAGCTGCGTCCAAGCGCCGAGGTCTTGCAAAAACGGGCGGCCCGGTGGTGGTGATAAAGTGCTCCACCCAGTGTTTATCGATGATCGCGGAAAACGTCGGGACCGTGAGTGCTGGGAACTGAGTGAGCAGTGTGTGGAACTTACCGCCTGTAGCTGTGACGTTGGCTTGTGCTGTTGGCTGGGTCACTCGAACTATACAGGGGAGAGAGTCAAAGGACAGTGCATTAACCAGGTGCCTGTTAGCAACATCAACCAGTAAACCATGTGCACACAGAAAATCAGCCCCCAGGATATGGTAATTCAGTGCAGCTACAACAAAAGTCCACTCATATGTACGGCCGTGTAGAGATAAGAGCAGAGTCCTCTCTCCAAAGGTCTTAATATCCGAGCTGTTTGCTGCCAACATCTCGGGGCCGCTGGGTCCTGCCAGCCGGTCAGCGTAGGTCGGCAGGATGAAGCTCTTCTGGGCTCCGGTGTCCACGAGGAAACGCCTCCCCGAGCGTGCATCCGTCAAGTAGAGCAGCTTGTTCTCTTCACCGAGGGTCGCAGCTGCTACCGACCCCCAGCCTTGGCGTTTCCCGAGCGCTTGAATTGGCACGGGGGCGCACATCTGCGTGCCTTCTCTCCGAAGCGGCGGTGGTAGAAACAGAGCGTGTCTCTCTGGCGCTCCTTGGCCCCCGCTGCTGCTACCGTCGGTGGCTCCTTGTCTCCTCTGGTGGTCTCGCTGGGCTCCGCCGCCGCCGCGTTGACTGTGATCGCCCTGGTGATGATGATGATCCGGTCTGCCTCCTTGGCTAGCGCACGGTAGTCTCACGCGGCCAGCAATGGAAAATTGGCCAGAGCCGCTCTCGACACTGTCGGAAGGTTCTGGAGGAAGAGGTGGGCAAACAGAAAGTGCCCGTCGTCCGTGCCCATTAACGCCAGCATATTCTCAATCAGGTCTACAGCCGAACCATCTCCTGACTTGGTCCGCGTCAGGAGCCTCTCCGCTCTCTCACAGTCCGAGACCGTGTAGCGCTGGATGAGCGCAGCCTTGAGCGCCTTGTATCTGTTGCTGGCTGGTGGCTGATCGAGCAGGCTCGCTACCTGTTGAGCTGTGCGGGCATCGAGCGCTGCGACCACATGGTAGAATCTGGTGTTGTCTGCCGTTACTCCCCGGAGGGCGAACTGGGCCTCGGTGAGGTGGAACCAAGAGCGCGGGTTGTGCTGCCAGAAATCCGGTAGTTTGACTGAAACCGCACACGCGTGGCTGCAGGTTCCAGTCCTGGCTGTCTGTGGGATGGCTGCCGCCTCGCTGTAGCTTCCTGACCGGGCCGGCTCCGGGGATCTTGCCGTGCTGCTGTGTCTGTACCACCGATCACACGAACAACCCTTTAGTTTTCAGTGCATGATCGACTCATTGCTGTTGAAGCCACAGATTTAGCTGAGCTGATCTGTGAGGAGCCTCACATAATGAACAGCAGCAAGCACCAGAACTATGCAAAAACATTCAAAAATACAAAAACTACAAGTGATGAAATTAGCTGCCACTTGAGTGCAAAACACGTATGTGGACTATACATGAAAATGAATTTGAGAAACTTTTAAAACGCTATTTTAAATGCCCCTGCTACACCACTCTTACTGACTGATTTAACACTAGGTCTGCCGAAACCGGAAGCTCCGCCCATAATCGTTCCTACAGCGGCACCCCCAGGAATAAGGTGGAAAATAGTTCTGTTCTCATAATAAAGTGTTGATTTACTGCATGACAGAAGAGACTCCAGTCCCTCATTCCACATACATAACATCTGGCAACGAGGAGAAAAATTATGGGCGCGTATGGGCTACCTCCACCACTATCACCGTTTCTAGAGTACACAGTAGAGCCAGTGAGCCTGTGGCCACAGTGGAGGGCCATGTTCAAGGATTACATCTGGGCGCTGGGCTTAAGTAGACTCGGCGGGAGATGATGGCGAGCACTTCTGGCCCACCATCTCGGCACGGAAGGCCGAAGAATTCTCGGTACGTTGGGTGAAATGGAGTACTATGAGGATGCTGTTGAGTGGCTGGCCAAGTACTTTGACAAGCAGACGAGGACCACGAAGCTTCGGGTAATGGAGCTGTTGGCGGCAGGAACGGCTAAGCTAGTAAGCTTGGAGAAGCTAACGGTCCATTCGATGCCTATGGACAGGTTAGCCGCTAAGTTAACTTCGCGCCAAAACCAAGCTACCAGCGGCCAGATAAGACTTTGAGGTAGGACTGGGGCCATGAGTGGAGGAGTCCCTGGTCACTGAAGACGGCGGGCCAGTCAAGGAGCTAAGCACGGTACAGGACCATAGCGCTGTTGAGTTGGATGGCGCGGTGTGCAACGACAGCGGAGAGGGAAAGCAGCAGGAGTCATCCCTACAGCTGGAGGCAAGGCAGCGAGTGAGAGGGACCGTGGAGAGTGAGAGGGACCGTGGAGACTGAGAGCCCCAGGGACGAACAGCGACAGCCAGGAATGGAGACGACGCAGCGGAACGCCTGGAACGAGGGTACTGACAGCAGCGACGAAACGCCCGGGTCGGAGAGTGATGCTGACGAGAGTGACGCTGAGAGCCCCGATGGAGAGCAACAGCAGCCAATCACGGAGGCAGTACAGCGGAGTGCCCTTGATGAGGCTGCTGGGTGTTATGGCAAGGCGCCCGAGGCAGTGAGCGGCGCCGGCAAGCAGGCTTCCGGTCTCCTTGGAGTTCGGCCATGGGGGGCCGGAGTGTTTGGGGCAACGATGGCAGCTGCTGTGGTGTTCAAAGCGGTCGGGAGCGGACCGACAAGCACGGAGAGATGGTGTGCCGGACAGCAGCACGGTGGGTCCCGAGGAGTGATGCAGTCAGTGGTGAAGAGTGACATTTTTGCAGAAGAGGTTGGTTTTGATCCCGGAGGCAGACAGTGGCAAGGGAGGTTCATGCTGTGGGGTTGCACGGGACCTCCGAGCTGGTCTTATCCTCAGTGGCCAGGGGTGTGCATGATTTGGGGCTGCCCTGGTTCCCCAGGTCGGTGTTACCTCTGGCTGCTGGTGGACATACAGTAGGTGTGACTTAAATACCCTTGATGTAAAATTTAATTAAATCACCCTTATTGTCATTCAACTGTACAACCAATCATGTACTGTAGAATGAGATTGTGTTTTACCTATCTACTGTGTTAATCACACACACCCCAAGTACAGAATCAGAGGGCCGCTGCCATGCAAGGCGCCACCACAGATTTCCCTCCTCCATTCCATTATTGCTGAGCACCAAGCTGGACGGCAGGAAGTTCCACTTTTATGTGGTCTTTGGCATGACCCGGCCGGGATTTGAACCCCTGCCTCCCGGGTGTGGGGCGGATGCTCTACCAACTGAGCCACCACTCCGGTAAATATGTGTACATATACTCTGGTGGTGTGCATGTGAGTATGTCTGAATTGGGACTTTTTCTGTGTAATTTTGAAACAAAAAAAAGAAAAAAATGCTGGTTTTAGTTGTTTTGTGTGAATGTGATCGGTCATTCTACTGCAGTTCATGGTTCCCTGTTCTCTTAGTGCACGATTCGGGTCCTAAATTGGGGAGGGTTTCAATTGTGTGTGTGGTTTTGCATTTTTGTAAGGGGGAGGGGAAGTGTGTTGTAGTGAGTGTGGTGTGTGTGTGCTGCCGTACCCACCCCTGGTGTGACATCAGGCGGGCACGGCCCTTGTGTATAAATAGTTCTGTTCTCATAATAAAGTGTTGATTTGCTGCATGACAGAAGAGACTCCAGTCCCTCATTTCTCAGACATAACAACGTCACCCATTTGTTTTGTGCTGAGGGAGTGGGAATCCCGTGATTTTTCTTCCCCAGTTGCAGCCATGTTGAATTTTTTGGAGCCAGGAGGAGCTTGAGGAGGAACAAAGTGTGGGTCCACAGTCTATGGGTGGGTCAGAGAGAGACTGTGAACCGCCTACGCTCCCCAACCACTGGAAAACGGCTGTGCTTAAAGATTATCATCTATATTTCAAGGTCAAAATATCACCCATCATGTTGTGCTTGTCAGCTGGCTCAGTTACATGTACACAGTTATTTCACTCATAATTTTACTGTTATTAAATGAATGAACAACTTAGTAAAGTAGCCAACCATGTGTAACTGTACATAATCGTGTTTTTTTACTCAGCATATGGTAACCACGATATCAAAAAATGTGTGCTGAAATATTTAAATCCAGTATTTAACCTCTTGCACTCCGTTGTACCGCGGACGGGCAAGTCTCTGCGTCCCAGAGCGCACGAGGGCGGTCTCGTGCGTCCTCGAGCGCACGAGGGCGCACGAGAGTGCACTGAAAAAAAAAAAAAAAAAAAAAAGTTCTTCCACTTCAGACACAGCCGCGAACAGATTGGATATGATTGACCTCTCATTCGACTAATAAGAGCCTTGAATTGGGTTTCTGAAACCTTGAAGAACCAATGACTGAAAACCTAGCAAGAAAGACCCGCCTACCAACGCAGCGAGCCAATTGAAGCACAGAAGTTCGCTGAGCTGTTTTGTCTAAAGCTGGGTGAAGAGAGACTGCTTCAGCAGCCAATGGCAGTGCTTTATTTATTTTTTTTTAAATTCCAGCAGAGTGTTTAGGATTCTCTTATATGGTCATCATAGACTGACGGAGGCCGACGACGAAGGTCGTTAATCATTCTCCAAAACCACAATCATGGAATTGTGTTTTGACCGGGTCGTGAGACCAGAACCACAAGTGAACCAGCGTCGCGTTCGTCTGACAGTGAGGAAGAGAAGTTGGCCAGGACAATGTGGCTGTGAAGAGGTAAGGTGTTATAAGCCAAATTATTTTTTATCCCTGAAAATTGTAATCAAAAATGACTTTTGACCGATCGGCAAATTACAACTGTGCGGCGCATGATGTCCGAAGTGCGTGCACCGCGGTACACAGTTCGTTCGCCGCCTCCGGACCGTGAACGCCCCCCCCCTGCCGCTACTATTCTGTAGCGAGGGGGGGGGAGCCGCGGTGACTGCGCTGCTGTGGCCACATCGCCACATCCGAGTGTAATCCGTCATGTAGCGATGGCCGATCTCCGTCCTCTGTAGCGAGGGGGGAGGACAACCCCCCCCCACACACACACACAGACACAGCCCTGAGTGTGACCTTTCATTAGAGCCCAAAATGAAGCTTCTACATTGAATCATTCAAAAGTTACAGACATTTTTCCAAACTGTGCCATTTGGCACAATTTGGCACAGTTCCAAAACGCCTGGGAACTACCTGAGTATAAAGCTGTGTAATATATTCATTTTTTGTGGTATTGTTACAAAATTTGGACCTCAGCTGGATAACACTTGGTTCTACATTTCTGTTGCATTTTCCAGCCAGGATCTGAAGTTGTGTGTTATTTGCAAGCATTTGTATCCGACAAAACACCCAGGCCAAATTTATTTTCTTCAAGTTCACTATGTTTAGATGACTGTAACTCAGTGGCCGGAGCACTTAGAGAAATTATGTTTTTTTTGCCAAAAAATTCAAAGTGTTTTCTTTTAAATGAGACCAACCCCATGAAGATGCTGCAAAGGGTTGAAGAACAGCTTTCGATTTACTTTGGGCACATTATTTTTTGGCGTTTTTAGGGAAATTGACCGGAGTGCAAGGGGTTAACATCTGTATCCCGTGCTTTGGACCTTCATTATTGTTCATGCATTTAGCTGGGGGTTTTCACCACAATACTGCAATATGAGCAATAAGCATAAGAGCTCCACGCAGTCTTCAGTTTCCACATGAAGATCTTCTATTAGACACAGAGAGAAAGAGAACATCAGACCCTGGTCCACCATGATGTCCATGTTTTTCAGTTTTAATCCTTTTATGTTAATGATTGTGAAGACACTCTCTAATGTACATTTCATTAACAAAAAGGAGCCACACGTGTCTTTTTATACTTTCTTCTGCTTAGTGGCCGGTTTTAAAGCTCGAAATGAAGCTACAGTAGATCCAGGATCTACAGAAATGCTGCTGGACTGTCTTGGTTTGGTCTGAGGAGAAGGCACAGTCAAGAGGAACTTCTTTGAGACTTTTGGAGAATAAAGGTGCAGTGTGGTTCCAAGTTCTTTCAAGTTTTCATAAAATGCAGAATTTCTTTGGTATTCTCTGAGATATCTCTTGGAACATCGTCTTGACCATCAAGAAGAAATGTCAAAAGACTGGCAGAGGTGGAGCCAATCAGCTGATTGCTCCAACCACACAGCTCAGCAGTTTTCCATGATAAATCAGCCTCAGGGCAAAAGCACACTCCTTCCATTACCTTTTTTGTCACTTTACTGAAAATAACTTTTTTTAAAAAATCGCCACCAGTCAGCATGCCTTTGAGCCAAGTCGTGTCGGGCTGCTGCTTCTCCCGGCATGTTCTGTGTTGATTTGTCCAACCCGGTCCCTGCTGACGTGCCGCCCAGTCTGCTCACACACCTCATGTTCTCCACATATGCCGAATTATCCTTTAGACCTATGCAGTCATGGCAACTTTATGGTATAATTTTTTTAAAGCATTAAACAGTCCCTCCAGGATTTCGCGGGATGCTTTTATGATTGTTGTGGCCCAAAAAGCCTGAATTCGTGGGAGTTTTTTTTTTTTTTTTTAAAAAGTTATGACGTTTTGAGAGGTTTTTTTTGCACTAAAAATTGTGGGAAAAATTACAAATTTTAAAGATGATTTTTTTTTCCAGTTTACTGCAGTGATATTCTATGTAACACCATAAGAAAAGCACAGAATTGTCAAAAATTTCCTATTTCAGTGATTTGTAAATTAAGCAGAAACCTCTGCTATACAGAAAAACTTTGTGCAACAGCAAATGCAGACTTTAACACAATATCCATTACAACAGCTAAATTGTACTGAATGCATGTTAACCCCTTGCACTCCGGTCAATTTCCCTAAAAACGCCAAAAAATAACGTGCCCAAAGTAAATTGAAAGCTGTTCTTCAACCCTTGCAGCATCTTCATGGGGTTGGTCTCATTTAAAAGAAAACACTTTGAATTTTTTTGCAAAACAGTCATAATCTCTCTAAGTGCTCCGGCCACTGAGTTACAGTCATCTAAACATAGTGAACTTGAAGAAAATAAATTTGGCCTGGGTGTTTTTTTGGATACAAATGCTTGCAAATAACACACAGCTTCAGATCCGGGCTGGAAAATGCAACAGAAATGTAGAACCAAGTGTTATCCAGCTGAGGCCCAAATTTTGTAACAATACCACAAAAAATGAATATATTACACAGCTTTTTTCTCAAGTTGTTCCCAGGCGTTTTGGAACTGTGCCAAATTGAGCCAAATGGCACAGTTTGGAAAAATGTCTGTAACTTTTGAATGCTTCAATGTAGAAGCTTCATTTTGGGCTCTAATGAAAGGTCACACTCAGGGCTGTGTCTGTGTGTGTGAGTGTGGGGTTGCCCCCCCCCCTTGCTACAGAGGATGGACATCGGCCATCGCTACATCACGGATTAGCCTCATGCGGCGATGTGGGACAGCAGCGCAGTCACCGCGGCTTCCCCCCCCTCGCTACAGAAGAATAGCGGGGGTGGGGGCGGCGTTCACGGTCTGGACGCGGCGAACAACCCCTTGTACCGCGGCGCACAAACTTCAGACTTCGTGCGCCCCACAGTTGTAATTTACCGATCCGTCAAGTCATTTTGGATTACAATTTTCAGGGATAAAGAATAATATAGCTTATAACACCTTACCTCTTCACATCAGTGTCCTGGCGAACTTCTCTTCCTCACTGTCAGACGAACGCGGCGCTGGTCCGCTCGTGGTTCTGGTCTCGTGACCCAATCAAAACATAATTCCATTATTGCGGTTTTGTGCTTCCATGATTGCGGTTTTTGGCGAACGATTTTTCAAAACAAATAACAGTAGTAATTAAAAAAAGACTGGCGAATGCGTGTGTGTCACTCAGCCTTCGTCGTCAGCCTCCTTCGGTCTATGATGATCATGGAAGAAATCATAACGTCTACTCTGCTGGAACAAAAACAAAATAAGCACCGCCTGTGGCCGAACATGCCGATGCGCGAATGGCACTCCCTGTCACACAGGTTGCATTTGTGGGTGGTCTCCGTGCTGCTGGGTCTGTGGGGTTCTTCCTGCGGGTCCTTTTTTGATCTGCTGCAGCAGTCTCTTCACCCAGCCTTAAAAAAAACAGCTCGCGAACTTCTCTGCTTCAATTGGCTCATTGCATTCACAGCCTTGGTAGGCGGGTCCTTCTTGCTAGGTTTTCAGTCATTGGTTCTTCAAGGTTTCAGAAACCCAATTCAAGGCTCTTATTAGTCGAATGAGAGGTCAATCAGATGAACTAATCTGTTCGCAGCTGTGTCTGCAGCTTTTATTTTCAGTGCACGCTTGGACGCCAACACCACCTACATCATGTCCTACATCACCATCTCCATCATGCGTCCTAGAGCGCACGAGGGTGCTCTCGTGCGCCCTCGTGCACTCTAGGATGCAGAGACTTGCCCGCCCGCGGTACAACGGAGTGCAAGTAGAGTAGAGAGTAATTATTGGCAGCATCTTCATTTGAAAGCTCCCTTTGGTCCCAAACCACTCGGTTCTGAGCGGAGAGGAAAAAATAATTTATTCTGTTGCTCTGTATTGTCTATTGGAGTCTGTGTTTTTCTGAAAAAAAAAAAAAGAAATTACAGACAATATTCTCTCTCTTTCCGTGCAAACTCCTACCTGTCTGTCTGCTGCGCATCTTGACACACACACACACACTTGTCTCTTCAGAAATGCATCTTTCATTTACGGTCAAGCTCACTGACCATATGTAGTAATGACTTTACCTCCAAAGATGTATAAAATGTTCAAACACTGGCAGCAGTGTTAGATTTTCTCATTTTGCTTGTGGTTTGATGGCATCTGTCCTCACGTGCGCTCCGCGACGGAGTGCTTTTGGGGCAGGTGGACGCTTTTCAACACAAACCCAGCACTTCGTAGACGCGGTCAGGATGGAGACATGGCTAGACATCCACCGGCAGGCTGGGGGAGACGGAGGGAGGGGCGGTGTTGGAAACTTCGCAGGTGAGTTTTTTTTTTTTTTTTTTTAAATCACACACTGCTGATGTGTTCCATTAATACTCACTGTAAACACGGAAGTGAATGTGGTGCAGCGATGCATTTGATTGGTTAGACTGAGCGTTTGCGTGCCACTCAGAGACAAATTTGACTGGTGAAATTGGTGGAAGTTGACAAGGATTAGCCAAAATTGTGGGAAAGTTGGGGTGATTGGACAAAGTTGCAAGGTCGCATAATAGTTGTGCTGATTGGCTCATTTCATGTGAATTGACGTGATTGCAACATCGCAAAATCCTAGAGGGACTGATTAAATCTTCAGTATTATGTTTTTCTAGTCAAATTTGCTGTTTCCCTTCCTTGCTTTGTCCAGGAAACACTGTGGTGGCTGACTGGTCATCATGATGCGTATTATCCAGTCAGCATGGTTGTGACATTGTGTATTATCCAATCAGCATGGCCACATATTATCCAATCAGCACGGAGTCAATCCGACACCCTGCACACACTGGAGGGCATGAAGAGACAGCGGTGACAGAGTGGTGGCTAAACTTTTGATAAAAACTACATATTTTGACTGAGTGACTAAATATTCGGGGATGCACACCCTTGTAACCTCAGCAAAGCACGTTTAAAATCTTAGGCCAGTCTGACGAACAGTTCAAGAGATATGCGTGGAACAGTATTTATATGCATTTATAGAGAGATATTGGACCATTGTGGCTGACATTTGTGTTTGGAAATATCATAGTTACATTTTTTATATACCAAGTGTCTCTGTGGTCATCCGAAGTTGGTATTTGCAAAGAATATAGATTTTTTTTTCCACACCAACTGAAGTATTGATATTTTATCTGTGGGATTTCATTTTTTAATAAGGCACAAGAAAGTCTCTTTCCCTCAGAGTTCAGTGTAAAGTGATGGATCCTAAAGTGTTGGCTGCACAGATGAGAGGTCTCGGTGGAGTCCACTTCTGCCTTTTCACGATCAATCCACTGGTCCAGTCTGTCAGGAGCATGCCAACAGAAACTAACAAATACAAATAAAAATGCTTAATTACTCAACATGCATTTGTTTTATTTCATGTAAAATGACTATGAAACACACTACATGCATCATTTCTAATCAACAAAAATATAAAAAGGCTATTTTTGAGCACTCTATAATAGTCTCTTCTACTCCCCATCATGCCTTGTGTTTTGGCTTTGAACTCAATCCCAGTTTTAAATGCATCCTGTGGAGCGTGTAAATAAAGAGGCAGATTTGGCTCAGACGATTTATTACACATCTCACACAAGAAGCATAGACAGAATGACATCTCAGCAGAGACTCTTCTCTTAAATAACATGGCATTCCTCTAGAAGCTTCTAACACACAAAAGGTCACATTGCATTCACTTCATTCATCCTTCACACCTCCCTGTTATCTCACCAGGGAACCTCTGCTCTTTGTTCTTGTCTAAGATGTTACACAATTATGCTCTCCCCATGTGCCGCCATAATCCAAATTATCCACATTTCTATCAGCAGAACAACATACTGTATATTCAGAAGTTACACACGTGAGCAGTTAATCTGGGTAAGATTATTTTACAGAGTAGAAAAGACATTAAATACTTTTTAATATCTTCTTAAGGTCATGATTAAATATAAGACCATTTGTGAAATAGCTAAAATTTCGTGAGGATATTTCAGATATTTTTGTCTGAATGTTTACTAGGATTTTAAATTATTTAAGACTAGTTTCTATCTGTGCATGCCCGTAGAAAGCAGGTGTAAGCAAGGGTGTAAGCAAGCACGTCAGCACTCATTCAGTGACGCCTGCCTTTGATCTTTGATGGCCTATGATGCCTGCATTTGATCTTTGATGATGTCATATCAAGTCCTATGATAGTGAGTGAGTCTATTTGACATCATATAAACATCATGTAGACATCATAGGACATCATGTATAGGAACATCTTAGGGCCTAAGACTTAGGCGATCCTATGATCTTTTAGCGAGTCCTATGGTGGTGGCACAGACAGAGAGTGATGATATACAGTGAAGTACGTGGCGGATGTGAAAATGAAGACGAAGAAGAATATTGCTCAGAACTCCTTACTCAAAGATATAGAGATGATAATCAAGTCAGTGGAGGAAATGCATCTGTCAGCTGGTTGCCAACCGCCAACCAAATCTAAAAGAAGAAGAAGATATAGAGTGAATTCATGTGTAGAGTGATGATATAGAGTGAAGTGATGGTATAGAGTGAAGTACGAGGAGACGAGGAAGAGTGATGTCTGAAGATAGAGTTGAGGTTCGATTGGACACAGCAATGATGATAGAAGGATTACAGCTCCTGACCAGATAGAGTGATGATATTGAGTGAAGTGCGTGGCGGTAATGCACCTGTAAGCTGGTTGCCAACAGCCAATCAAATCTAAAAGAAGAAGAAGAAGATATAGAGTGAAGAAGATGAAGCAGAGGTTGATAACCGAGAAGAATTCTGACTTTTGATACATAGAGTGATGTTTACTGAGTGAAGTACGTGGCAGTAAGGACTACAGCTCCTGAACCAGATAGAGTGAAGTATGTGGCGGTAATGCACCTGTAAGCTGGTTGTCAACCGCCAATCAAATCTAAAAGAAGAAGTAGTACGTGGCGGTAATGCACTTGTACGCTGGTTGCCAACCACCAATCAAATCTAAAAGAAGAAGAAAACAGACACACAGACAGACAGAGATTTCTTTAATTATAGAGTGATTTGAGGTTAGTAATCTACTTCAATATAAAAACAGGATGTCACGAGAGAGCTCTAGAAGAAGAAGAAAAATGATATAAAGTGAAGTATGTGGCTGTAATGCACCTGTAAGCTGGTTGCCAACCGCCAATCAAATCTAAAAGAAGATAATTAAGTTACTTGCAAATGTGCAAACCATTAACTAGCCCCCACAAACAACATTATTCTAGTTTTTTCATGTAAATTTTCATCTTTATCCTTCTGAATGGCATTTTCCACACAATTTTATGACTTTCTAGATAATCTGAAGCTTTTTCTTCTAACTTTGGCCTTTTTTCTCATATATTCGAGACTTTTTTGTTGCAAATTTGCATCTTTTTTTCCCCATTAACTGTGTGACTTTTTCTCATTTTATTACAATGATTTTACTGTACAAATCACAAAAAACGGCACCAGACCAGACTGCAGAACGAGGGGATCATGGGGGTCCGGTGCTATGTGGATTAGGTGGCGGTCAAAGGCAGAGACCTTGGCGGACTGATCCCAAACAATGGGCATCGTGCCGGACAAAAACATATTTAGCCGACATAAGGCTGTCAGGGACGTAAGACTGAGGAAGACAGTGGTGCGCAGCCACGGGAACAAAAGCCCTGGCTTCCTCTCAACACTTAGGCCTCTGAACCATACTGGGACCTAACCCTGGACTGGTAGGAAGGAACTCCCCTGGAACCCTCAAGGTCTGGCCGAGGACCAACTCAGCAGAAGAGGAGTGCAGGTCTTCTTTGGGGGCTGAACGCAAACCCAACAAAACCCACGGTAATCTGTCCACCCATCCACTGTCCACTAATGACGCGCAAAGGGCTGCTTTCATAGTCCGATGAAACCGCTCGCATAGCCCATTAGCTTGTGGATGGTATGCTGTGGTCCAATGGAGTTTAACCCCCAAACTACCAGCTACTTCATTCCAAAGTGCGGAGGTAAATTGCGGGCCCCTGTCAGAGGTAACGCCCAAGGGGACACCAAAACAGGACACCCAAGAGGAGATAAATGCCCGGGCAACATCAGATGCCGTAGTTGATGCCAGGGGAACTGCCTCCGGCCACCGCGTAGTCCGGTCCACCATAGTGAAGAGGTGAGTAAAACCACGAGACGGAGGAAGAGATCCGACCAGGTCCACCTGAACATGATCAAAACGTTGCTCCGGAATCCAAAAAGGTCCCAATGGAGCCTTTATGTGGCGCTGCACCTTAGCATGCTGGCATGCCACACAGGTTGTCGTCCAAGTCTTCACATCCTTTCTGAGACCCGGCCATACAAACTTGGCGCTCACCAACTTAACCGAAGCCTTAACCCCAGGATGCGACAAAGAGTGAACAGCGTCAAAAACACGACGACGCCAAGCCGCAGGCACCAAAGGTCGTGGTTTTCCCAATGTAGTGTCACACAGAAGAGTGGCGCCACTGTCTTGAAAGCAGACATCCTCCAACTGCAAACTGGACTCAGTGGAACGAAGCGCCTGCACCTCCGGGTCCAACAACTGATTGGCAGCCATCTCAGCATTGTCCATGCCCAACTGAACAGCAGCAACTGGGGCACGAGAAAGGCAGTCCGCCATCAAGTTGGTCTTACCAGCCACATGCTGAATGTCAGTCGTGAACTCGGAAATAGCCGAAAGCTGCCGTTGTTGCCAAGCTGACCAAGGTTCAGTGGACTTGGCCATGGCAAACGTGAGGGGTTTATGGTCCACAAAAGCGGTGAATTTACGGCCCTCCAAGAGAAACCCGAAATGCCTTGTCGCCAAGAAAAGGGCCAACAGCTCCCTGTCAAAAGTGCTGTACGTACTTCCTTTCTGACTCGCGTAACTGTCTACTGAAAAAGGTTAGAGGTTCCCAGGAATTGCCCACCCACTGCTCACAAACTGCTCTGACAGCATAATCGGATGCATCAGTGATAAGAGCAATGGCGGCCGTGGGGTTTGGATGAGCCAACAAGGCAGCATCAGCCAGCACAGCTTTAGCCCCGTCAAAAGCACATAACCTCTCATGGGTCCATTCAATGTCCTGATTACCCCTCTTACCCTTCAAGGCCTCATACAGCGGGTGCATAATATGGGCGGCATGAGGTATAAAACGGTTGTAAAAATTGACCATGCCCCAAAACTCCTGCAGGGGCTTGACAGAGGAGGGGCGCGGAGAAGCTAAAACCGCTTCGACTTTAGCCGGGAGGGGTACGGCACCCTGCTGGGATACCTTGTGCCCCAAGAACTCAAGTTCTGAGAGCCCAAACTGACACTTCGCGAGATTCAATTCAATTCAATTCAACTTTATTTATATAGCGCCATTTCACAACAACAGTCATCTCATAGCACTATCAACTGTAGGGGGAACCCCCACAGTTGCAGAAAGACCCCAGCAATCAGGCGATCCCCTGTGAGCAAGCACTTGGCGACGGTGGAGAGGAAAAACTCCCTTTTAACAGGAAGAAACCTCCAGCAGAACCAGGCTCAGGGAGGGGCAGTCATCTGCCGCGACTGGCTGGGGGGTGAGGGGATAGAGAAGAAGAAAAGAACAGACATGTAGAGAGCAAACAGCACGATGGGGACTCAATCTATGGGAGAGAACAAACAAATGTTAATGACCAGCAAAAAAAAAAAAAATATTTCATAGAGAGTGAGGAAAGAAGTGAGGCCCAGTGCATTACTGGAGGTCCCCCGGCTGACTAAACCTATTAGCAGCATAACTAAGGGAGGGTTCAGAAACACATGATCCCTCCCTAATTGTAGGCTATATCAAAAAGGTAGGTTTTAGCCCTATTCTTAAAAACAGAGATCGAGTCTGACTCCCGAATCCAGATTGGCAGCTGATTCCACAGGAGAGGAGCTTGATAACTGAAGGCTCTGCCTCCCATTGTACTTTTGGAGATTCTAGGTATTACAAGTAATCCTGCATTTTGGGAGCGTAGTGCTCTGCTAGGATAATACGGTAGTATCAGATCTTTTAAATAAAAAGGAGCCTGATTGTTTAGAGCTTTGTAAGTAAGAAGAAGGATTTTAAACTTAATTCTAAACTCTATGGGAAGCCAATGAAGGGAGGCCAGAACCGGAGAGATATGATCTCTCTTTCTAGTACCTGTTAAAACTCTTGCTGCAGCATTTTGGATCAGCTGAAGACTTTTTAAAGATGTTTTAGGACAGCCTGATAATAAAGAATTACAATAATCTAATCTCGAGCTAACAAAAGCGTGGATCAGCTTCTCAGCATCACTCTGAGACAAGATGCTCCTAATCTTGGCAATATTACGCAAATGATAGAAGGCAGTCTTAGAAACAAATTTAATATGTGAATTGAAGGACAAATCCTGATCAAAAATAACTCCAAGGTTCCTCACAGAGCTATTAAGAGAAAGAGTAACTGCATCCAAACTGAAAGTTTGATTTGGAAAGGAATTTCTAAGGTTTTTTGGACCAACAAGAATGACTTCAGTCTTATCTGAATTTAATAGCAGGAAATTACAAGTCATCCAAGCTTTGATTTCCTTAAGACAGGCTTCTAACTTGGCTAATTGATTAGTATCATCTGGCTTCATTGACAGGTATAATTGTGTGTCATCTGCATAACAATGAAAATGTATACAGTGCTTTCTAATAATGTTGCCTAACGGAAGCATATATAAACTAAAAAGAGTAGGGCCTAGCACAGATCCCTGTGGAACTCCATGACTAAGCTTTGAGCTGAAAGAAAACTCATCATTTACATGAACAAACTGGAACCTATCAGATAAATAAGATCTAAACCACTGCAACGAAGTTCCATTAAGTCCAACATAGTGTTCTAATCTATCAAGTAGAATATTATGATCAATAGTATCAAAAGCTGCACTAAGATCTAAAAGGACAAGTACAGAAACTAGTCCATTATCAGATGCAATGAGGAGGTCGTTAGTGACCTTCGCTAAGGCTGTTTCAGTACTATGATGGATTCTAAACCCAGATTGAAACTCTTCAAGTAAACCATTTTCCTGCAGGTGGTCAAATAATTGCGTAGCAACAACTCTTTCTAAAATTTTTGAAATGAAAGGGAGATTAGAGATTGGTCTATAGTTAGCTAAAGCTCCTGGATCTAGCGTTGGCTTTTTGAGTAAGGGTTTAATTACAGCCGTTTTAAAAGCCTGCGGTACATGGCCTAAAGTTAATGAAGAATTGATTATATGAAGAATAAAGCTACCAATAAGTGGGAAGACTTCTTTAAATAACCTGGTAGGAATAGGGTCTAAAAGACAAGTTGAAGGTTTGGATGAGGAAACTACTTTGTCTAACTCACAAAGGTCGATTGGAGTAAACTCATCAAGACAGACATCAATAGAAGGAGTTGTAGTAGTTACGGTATTTAAGTTAACTGTGGGAAGAATCTGATTGATTTTATCTCTGATGGATGAAATTTTATTATTGAAAAAGTTCATAAAGTCCTGACTAGTAAGCTCTAAGGGGATGCTAGGATTGACAGAGTCCTGACTCTTTGTCAACCTGGCTACAGTACTGAAAAGAAACCTGGGATTATTCTTGTTCTCTTCTATTAATGCAGAGTAATAACTCGTTCTAGCTTTTCTAAGAGATTTTTTATAAATCAAAAGGTGATTTCTCCAAGCTAAATAGATTTCATCTAAATTAGTAGAGCGCCATTTTCTTTCTAATTGACGAGTCTTCTGTTTTAAGCTACGAGTTTCTGTGTTGAACCAAGGAGTTAAAAATCTCTGATTAGACTTTCTTTTTTAAGGGGACCACCAAGTCTAGAGCCTGATGCAGAGAAGCTGAAACACTATCCACCATGTTATCAATTACAGAAGGAGCAAGCTGTCTATAGCTTATTTCCGTTGTGTTGACACATGGCATAGAGGAAACAATCTGCATAAATTTGGAAACAGCATCATCTGAGAGGCATCTACTGTGATAATATTTTTCTTTAGGAGCCAAATAGTCAGAAATAGTAAAATCAAAGGTTAACAGACAATGGTCTGACAGTACAGGGTTATGAGGGGACACTACAAGATTTTCTATTTCTATGCCATATGTCAGAACAAGGTCCAATGTATGGTGGAGGTAATGAGTAGAATTTCCTACTTTCTGAGAAAACCCAATCAAGTCTAATATTGAATTAAAAGCCACATTAAGGCAGTCACTATCTACATCCACATGTATATTAAAGTCCCCTACTATAATTATTCTATCAGATTTCAACACTAAATCAGCTAAGAAATCAGCAAATTCGGATAAAAATTCTGAATAGGTTGATGGGGGACGATAAACAATGGCAAATAAAATTGGGTTTAACCTGAAATTGCTAAAGTGCCCAATACTGAGGACCAGGCCCTCAAAGGAATTATAACATGTTTTTTGCTTTACATTAACTAGTAATTTGGAATGGTAAATTGTTGCTACTCCTCCTCCACGACCAGAACTTCTGGGATTTTGACAGTTTAAATAACCAGAGGGAGTTGATTCATTTAAACCAACATAATCCTCTTGTCCTAACCAAGTCTCTGTAAGGGAAATTAAATCAATCTGATGATCAATTAACAGATCATGGACTAACAGAGACTTGGGAGTTAGAGACCTAATATTTAATAAACCACATTTAATTTTTAAATTATGAGGAGGAACAGAGGCCAAATCATTCAATTTAGAGGCTTTATGTTTAATTTGAGTTTTACCAATATTTTGCTTTATCACTTTGGGATGCTTATATATTATATTTTTATTTACTCTGGAGGGAGCAGACAACGATTCTCTGATGGGGAAGACAGGGGCTAAACTGAGGGGTGGCGGATGAAGAGGAGCTGCAGAGAGGCGTGTAAGACTGCGACTCTGCTTCCTGGTCCCAACTCTGAGTAGTCACGGTTTTGGAAATTTGGATAAAAAAGATGCCAGATTGTTAGATAAATGAGAAGCACCATCCAAAGTGGGATGAATGCTGTCTCGTCTCATAAGGCCAGGTTTTCCCCAAAAAGAGCTCCAATTGTCAATGTAGCCCACGTCATTTTTAGGACACCACACAGACAGCCAGCGGTTCAAGGATGACGAGCGACTAAACATGTCATCACTGGTCAGATTGGGGAGGGGCCCAGAGAATACTACAGTGGCAGACATCGTTTTTGCAAAGTCACACACCAATTCTACATTAAGTTTCATGACTTCCGACTGCCGGAGACGGATGTCATTAATGCCGGCGTGAATAACAATTGTGGAATATTTACAGTTACTTTTAGCCAGCATTTTCAAATTTGACTCGATGTCGCCTGCTCTGGCCCCAGGGATACATTGGACTATGACCGCTGGAGTCTCTAGGTTCACGTTTCTGACTACAGAGTCGCCAATGATCAGAGTTTTTTCCTCAGCGGGTGTGTCGCTGAGCGGGGAAAAACGATTAGAAACGTGAACAGGTTGGTGGTGAACCGGGGCTTTGCGACTAGGCTTCCTTCTCACCGTCACCCACCCAGTCTCCTCGCTGCTGAGGAGAGCTGGGGAACCACTGACAGGGGGGCCTAAGCTAGCTAGCTCCGCTGCAGCTAATGGGCGTCCGTCAAGATTAACTGGCGCAGACGGTGTTTCAATGCAGCGGAGCCGGGATTCCAAATCAGACAACCTCGCCTCGAGCGCCTCAAAAAGACAACATTTATTACATTTACCGTTATCACTAAAAGAGGCAGAGGTGTAGCTAAACATCTGACAGAGAGAGCACACCAGAGGAGAGGAAAGAGAGCTAGTAGCCATGGCTAGTGGCTCGAGAGCTGGAGAGCAAACCACACAGGCAGACAGCAAAACAGGAAGTGACGATACGTTACCACAAGGAAGTGACGATCCAGTGATCCAGACACTGAGGGGCGATTTCCCGGGACTTGCCGCCACAGGCGACGCCTGTGTGACTAGTCCATGGTCACACAGGCGCCTGAAGAGCTGACGAAGGTGCAACACATGTTCCTCCACCGAAGCGCTCACCACCAGTATATCATCTAGGTATACAAACAGGAAAGACATGTCCCGTAACACAGAGTCCATAAGCCGTTGAAACGTCTGTGCAGCACCCTTAAGGCCGAATGGCATTCTCAAGAACTCGAACAGTCCAAATGGAGTGATCACCGCTGTCTTGGGGACGTCCTGGGGATGGACAGGCACCTGATGATAACCACATACTAAATCCACTTTAGAAAAAATGACCGTCCCTGCCAGACGTGAAGAAAAATCTTGGATATGGGGGACTGGGTACCTGTTGTTGGTAGTAGCGTTGTTAAGGCGCCTAAAATCTCCACAAGGGCGCTAACCCCCATCTGACTTAGGGACCATGTGGAGGGGAGAGGCCCACGGACTGTCGGAACGGCACACAATACCCAACCGCTCCATATTGGCAAACTCATCTCCAGCGATGGCTAACTTAGCAGCATCCAGACGGCGTGCGCGGGCAAAAACAGGTGGACCCACAGTAGTAATATAATGCTCAACCCCATGTTTGGCTACTGCCGCAGAAAACGTAGGCACAGTAAGCGCAGGAAACTCAGAGAGAAGGTGCTGGTACCTGTCTCCTGAGGTGAGCATGTTAGCAAGCAGTGGACCAGCCTCACCCAGTGTACATGGATAGGAATCAAAAGACACAGCATCAATCAAACATCTGTTAGCTACATCAACCAACAGTCTGTAAGCACACAAAAAATCTGCACCAAGGATAGGGACTGCTACAGATGCTACCACAAAGTCCCAACTAAATTCACGATCGTTAAAACATACAGTAATAAACCTGGTGCCAAAGGTGCGAATAGGAGTACCATTAGCAGCGTCCAGTGGAGGTCCATTTCCATATCCCATGACGTCAGCCGAAGAGGGGGGAACGATGCTCCGTTGCACTCCTGAATCCACCAAAAAGCGACGTCCAGCAGCGCAGTCCTCAATAAAAAGCAGCTTATTGTTGGTGCCGGTGCACGCAGCTGCTAGCGAGCACCAGCCTTCTCGTTTCCCTGTGACTGGAAAGAGCACGGTGGAATACAGCGCCGAGCCTTCGGTTCAAAATGGCGGTGGTAGAAACACAGGCCGCTCTCTTTCTTACGGCGATCCGAAACTGCAGCCACATCCACCAAGAATTTCTCCATCAGACTGCCCAGGCAGCAGTGCATGCACAGACAAATGACGAGAAGCCAGCAAAAGCCTGTCCGCTTCTTCAGCTAAACCCCGGTAATCCTTAGTACGAATGAGGGGCGAGCTGGCCAGGACAGTGCGCACTGGAGGCGGAAGCTGACGCAGAAACAGGTGGGTAAACAGAAATGAACTGTCTCCTGAACCAAGAAGTGCCAACATATTCTCCATCAGCTCAGAAGGTTTGCTGTCCCCCAAACCAGTCATAGACAGAAGACAATTGGCTTGCTCTGTATCAGAGAGCTGGTACAGCTGCAGAAGAGCCCTCTTCAGAGTGACGTACCTGTCAGCGTGAGGCGGGTCCCGGAGCAGTCCCATCAAACGACGAGTAGTGGCAGAATCCAAAGCTGCGACAACATGGAAATACTTCGTGTCATCTGTGGTTATTCCGCGCAGATGGAACTGAGCCTCAACATGCTGAAACCAGGGCTCCGGGTCGTGCTGCCAAAAGTCCGCTAATTTAATGGTAGCCGCAAAAACAGCCGGTGCGGGAGCCGCGGCGGATACAAATGCCGTGGCGGTAATATCAGAAGAGGTCGCCTGAACAGACATTCTTCAAACGTCGGGGTCACCAATGTGGAAGTTGCAGAAAAACAGACGGAACACGCGTAAGTCTGTCTGAAAAAACTTTATTTACATTTTTCCACTTCTTCCTTTTATCTCCGTCCAAAATAGAAAAACTCCGCCTTCACATTAAAAGATCAAATTTGTGTGTGAGACCAACAACTAATGTCACCACACCATCATTTTTGTCCAGGCCTGTTTCATGAGTTTGTTTTTTAAAATAATTCTGTTGAACCACAATTCAAAAGCATTGTCTGATTTTCATTGGTTAATTTTCATAGAATTTTTTATTTATTACCACTTTTGTCAGATTCAAGTTATTTCTGTGACCATTGTGGGGTTTTCTTTCATTAACAGAGGGGTACCAACAATTTTGTCCACGGCTGTAAGGGAGAAACAATATCATTTCAGAGGAACATGTATATTTGAAAAACCCTCATTGAGAACTACCACCAAGCAACACTATCTCAGTGCAACGAGTCTGACTGTGGAACGCTTTTGGACCTCAATTAAAATCATGTACAATGCTTGGACAATTTAAAAAAAAAACTAAAGGAAGAAATACTCCAAACATATATACAAGATCACATGTAAAATCCCTTAAGAATGATCATATTCCGTCTGTGTTGTGCTGTTGCTTAGTTTTTTGTTATGTTTTGTCTTAGCTTTGTTCTGAATTCTAATCACTCATTTTATTTTCCTTTTGAATTATTAGATGGAATATGGGTGGGCAATATAAGCTGCGGCTTCAGCCATCACCCATTTCAGATAATTTATGTTGAACTGTATAATCTGATGAGTTATTGTTTAATTTGACCTTAAGATTTTTTCCCCTTTGTTACATTATTCTGTTCTTTTCTTTTAATCTTGACATCTAATCTATCTGAAATAAAGATTCATAAAGAAATTTAAAGAACAATTCATTCACACAAAAGAAAATTCATCTTGAAAATAAAGATCTACAGACACTGCTGGACTACAGCACCTCAACTGTGAGCTCTCATGTGATAAACCAAAACAATGAAACAAGCGTCTCCCATATATTTTACAAGACTACAGCTTCTCACTGTGTGACTTCTCGTGTCATTTCCAATTAGCACGCTAAATCTTTGCCCACATGTTTCACAAGAAAATGGCTTCTCACCGTTTCATTTATTTGCTTCACATTTAATTACAAGTGCAATGGGCCCCAACCAGGAGTCTATGGTTACACTTGAAATCCCAAGAGCTTTGTATCCGAGGGCTCTCTTCAAGATGGAGACTGTTCCTGATTGCCGAGATCTGTATTTCACAGATATTAGGGCAGCCGGGGATCACCTGTAGATATTTTTTCACGTTCTTCTTCACCATCTCAGTTGCTCCCACCACCACAGGTATAATATCTGCTTCCTGCAGTTTCCAAGTGCTCCTTAGGTCATTTTTGAGGTCTTGGTAGTCATTTGGTATGGTTACATCTATTAATTTGGCAGTTTTGTCCTTTTTGTTCAAGATAATGTGTGGTTTCATTGCTCCTCCCTCTATGTGTCTTCCAGTTGGGATTTCCTTGTCATAAAAGATGGTAATATCGCTGTTGCAGCTGACTGGCTCTGGAGCGTGCTCCCACACAGGTCCCTCTACTTCTATTTTAAATTCTTTGCATATTTCCAAGTGTACACAACAGCCGATCTTATTGTGACGATCAGTGTAGTGTCCATCGACCATTAGGATCTGGCAGCCGGAGAGTAGGTGGCTTGCACTCTCCACCGCTGCATGACAGAATCGACATTTGTCACTCTGTGACAGTCCTGCCATTTTTTTTAAAGCCATTAGTCAAAAGTCCCTGGTCTTGTGCTCCAACCACCAGTCTCTCCTCCTCGTACCCCAGATCTCCATTCCTAATCCAGCGCAATGTCTCTTCCCTATCAATATAATCCCTACTGAGCTCCTCCTGAAAGCGCCCTGCTCGCTTATGCTTTTTCCATCTTTCTTTCTTTCCTCCTGTGTCCTTTTGCTGTATTTTTCCCACGTCTTTTCTAGCTATTTTTGTTGCTGGGTTTTATTGACTGGCTTTTATGTTGTCTAATAAATCTTCTGCAAAGGCCTCAGCTTGTTTAGTTATGGATGTGAGGTGACTAAGGGTTTCCATGGTGTTGGGCGACTTTTTCCATTGTCTCGTTGTTTGAGCTTTTTCGGTATTGACCAATGCTTATTATTGTCGCTCTGTAGGCCTGGTTTATTTCAATTAGGCCCAGCCCTCCCTCTTTACCGGGTATATATATATCCTATCTAAGCACTGATTCTTATGTTTCCTTGTGCAGGGTCAGGGTCTTCCTGGTCCTAACATCCAACTTGTCAGTTCCCCCTGTGGCCAGTCTATCACCCCAAATCCGTATGTGACAACTGGTGCTGCCAGCTGGATGGTCGTGGTGATTTTATTTTTAGGTGTTAAATTTGAGTTACAGATTTTATTTAGACAATGTTGGTATTCTTTTTTGATTATTTCCCTCATTTTCCTGTGTTCAATAGTTGTGTTTTCCTCTATGCCCAGACATTTATATGCCGATTCATCTGCCAGGACTTTGATGTGCTTATTGTCATCTATTTGGATGTTCTCTGATGCCGTTTTCTTACCTTTTTTATTGTACATTTTGCACATTTGTCAAGTCCATATTCCATGCAGATGTCCTTTGAGAACATATGAACCGCATTGACAAGTTGTTTTAGTTTCTGTTCAGATTCTGCATAGAGCTTGAGGTCGTCCATGTCGAGCAGATGATTCACTCTCGTTCCCTGTTCTTGTTCTGCCTTTGCTTAAATCATACCCGATGTCAATATCTGATAGGACTTTGCTTAAGGGGTCAATACACAGACAGAAGAGCAATGGCGAGAGGCTGTCCCCCTGGAATATTCCTCGTTGGATCCTGATGTCTGGGATTGTTATTTGCCCTTCTTTATGGTTAAGTGTAATTGTGGTTTTCCACTTAGCCATCTGCACCTCCAGAAAAGTTTTAACTTCTGGGTTGATGTTATACAGCTCCAGACAGTGTGTTATCCAGGAATGGGGGATGCTGTCGAATGCCTTTTTGTAGTCTATCCACGCCATGCTTAAGTTTCTCTCACGCTTCTTGCAGTCTTCCAGGATGGTTTTGTTAATGAGCAGTTGTTCTTTGGCTCCCAGCTTATTTCTTATGCAGCCTTTTTGCTGTGGTTGCAAGTAGTTTCCTATATCCAGATGTTCATAGATGGCCTCAGTAATGAGTCCTGTCAGCCATTTGTATGTAGTGGGGAGGCAGCAGATGGGTCTGTATTTATTTACTTGTTGGGTTTCAGGGCTTTTGGGCAGGAGTATGGTGTTTCCATATGTGAGCCACTCTGGTGCTGCTTCTTCCCCCCGAGCAAGTCGGCTGAATGCCTCTGCATAGTGTTTGTGCAGTGCTGTTGTTTTTGTTGAACCAGAAGTTTGGTATTTTATCTATTCCAGGGGATTTGAAGTTGAGATATTTCCTGATTTTTTCTTTAGCAGTTTCTTCTGTGATTTTTAATGAGGGCATCTGTCATTTTACTTTATTTTTATCGGCAATAGTTTGAATCCAATTATTACTTTTATGTTGTACTAGGTCCTCAAATACACGCATGAACAAAATTGTTGGTACCCCTCTGTTAATGAAAGAAAAACCCACAATGGTCACAGAAATAACTTGAATCTGACAAAAGTTGTAATAAAGAAAAATCCTATGAAAATTAACCAATGAAAATCAGACATCCATCCATCCATCCATTTTCTACCGCTTTTCCAGAGGTCCGGGTTGCAGAGGCAGTAGTTCAAGCAGAGAAGCCCAGACTTCCCTCTCCCCAGCCATCTGCTCCAGCTCTTCAAAGGGGACACCAAGGCATTCCCAGACCAGCTGGGAGACATAGTCTCTCCACTGAGTCCTGGGTCTGCCCCGGGGTCTCCTCCCAGTGGGATGTGCCTGAAACACCTCAAGTGGGAGGCTCTTTCACTGTCATATTTTTTTGTTTGTTTCTTCTATTTTGTTGGCAAGATCCTCATCTATTTCTAGCTGTTCTTGGCTTAGTTCTATTTGGGGGCTGATGTGCTTCCTTAGTGGTGCCTGGCCTGCACTCCCCCTTGTTGCTTCGTCAGAGTTTTGTAATTCTGAACTAGAGGTTGCAGGGAAATCACCTGGGTGGTCTGGTGGCACTTCTATAGGCTGCGTTTGATAGGGTTGCTCCATCAGAGGTTTTTCAGGTAGTGGCAGCGGACACTCAATTGGGCATATGTTGTTCTGTGCCATCTTTTCCTATTTCTGTGTGCATGTGCTCCAGTTGTTGCTCTGTGAAGTACCTTTGGGTGAGAATGTTGTGTCCCTAGGTTGTAAGTTTGGCTTGGGGTACGCCAAGTTTATCTGAGCAGTGATGGTAGAAGATTTGTTACCACTCATTGCATCGTTCCCGCTGGTTGCTGCATTTCATTTTGGCGAACTCGGTTGCCCATATTAAAACCCATTTGTCTTCCATGCTACACTGACTTTGCTTGTATTCTTGTTGTTCAGATAGGTTGGCATCTTGATAGTCTTTAATTGCTTGGGATTCAGCTTCAGACTTGATCTTTTCAATTTCCTCTTGTCCTAGGTATTTTGAGACCTGAGAGACAATAGATGTTAATTTGGAAGTGGTGGTGGCCGCTTTCTTTTCTGATGGTAGCTTGGAAACTCTGATCTTCTCCTCAAATATTTGCTTTTTTCTTCTGCCCCATTTCTACCTTGAAGAGGCGAAGCATGACAGAATAATATTCTTCTCCTCAAGGGACCATTTTACGGTTTCTTCTTTTCTTATATACCTTTTAGTCCTTTTTGATCTTGTTGGGGCCCAGGTCCAGATCTGTGCTGGTCTGATGGGAATCCCGGCTGAGTGTTTGTGACACTCGAAGATGAAGCTGCACCATCACTCTCAACAGCCCGCCTGGTGCAAGAACGAGCTGAGGGGACCGTTTTATCCTGGTCAGTACCTTTGTGGGATCTTTTTCCTGTTTTATTCATTTTTCATATTCAGTTCCTCATCATCCACGGCTTCTTATGGGTTATTTGAAGGTGTCCTCGCCATGATTACTCATAGTGAGGGGGTGCTCCCATCCGCGACCTGGGGGATGTGCTGGCTAGCCTGAAGGGAAAGGCCACCAGTGTGAATTCTAATGTGAATTTTCAAATGATCAAGTCGATTAAATCTTTGCCCACGTTTCACAAGAAAATGGCTTCTCACCTGTGTGAATTCTCATGTGACTTTTCAAAGTACCAAGTACATTAAATCTATGCCCACATGTTTCACAAGAAAATGGCTTCTCACCTGTGTGAATTCTCATGTGAGTTTTCAAATGACCACGATGATTAAAACTCTGCCCACATGTTTCACAAGAAAATGGCTTCTCACCTGTGTGAATTCTCAAGTGAGTTTTTAAAGTACCATGTTCATTAAATCTTTGCCCACATGTTTCACAACAAAATGGCTTCTCACCTGTGTGAATTCTCATGTGACTTTTCAAATGATCAGGTCGATTAAATCTTTGCCCACATGTTTCACAAGAAAATGGCTTCTCACCTGTGTGAATTCTCATGTGAATTTTCAAAGTACCAAGTACATTAAATCTCTGCCCACATGTTTCACAAGAAAAAGGCTTCTCACCTGTGTGAATTCTCATGTGAGTTTTCAAATGACCACGATGATTAAAACTCTGCCCACATGTTTCACAAGAAAATGGCTTCTCATCTGTGTGAATTCTCAAGTGAGTTTTTAAAGTACCATGTTCATTAAATCTTTGCCGACATGTTTCACAAGAAAATGGCTTCTCACTGTTTTATTTATTTGCATCTCATTTCCTTACAAGTGCAATGGGCCCCAGCCAGGGGTCTATGATTACACTTTAAATTAAAAAGCTTTGTATCCAAGGGCTCTCTTTAAGATAGAGACTGTTCCTCTGATTGCTGAGATCTGTATTTCACAGATGCTAGGGCAGCTGGGTATTGCTTGTAGATATTTTTTCAAGTTCTTCTTAACCATCCCAGTTGCTCCCACCACCACAGGTATAATATCTGCATCCTGCAGATTCCAGGTGCTTCTTAGATCGTTTTTGAGGTCTTGATATTTTGTTATTTTTTCTCTTTCCGCTCTGTTGAGGCCGTAGTCGTTTGGTATAGTTACATCGATTAATTGGGCAGTTTTGCCCTTTTTGTTCAAGATAACTATGTCCGGTTTTATTGCTCCTCCTTCAATGTGTCTTCCAGTTGGGATTTCCTTGTCATAAAAGATGGTAATATCTCCGTTGGAGCTAACTGGCTCTGGATCGTGCTCCCATACTGGTCCTTTTACTTCTATTTTGAATTCTTTGCATATTTTCCAGTGTATATAACGGCAGATCTTGTTGTGGCGAGCAGTGTAGTGTCCATCGGCCATGAGGACCTGGCAGCCGGAGAGCAGGTGGCTTACACTCTCCACCGCTACATGACAGAATCGACATTTGTCACTCTGTGACAATCCTGCCATTTTTTTTAAAACCATTCGTTAGAAATCCCTGGTCTTGTGCTCCAACCACTAGTCTCTCCTCGTCGTACCCCAGATCTCCATTCCTGATCCAGCGCAATGTCTCTTCCCTATCAATATAATCCCTATTGAGTTCCTCCTGGAAACGTCCTGCTCGCTTATGTTGTTTCCATCTTTCTTTTCTTTCCTCCTGTGTCCTTTTGCTGTATTTTTCTCTCGTCTTTCTAGCTATTTTTGTTGCTGGGTTTTGCTGACTGGCAAACTTCTCACCTGTGTGAATTCTCATGTGACTTTTCAAATGATCAAGTCGATTAAATCTTTGCCCACATGTTTCACAAGAAAATGGCTTCTCACCTGTGTGAATTCTCATATGAATTTTCAAAGTACCAAGTACATTAAATCTCTGCCCACATGTTTCACAACAAAATGGCTTCTCACCTGTGTGAATTCTCATGTGAGTTTTCAAAGTACCAAGAACATTAAATCTCTGCCCACATATTTCACAAGAAAATGGCTTCTCACCTGTGTGAATTCTCATGTGAGTTTTCAAAGTACCACTGCTATTAAAACTCTGCCCACATGTTTCACAAGAAAATGGCTTCTCACCTGTGTGAATTCTCATGTGACTTTTCAAACTGCCACGTTGATTAAATCGTTGCCCACATGTTTCACAAGAAAATGGCTTCTCACCTGTGTGAATCCTCATGTGAGTTTTCAAAGAACCACGTTCATTAAATCTCTGCCCACATGTTTCACAAGTAAATGGCTTCTCACCTGTGTGAGTTCTCATGTGAGTTTTCAAAGTACCACGTTCATTAAATCTCTGCCCACATGTTTCACAGGAAAATGGCTTCTCACCTGTGTGGATTCGCAAGTGAGTTTTCAAATGATCAAGTCGATTAAATCTCTGCCCACATGTTTCACAAGAAAATGGCTTCTCACCTGTGTGAGTTCTCTCATGACGTGATAAATGGTTCTTATCCCTGAATCTTTTCCCACACGTGTTGCAAACATGTGACTTAACAGTGTGACTTATCTTCTTCTGGGACTCATTTTTATAGTCTTTGTCATTATCAGAACATTTCACAGATTTTTCACCTGTGTCAGTATCACACTGATTCTCTGACAAGGAGGAGTTGTCTACATTGTTACGGTTACTTCTATTTCTGTGAAGTCTCTTCTTTGGCTTTGGCTCTTCATCTTTACTTGATCCTGGGTTTACATTCTTACCTGCTCCCTGGTCTTGGCTTTCAGAGTCTGGAAAGATGTTAGAGAGGAGCTGCTCACTGGTTGGTTCAGTTTCACTTTTGTCATTGTCTTCATCAGTAAGAGTCACCAAGAAGGTATCAGTCTCTTGTTTAAGTCCAAACTCTTCTTCCTCCTGACTGATACAGAGTTCTTCTTCTTCCTCTTTAACCTGTGAAGCATCTTGTTCCTCCTGGTACAGACTGGAGTTCCTCTCCTGGTTACAGAGTTGCTGGACAGTGAGAACCTCCTCCTCCTTACAGTCATGTAGCTGTGGAGCATCTGGAGGGACAAAGAGAGACAGAAAATACTAATAATAGAAAAATCAGAAAGAATAAAAACACTGACTGACCAAAAAAGTCACCACCTGGTAACCAATAGTTCTTATCCTTGCATGTGATAGTTACAGCAGTGATGAATCTGTTTCAGATTCAACAAGTTTTTTAAAGGGGAAAAAAATATTTTTCCACATGCTAACATGGTTCCCTGAGGTCTAAAAGGGGACACAGGATGAAAACTTTACTTGTTCAGTGTTTTTACACATTAATTTGTCTATATGGAGTGGCTAGCAATAAACATATTCCAAAAAACAACCCTGTTGCGTTGTTAGGGTCCACCATGATCTCACTATCGTGATCTCACAAACATTTCTGATTTGTCACCAGCTGTGACGTGACGGTGAGCCTGTTCCCAGCACATCAGCAGTAGTATAAACTGGACTATTTATTAGTAATTCTGTTTTATACGCTTCTTCTAGTCGGTCGTACACACAGCACCGTTCAACTTCTATTTCTGAACATGTCACTATGGTGTTTTTATACACAAATAACCACAAACTGCATTGATTCCTGTTGGAGTTGCTAGCAGGGGCTAATGGCTAACTGGCTAGAGCACACAATTCCTCCACCTGGTACACTGAACCAAAAAAAAAAAAACTCATTTGAAGTGCAAACTACAGTGCATCCAGAAAGTATTCACAGTGCTTCCCTTTTTCCACACTTTATGTTACAGCCTTATTCCAGCAGAGATTAAATTCATTTTTCCCCAAAATTCTACACTCAATACCCCATAATGACAACATGAAAAAAGTTTTTGAAAATTTTTCAAATTTATTAGAAATAAAAAACTAAGAAATCACATGTACAAAACTATTCACAGCCTTTGCTCAATACTTTGTTGATGCACCTTTGGCAGCATCAACAGCCTCAAGTCATTTTGAATATGATGCCACAAGCTTGGCACACCTATCTTTGAGCAGTTTCGCCCATTCGTCTTTGCAGCACCTCTCAAGCTCCATCAGATTGGATGGGAAGCGTCGGTGCACAGCTATTTTCAGATCTCTCCAGAGATGTTCAATTGGATTCAAGTCTGGGCTCTGGCTGGGCCACTCAAGGACATTCACAGAGTTGTCCTGAAGCCACTCCTTTGATATCTTGGCTGTGTGCTTAGGGTCGTTGTCCTGCTGAAAGATGAACCATCGCCCCAGTCTGAGGTCAACAGCGCTCTGGAGCAGGTTTTAATCCAGGATGTCTCTGTACATTCCTGCATTCATCTTTCCCTCTATCCTGACTAGATTAGACGTCCGTCCAGGTATATGAAGAGTCTTGGTGGTTCTGAACTTCTTCCATTTACGGATGATGGAGGCCATTGTGCCCATTGGGACCTTCAAAGCAGCAGAAATTTTTTCTGTACCCTTCACCAGGTTTGTGCCTTGAGACAATCCTGTCTCGGAGGTCTACAGTCAATTCCTTTGACTTCATGCTTGGTTTGTGCTCTGACATGCACTGACAACTGTGGGACCTTATATAGACAGGTGTGTGCTTTTCCAAATCATATCCAATCAACTGAATTTACCACAGGTGGACTCCATTTAAGCTGTAGAAACAATGAATGAAAGACAAGAATGTGGACTTCTATGTTGGTTCTTTATTCTCCAGCACTCAGCACAGACCATCAATGGCAGGTCTCCACAGAGCTACATCAGCTATTCATCCATGAGGAGCAGAACAGGAGCCGAACCACCAACACCGACCAACTAAACGTTCTCACCAACCTGCTCCTGCAACAATCAGAAAACAGATGCATTCTTCACTATGATCCACCTGACAGGTATAAGAGACAATCTTCTTTATGGGTCTGTATTCTTTAGAATACTATGAATATTATCAGGGCAGCACGGTGGCGGAGTGGTTAGCACTGCGGCAGCACAGCAACTTACCCTTGGCCAGGGGATCCTGGGTTCGATCCCAGCCCCCCGACCAACAGTGATCTGTGTGGAGTTTGCATGTTCTCCCCGTGTCTGCGTGGGTTTACTCCGGGATTTCTCCGGTTTCCTCCCACATGCCAAAAACATGCACGTTAGGTTAATTGGCATCAAACTGGGGATTCTAAATTGTCCTTAGGTATGACTGTGAGAGTGAATGGTTGTCTGTCTCTCCGTGTTGGCCCTGCGATGGACTGGCGATCTGTCCAGGGTGGACCCTGCCTCTCGCCCAAAGATGCTGGGATAGGCTCCAGCCCCCCGCGACCCGAAAAGGATTAAGAGGAAGAAGATGGATGGATGGATGGATGAATATTATCCAAGTTTTAAAAATTAAAACTTTCTAATTTTCTATATTCATGTCAGTGGAAAATAAACCACATGTTCAAAATGATGAGGTTCTTGGCATCAGCGTCTCTTTATTCAACCGGTCCATTGAATCTCACATAACACAAAGTCATGGAGAGGAGCTCCCCTAACAGAGAGGCACACCAGCATTTAACCCTCATAATGTCTCCTGATTATCTCACACCTTTGTCCTCTGGGGTCAAAAATGACCCGCCTGATCTGGTTTAAAGCATAGAGGATAAATTGTCAATCAATTCTGTGTTAAACCTTTAGTCTTACTTCAGTCCAACCGGTTACCACAATTTTTCCCTTTGTTTTAGAATTCAGGACCAACAGACCTTGTTTACATAAAGATCAACCCTGTTTCTGAGTTGATCCTCATGTTCTTCTGTGGTCATTCTGAGGATTAAACACACACAGATGACATCAAGCTTCCCAGCAACAGATAAGTTCTCTCTTCTCTGGCATGGAAGAGAGTCTCAGTTGAAACTTCACCCTCTATCTCCAAGCCCACCTGAGGCCTATACTACCAAGCTCGTTCAACTTACCCAGCTTGTGTGTGCATGTGTGAATCCATGTGAGAAGAACACAGGGGGAAACCAGCAGACTACCCCAACCCACAACCAAACCCATCGCCCACAAATCCCCATCACCCCACCAGGGGAGCACTGCCCCCATGCCATCGGCCCTATTTCGGAGAAACCAGCCCCGGCCCTGCCAGTGACAACCAGCACACCACCCACCACCACGGGACGCACGGACAAGGGAGCCCCAGCAAAAACCAAGGTGGCCAAACCCCCAGTCGGCCCGACACTGGCAGGGCCACCCCCAGTGGGACACAGGAAGAAAAAGCCAGAGAAAAGCCCTCAAGCAGTATTACCCCCACAGGAAGGGACATCAGAGGACAGACCCACCAGAACACCAGCCAGCCGCTGCCCCACCACCCAGATATAATTTCAGTAGAACTTTAAAAACCAGACCGTCAATGACGAAGTAGCTCATTCTGGCCTGATGACATCAGTGTTCAGATCTCCTGACCATTGACCTTGACCTGAAGCACAGCTTAGGTCAGTGTTTTTCAACCAGGGTGCCCTCGTACGTTCAGGTTTTTGTGGGACAATTATCTAATTTTCACTTCTTTATTGGTCAAAAAAGCAAATAATTTGCCATTGTTGTGCATGGGTACCTGCAGAAATGATGACTCATGACATTTTAATTTACCCAGATGCACCAGCACATAGGACACACTAAAAAAACTGTAAAGGTGACAATAAATCATTGACAAACGTGATGTTCATGTTTTATTCAGTACATCAAAAACAGTGTTTAGCTGTTTATGTTATAGACAGAAAGATCGTATTGTACCGAGGGGAATGCAGATTCTCAGGAAAACTGCTGCTTATCAATTAATTGTTAATCGATCGATAAAGTGAATCAACTCTTGATTAATGAATTAATTGATAACTTGGATCCCTAGTTACCACGGAGCACTTTCAGCTGATTTGAAGCCTAAACTCTCACCATTAATTCAGATTAATTAATGCAAGTGAACGCAGCATCAGGTAACAACAGCCAATCACAATCATAGTTGTCGTCTTTTCAGTTTTCCTCCCAACAACAGCAGCGACGTGCACAGACATTTAGAGGGGCTGTTGCTTTAACCTGAAACAAGGGCAAAACTCCAAGAAAGAAACGGGAATTTATAAGACAAGTCATGAATTCATGAGAAAAGTTTCACACTGATGAAGAAATAAGTCAGATAGGTACAATAACAATCACTGAAAATGTAAAGGAAAACAGAGAAAATGGATTAAAAAGATGCAGGAATTTTGTGAGAAAATGTTCAAATTTTTTTAAAGTTACAAAAGAAAAATATTTACAAGAAAAAGTCTTTTTGGGTGGCAAAAAAAAAAAAAATCAGTGGAAAACAGGAAAATTTACTGACAAAACTAAAAAATAGAAGAAAACTTATGAGTAAAAAACCTCAAATTTTTAAGTTTAAAAATTTTGCCAAAAAATCTTTAATTACAAGAAAGCCAAAGAAAGAAGGAAAATTATTTCACTGGGAATAAAAAAGTGGAAAATTTATGAGCATCTTCCAAAGTCCCGTTTGAAAATTTCTACATTTATAAGAAAAACATAAATGCATTTTTTTTTTTTTTACAAAAACACGCACATTTAAGAGGGAAAAAGTCACCTAATGATTACAACGTTAAGAACAGTCTCAAAATTAGATGAAAAAACAAGAGAAATTTTAAAAATGCAAATTCACTAGAATAAAGTGACACATTTACAGGAAAAAGTCACTTATTTTAGAAAGAAAATGATCCACATTTTACAAGGAAAAGTTTAATATCTAAAAGGAAAAACTAACCTATTTCTAATGTTAACAGGGCAGCTTTTTTCTTTTATTTTCCCTCCAGAGGGGCAGCTCAGACAAAGACAGCAAAAGGGCTGTTGCCCAGGCAACAACAGCCCGAACCTGTGCACATCCTTGAAGAACAGAGCTGTTGCAGCAGCGTGGACCATTCAGGCTGTGGGGGGAAGTGACACTCACCTGGCCAAAGGTTGATGTTCCATCAAAGTCAATTAGGAAACATTATTTTAAGGTGAAAAACTTCCACAGTGTTGCTTAAAGAGATTGTTTATAGTGGACATGAAGCCATGTTCACAGCTTCTAATATCAGCTTTAGGCTGCGTGTCAAACGCGTTTTTTGTCGCCCGACCGCCATGAACGTCTTTTTTTCAGCGCTTGTGCGCTGTGCTCTGGAGAAAAAAGTCTGTGCCCTGTATGCCAACAACAGCTTGTCACTCACAGCTCAGCACTTGGGCTTTTCCTATGGTCAGACTTTCTACTTATTTTTTAATAGCGGTCTCTAAATAACAATGGACAGGAAACGGACTTCCGGTTATGGCTGCCACGTAGGACGGACGTGTCTCGCTCTGCTCTGCTCCTGGAGAAAAAATCGGCAAATAACTCTCTCATTTGGGACAGAACGTATCCCAGCATTTGGGCGAGGATATGTCAGCGAAGCCTAAGGCTGGAAAACCAGGAAAAGGAAAAAGCGAGCCGCCGAAACAGTCCAAATTAACGGACTTTCAGGTCTGTGACGCAGCAAACAAAACTCCATATATGGCGGAGGAAGCTGGCGGCGGTGCGATGTCTGCGGGGAATGGTGCAGATGCGCTGATGGCTGCCATGAGTTCAATGAGAGCGGACTTTTCCTCTAGATTTGATGGGATTATGACAGCGTTGGAAGGAATAAGAAAGGAATTGGGTGACTGTGTAGAACGAACGGCGCAGATGGAGCTCCGTCTCGCTAGTGCTGAAGATGACGTCACCCATCTTCAATTAAAGGTGCGCACTTTGGAAAAAAAAAATAAATCTCTGGAAGATAATATTTTGGATTTGGAATCTCGGTCGAGACAGAATAATTTGAGGCTGGTGGGTCTTCCAGAGGAATCAGAAGGTCGGGACGTATGTTCCTTTCTGGAAAAGTGGATTCCGGAGGTGCTGGGCAGCGAGGAGTTGCAATCAGCAGTGGTTCTGGAAAAAGCACATCGTATTGGCCCACGGAGAGATAAGGGACCGCCGAGGACCTTAATTATGAAGTTTCTTAGCAACAGAGACAGGATGAAGATCTTCAACGCTGCACGTGCTAAAGGAGAGATTAAACACCAGGACCAGCAGGTGCGGTTCTACCCAGATTTGGCCACAGGAATCCAGCAATTGAGGAAGCAGTTTGATCCCATACGTAAGGAGCTGCGCAACCTTGGGATTCGTCATGGTGTAATCTATCCTGCGAGACTGCTGACCACGTATGAGGGCAGAACCCACATTTTCAAGACCCCAGAGGAGGCGCAGGAGTTCATCAAGAAGATCAAAGAAGAAGAAGAGACTGGTGGGAGCTAAGCATGAACAAAATATAAGGTAGAATAATTAAGCATTTGCACAGGCATCTGACTGACTTGAAGTAAATAGTAAGTTTACAAAATATAGATTGTATTATATATTAAAAAAACAAAACAAAAACAAAACAAATAAAAAAAAAAAACTATGATGTACAAAGTTGTTAAAAATTTTGGAGTTAAGTTGGAAAACTACAGAGGAGAGTTAATGTTACGTCATTAAAAGCAGTAGAGTTAGGGTGATTGGGAGGATGAAGAAGGAGTGGCTTAGGCTGTTCCCCGTGGGTGTGGAACGGTCGATGGCTATATCGGGAGACAGAATTTTTCTTTTGATTTTGGGGGGTTTGCCACAAGTGTGGGAAGGGGAAATTTGTTTGTGTGTAGTTTGTAGGATGAATGTTCAACCACTCATGTTTTTGCTTCTCTGTATGAGCATGTTTACACTGCAAGGTAATCCTAAACTCTCTATTGATCATGGACCAAAGTGTTAATCTTAATTTAACTTCATGGAATTGCAGAGGTCTACAAAATTTAAAAAAACTTAAACAAGTTATGAATAAAATAAAGGACATGGGTTCAAGAATTGTGTTTTTACAAGAAACTCATCTGATAGAGGAGGATGTTAAAAGAATTAGGAGTAGATGGCAGGGAAGTGTATTCACCTCTTCATTTTCATCCCGAGCCAGGGGAATTATGACTCTCATACATAAATCAGTTCCTTTTCAGGTGAAAAATGTAATTGGAGACAAATTTGGAAGATATGTAATCATTCAAGGTTCTTTGCTATTAGAAAATATAAATCTTGTGAACTTATATGGTCCCAATATAGATGATCAGAAGTTCTTTGCTAATTTATTTCTCATCTTATCATCACTTACAGGGCAACATATAATAGCAGGGGATTTTAACTGTACATTGAATCCAGGTGTGGATAGATCAACAGGACTGGATTGTACGCACATTGGATGTAGGATGACTATTAATCATTTTATGAAAGAATTGAGATTGTTAGATATATGGAGAGAAATGAAACCACAAGTTAAAGCCTATTCTTGTTATTCCAGTACCTACAAGACATTCTCACGTATTGATTATTTTTTGATTTCCACAGAATTAAGGTCCAAGATTCAAAACTGCTTTTATGATAACATCGTGATTTCTGATCATGCACCCTGTTGTCTAATATATGTAGATAAAAAATTGACAAAGGAATCAGGTAGATGGCAATTTCAGCATAAATGGCTTCAGGATGAGGAATTTGTCAAGTATATAGAAAAACAGATAGACGAGTTCTTTGACATCAATACTACACAAACATCAGCATGTGTAAAGTGGGAGGCTTTCAAAGCTTTTATTAGGGGACATATTATTAGTTATACAGGATCAAAATCTAAGAAGACTCGAGAGGAGAGAGCTAAATTGGAACATAAAATAAAAAGTCTTCAGGAAAAAGTGTATGCAGGAAGTGACCCAAGGTTGGAGAATGAATTACTGATTTTGAGAGCTGAATACGACAAAAAATCAGCGAATAGAGCTGCCTCGAGTCTTCTAAGATTGAAACAATCTTTTTATGAACAAGGTGAAAAATCAGGAAAATTATTAGCATGGCAGATTAAACAATTGGAAATTAAAACACCAATTACCAGTATTATAAGTAACGGACAGGTAGTTATAGATCCTTTAGAAATTAATAGAGCCTTTAGAGATTACTATGAAAAATTATATGATACCAAAAATGAACCTGATTTAACAAAACTAAATGGGTTTTTGAACGAACTATCTATACCGTGTATTCCAAATGAAAACAGGGAGATATTGGAGTCTAAAATTAGTCAAGAAGAAGTTGGGCTAGCCATTGATAATATGAAATCAGGAAAAAGTGCAGGACCAGATGGTCTTCCAGTTGACCTTTATAAAAAATTTAAGAATAAATTAATAAAACCTTTTTTGGAAATGGTTTTAGAAGCATTTCAAAATAATAATTTACCATCATACATAAATAATGCCTTAATTATACTGCTGCCAAAACCAGGTAAGCCCTCTAATAAATGTGAAAATATGAGACCAATAAGCCTATTAAACGCCGACCTTAAGATAATCTGTAAAATTTTAGCAAGACGAATACAAGAAATTTTACCAAATATTATTAATCGAGATCAGAATGGCTTTATAAAGGGTAGACAAGGCTTCCATAATGTAAGAAGACTATTTAATATTATTTATTTTAATAAAGAAGCACCGGATACAGCTCTCCTATCATTGGACGCCGAAAAGGCCTTTGATAGAGTTGAATGGCCCTTTCTTTTTGAAGTCCTACAAAGGTTTGGACTTGGAAATAATTTCATAAAATGGGTTCAAATAATATACAATAATGCTACAGCAGAAATCCTAACAAATAACAATATTTCAAAACCAATAAAAATCAATAGAGGATGTCGACAAGGCTGTCCACTTTCACCTTTACTGTTTACTATGGCAATTGAACCTTTAGCGATAGCGATACGTTTACATTCACAAATATATGGAATTAAAGTTGGACCAACAGAACATAAAATCTCCCTGTACGCCGATGATATAATTTTGTTTATGTCGAATCTAAAAAAATCAATTCCAACCTTGTTGAATTTAATAAAGAATTTTGGGGAAATATCAGGATATAAAATAAATAAAACTAAATCTTCAATATTAATGCTAAATGAGACCCAGAGAAATTACCCAGCCCCTGAGGTAAATCAATTCAATGTTGTAAATCAGTTTAAATATTTAGGAATCCAAATTATGCCTAAGCTAGAATCAGTCGCCAGTGTCAACTATGAAGCCTTAATGTCAGATATCAATGAGTTAACTCAGAGATGGATGTCACTACCAATGTCGATGATCGGGAGAATCAATATACTTAAAAGTAATATTTTACCTAAAATACTTTATTTATTTCAATACATTCCCTTATCACCACCTTTAGATCTATTCTCAAGAATAAAAAAAAAGTTAGTGGAATTTATATGGAACAACAGGAGGGCTAGATTACGTTTGTCTTTATTATATTTACCATTTGATCGTGGAGGTCTGAAATGTCCAAATTTTATGTTGTATTATTGGTCGGCACAACTGAGGTCTATGACATATTATTTTTCATCAAATGATCTCCCTCACTGGACTGAAATGGAATCATACAATTTACCTTTACCTCTTCCCATATTCATATACTCAGATTCGGCAAAAAAATTACAAAAACAAGTTAAAAATCCATTTGTAAAGCATATGATCAAAATATGGTGTGAAGCTAAAAACTATTTAAAAGAACCACAGTTATTGTCACAATTTAGTCCAATATGGGGTAATCAATATTTTAAACCAGGGAGAGCGGACGCTGTATTTAAAGTATGGAATTTAAAAGGGATACAAAAGATTCAGGATTTATATTTGCCATGTGCAGACAACATAATGTCTTTTGAAGAGCTGAGGATCAAATTTAATCTCAATAGAACACATTTTTTTAAATATCTTCAACTTAGAAACTTTATTCGATCAAATCAAAATAAAGCTCTCACTCGACCTATTTATTCATCCTTGGAAAAAATGATGATGAAAGATAGTAAAAGAAAGGGTATTATTTCAGAGTTTTATAACTCATTGACACTATCTTCAAGTGAAAATTCACTGAAAAGATTAAACTACTGGAAAGAAGATCTGCAAATTGAAATTTCAGAGGAACAATGGGAATTGGCTTGTACAGAAGCTCAAACCAAATCAATAAATGCACGCCTTAAATTGATACATTTCAAATGGTTAATGCGGATGTATGTTACACCGGAGGAGTTAAATAGATATAACAAAAATATACCAGATACATGCACAAAATGCATGGAAAGTAAAGGAACCCTATTTCATTGTTTATGGGAATGTAGATTAATAAGAATGTTTTGGGAGGAGGTGAGGGTAACAATTGAAAAAATAATCTCAAAACAAATCATATTGAATCCTAAACTGTTTTTGTTGGGTCTGTACCCAGAAAAGCATAATTTCAATAAAAGTGAAAGAACATTCATAGACCTCAGTTTGCTTAATGCCAAAAAATGTATTGCACTATTATGGAAAAAGACTCATAGACCAGATGTGACTCAGTGGTTAAGACAGATGTTAACAAACCTTCCATTAGAAAGAATAACATATATACTGAAATCAAAGGAAATTGTGTTTGAGAATATATGGAGACCTTTTATTGATTATGTAAAAAATTTAAACATAACTCTTGAAGAAGAAGGTGAATGATGTGTGTGGACCTTGTAAATTCCAAACTGGTGAACATAATATGTATACTAATGTATTGGATTGTCTAGACTAAACAGAGGAGCATTGTTGAAGACTTGATTTTGTTGGTGGTTGTTGGTGTTTTTAGGGCATTTTTTTTTTTTTTTTTTTTTTTGTAGTACTTTAGTGTTAGTGTTTGATTGTTTGTATCATGTTTGTTAAAAAAAAAAAAGGTTCAATAAAGATATTGTGGAAAAAAACAATGGACAGGAAACAGATTCTAGCATTGGTAGCAGCTCTGCATGAAAAATATGATGACACGGCAAACAGGAGTCTGGGTACAGACTGTACCGGCGTCCTATGTCCCACCCTTCCTTAATTCTGATTGGCTGCTTAGAAAGGTCTGACATTGATGAGCTCAGCTGTTGTCTCAAAAGTTGAACTTTTTTTCAGCCCCGAGCGCTGCGACAAGAAGCGGCCACTGCAGAGAGCGTTTCAGCACCGAGGGCGCTCAGCACTGGACTACATGGAGAATGAACAGAAAGTAGTTGCCCACAGTGGAAAAAACGTGTTTGGTGGACACACAGCCTTACAGTTGGCTGTTAATTACACAAGCAGAAGTAACAGGAGTCAGTGTGTGTGTGTGTGTGTGTGTGGTGCTCTCACTGCAGGTCAGAGCAACAGCGAGTCAAAATGTCTCTGAACGTTCCTGGAGCGCAGTTTTCTCCAAGTTTTCCATAGTTAGCTTTAGCCTCTGGGTGGTGCCTGTCTGCTGTGGTGGACCGTTCCCCTCCAGCTCCACCTACAGAAATATAATAGACCAGAGTGCTCACAGCTGACATTTTGATGGCAAATTTAGGTGCCATATTGGTACTGGATAGGGCTGTCACAGTGGAGGAATTTCCCCTGCGGTGATGGTGGATAGCTCAACAGTGCGGTATGCGGTATTATTGCAAATGTTTTTAGGACCCAGTGGTCTCGTAATTTAGACAGGGTTCATAACTTACACACGTGGACAAAATTGTTGGTACCCCTCTGTTAATGAAAGAAAAACCCACAATGGTCACAGAAATAACTTGAATCTGACAAAAGTGGGAATAAATAAAAATTCTATGAAAATTAACCAATGAAAATCAGACAATGCTTTTGAATTGTGGTTCAACAGAATTATTTTAAAAAACAAACTCATGAAACAGGCCTGGACAAAAATGATGGTACCCCTAGAAAAGATTGAAAATAATGTGACCATAGGGACATGTTCAACCAAGATGTGTCCTCTAATTAACATCACAGGTGTCTACAAACTTGTAATCAGTCAGTCGGCCTATTTAAAGGGTGACAAGTAGTCACTGTGCTGTTTGGTGACATGGTGTGTACCACACTAAACATGGACCAGAGGAAGCAAAGGAGAGAGTTGTCTCAGGAGATTAGAAAGAAAATTATAGACAAGCATGTTCAAGGTAAAGGCTATAAGACCATCTCCAAGCAGCTTGATGTTCCTGTGACTACAGTTGCACATATTATTCAGAAATTTAAGATCCACGGGACTATAGCCAACCTCCCTGGACGTGGCCGCAGGAGGAGACGGATAATACGAATGGTAACAAAAGAGCCCAGAACAACCTCTAAACACATTCATGGTGAACTCCAAGGTTAAGGTACGTCAGTGTCAGATCGCACCATCCGCCGTTGTTTGAGCCAAAGTGGACTTCATGGGAGATGACCAAGGAGGACACCACTGTTGAAAACAAATCATAAAAAAGCCAGACTGGAATTTGTCAAACTGTATGTTGACAAGCCACAAAGCTTCTGGGAGAATGTCCTATGGACAGACGAGACAAAACTGGACTAAATCCTACTGAACATCTGTGGAAGGAGCTGAAACATGCCGTCTGGAGAAGGCACCCTTCAAACCTGAGACAACTGGAGCAGTTTGCTCATGAGGAGTGGGCCAAAATACCTGCTGAGAGGTGCAGAAGTCTCATTGACAGTTACAGAAATCGTTTGATTGCAGTGATGGTCTCAAAAGGTTGTGCAACAAAATATTAAGTTAAGGGTACCATCATTTTTGTCCAGGCCTGTTTCATGAGTTTGGTTTTTAAAGTAATTCCGTTGAACCACAATTCAAAAGCATTGTCTGATTTTCATTGGTTAATTTTCATAGAATTATTTATTATACCTTTTGTCAGATTCAAGTTATTTCTGTGACCATTGTGGGTTTTTCATTAACAGAGGGGTACCAATAATTTTGTCCACGTGTGTAATGTGGCAAATGATGGAAGCTATGTTGAGAATTGCTGAAGCTCTGTTCTCATTTTATGTGCATGTGTGATGGAGCTCTTCCTACAGTCACGAACTGCTGATTCTGATTAAAAAAAACAAAACAAAAACGTTCATAAAGCAGTGGTGGTCACTCCAGCATTTCAACTTCAGGGTGTGTGGATTGGTTGGAGACAGCTGCAACATTCAGCTTATTTAAACAGCACTGTGATAACGGGATATCCACATCATGGTTTGTTCCATTTATTGTTATCATGCAAGTTAGCTGGAATGTTATAAGTTATAAGTAATACGGACATTATGTAGACAAATTTTAAGTGTATACTTAAAATAAGTGTAATGTTAATACTTCAGTGTAATGTAGTTGATTAAATTGGTCCTTTCAGTGACAGTCAGGGTCACATGTACAAACATTTTTTCTGCACACGATCAGATCATTTGTATCAACAGATCTATAAATTACAAGAATAAATCAATTTTTTTAATGACAAATGAGTTGAAAATAATTTTGGGTCATCTTACAACTGTTAAAAAGGTCATAAATTGACTTATAATGAAGTTTTGTAAACAACAGTGGTGGCCTAGTTGATAGAGCATCCGCCCCACAACCGAGAGGTTGGGGGTTCAAGTCCCGGCCGGGTCATACCATAGACCATATAAAAATGGTACTTCCCTCCTTCTAGCTTGGTGCTCAGCATAACAGAATGGGGGAAGAAGTTGTTTGTGGCGGCGCCTTGGATGGCAGCGACCCCTCTGATTCTACATGTGATTAGCATTGTTGAAAGGAGAAACGTAATTTCATTCTACTGTACATGATGGACTGAATGACAACAGAGAAGGCTTCATCTTGTTTATTTTCCATGTGCTGTGTATTGAATTATTTAGTGTTCTCAAAGTTTTTACAAATCTTTAATAAGAACAAAGCCATAGGTGCTGTGAGAAGATTAAAGATTCAAAGATTTTATTTGTCAATACTACTATATGTACAGGACATACAGGAGAATAGAAATGGCGTTTCTCTCTCTCTCTCTTCAGTGGTGTGCACAATATAAAAAAAGAAAAAGGAATAAGGCTGGAAAAACAACAACAGCAGTCTATGTACAGTAATGCTACCTGTAGTGCAAATAGTGACAAAAGATGGACCCAGATCTCCCACAGTGCAAATAAGGACAAATGATAAACGATGACACCCAGCAATCTTAAAAAGAAAAATAGAGCAGTAATACTCGTAGTACCAAGTTCAATGCGGTAGTGTAGGTGCAAACAGTGACAGATTGGACTGCACATGATAAGTATTGCAGTGACAGACAACAGCAGATATGACATTTGTGCAAATGGCTGCAGTAAAGTGCAGAGACATAAAGCAGCAAATGAATTACTGTTAGTGTGCCAGTCTTTCTGTGCCAACAGCTGAGGTAGTTATTGTACAGGTGAGTGCGTCATGGTTCCGGGGGGTAAAGGAAGGGGGGGGGGGGGGGTGAACAGAGTTCCGGGTCCTGATGGCCTGGTGAACAAAGCTGTTTAGCAGTCTTGTTTAGCGGGGCCGGAGGCTCCGGTACCTTTTCCTTGAGGGCAGGGGGCTGAATAGGGAGTGTGAGGGGTGGGAGGTGTCGCCTGCAATGTTGATGGCTCTGCGTGTGAAAATGATGTCCGAGAGGGGGGGCTGAGGGGCACCCATGATCTTGCTGGTTGCTTTCACTGTGCATTGTAGTGTCATCCGGCAGGAGGTGGTGCAGTTTCCATACCACACCGTGATGAGCTGGTGAGGATGCTCTCAACGGTGTACCAGAAGAATGAGCACATGATGGGGGGTGGGACTCGTGCTCTCTTCAGTTTGTGGAGGAAATGGAGGCAAACTCTACTTCCTGAGGAAGCTGAGATCCTTCAACATGTGTAGCAGGATGCTGGAGCTTTTCTACCAGACCACTGTCATCGGCGCCATCTTCTTTGCTTCTGTCTGTTGGGGTAGCAGTATCAGAGGCAGCGGCACCAACAGACTTGACAAGATTATCAAGGAGGCTGGCTCTGTAATTGGTCTCAGGCAAGAGACCTTTGGGACAGTGGTGGAGGACACTGAATAAAATGCAATCCATCGTGGACAATCCTGATCACCCTCTCCACCACACAATGGACAGAGGAGCACTTTCTCCAGCAGACTGCTACAGCTTTGCTGTCGAACGGTTAGATACAGGAAATCTTTCCTGCAACATGCCATTTCACTGTACAATAACTCACTCTGATGTTGTATTCTGGTCATAACTATGCTGCCATACTGCACCTTACAGTCTAATTGGTACCTCACATCTTACTCTGGTCCTGATAGTCCTGTATTGTGCAGCAGGTAGGATTCATATGTTTACACGGGTCACCATTTATTCATCTATGATGTAGATAAACTAAAACTACTATTTAAAAAAAGCCTAACTTCCCATGGGTAATCCCTTTGTCTGTTATGCTGTGTGTGTTTCTGTTGTTTGGTTGTCTACTGTCATGCTGCTGTTACACTGCAGTTTCCCAGTTTGAGATCAATAAAGTACATCTATCTAAATGTATATGTTAATATACAGTATATATATATATATATATATATATATATATATATATATATATATATATATATATATATATATATATATATATATATATATATATATATATATATATATTACATGTGACAGAATGATATTCTTTATAATACTGGTGATATTCAGAGTGAAATATTTTCAGAATACTTAGGCATTTTTGACCTGTACGTTGGTTGCAGTTTACCTGAGTGATCTAATAAAGCCTTTTCTCCATGATCGCTTCCATGGAATTATCCTTACCAGACTCATTTTAACAGGTTCACTTTGCTGAAAAATGTAGTCTATGAACAAAAAAAATTCCAGTTTCCCAGTAGGGAAGTGTTGAAACATAAAATCAGACAGCTGTGTGGAGACACCAAGTGATTTTATTTGGCCAGTTTCTACAGTGTATCCAGAAAGTATTCCCAGCACTTCACTTTTTCCACATTTTGTTATGTTACAGCCTTATTCCAGAAAGGATTAAATTTATTTTTTTCCCTCAAAATTCTACACACAATACCCCATAACGACAATGTGAAAAAAGTTTTTTTTTTAGGTTTTTGCAAATTTCTTAAAATTAAAAAACTAAGAAATCACATGTACAGAAGTATTCACAGCCTTTGCTCAATACTTTGTTGATGCACCTTTGGCAGCAATTACAGCCTCAAGTCTTTTTGAATATGGTGCCACAAGCTTGACACACATATCTTTGACCAGTTTGGCCCATTCCTCTTTGCAGCATCTCTCAAGCTCCATCAGGTTGGATGGGAAGCGTTGGTGCACAAACATTTTCAGATCTCTCCAGAGATGTTCAATTGGATTCAAGTCTGGGCTCTGGCTGGGCCACTCAAGGACATTCACAGTGTTGTCCTGAAACCACTCTTTCGATATCTTGGCTGTGTGCTTAGGGTCGTTGTCCTGCTGAAAGATGAACCATCACCCCAGTCTAAGGTCAAGAGCACTCCGGAGCAGGTTTTCATCCAGGATGTCTCTGTACATTGCTGTATTCATCTTTCCCTCTATCCTGACTAGTCCCCCAGTTCCTGCCACTGAAAAACATCCCCACAGCATGATGCTGCCACCACCATTGGCATGGTTATGAGCGGTGCCTGGTTTCCTCCAAACATGATGCCTGGCATTCACGCCAAAGAGTCCAATCTTTGTCTCAACAGATCAGAGAATTTTGTTTCTCATCGTGTGAGAGTCGTTCAGGTGCCTTTTGGCAAACTCCAGGTGGGCTGCCATGTGCTTTTAACTAAGGAGTGGCTTCTGTCTGGCCACTCTACCTTACAGACCTGATTGGTGGATTGCTGCAGAGATGGTTGTCCTTCTGGAAGGTTCTCCTCTCTCCACAGAGGGACACTGGAGCTCTGACAGAGTGACCATCGGGTTCTTGGTCACCTCCCTGACTAAAGCCCTTTTCCCTCCATCGCTCAGTTTAGACGGCCGGCCAGCTCTAGGAAGAGTCCTGGTGGTTCTGAACTTCTTCCATTTACGGATGATGGAGGTCATTGTGCTCATTGGGACCTTCAAAGCAACAGAAATTTTTCTGTACCCTTCCCCAGATTTGTGCCTTGAGACAATCCTGTCTTGGAGGTCTACAGACAATTCCTTTGAGTTCATGCTTGGTTTGTGCTCTGACATGCACTGTCAACTGTGGGACCTTATATAGACAGGTGTGTGCCTTTCCAAATTATGTCCAATCAACTGAATTTACCACAGGTGGACTCCAGTTAAGCTGTAGAAACATCTCAAGGTTGATCAGTGGAAACAGGATGCACCGGAGCTCAATTTTGAGCTTCACGGCAAAGGCTGTGAATACTTATGTACATATGATTTCTTAGTTTTTTTATTTTTAATAAATTTGCAAAAAGCTAAAAAAAAATTCACATTATCATTATGGGGTATTGTGCATCGAATTTTGAGGGAAAATGAATTTAATCCCTTTTGGAATAAGGCTGTAACATAACATCCATCCATCCATCCATCCATCTTCTACCGCTTTTCCGGAGGTCCGGGTCGCGGAGGCAGCAGTTCAAGCAGAGAAGCCCAGACTTCCCTCTCCCCAGCCACCTGCTCCAGCTCTTCAGAGGGGATACCAAGGCGTTCCCAGACCAGCTGGGAGACATAGTCTCTCCACCGAGTCCTGGGTCTGCCCCGGGGTCTCCTCCCAGTGGGACGTACCTGAAACACCTCAAGTGGGAGGCGTCCAGGAGGCATCCTAATCAGATGCCCATACCACCTCAACTGACTCCTTTCAATGTGGAGGATCAGCGGTTCTACTCTGAGCCTCTCCCGGATGACTGAGCTCCTCACCCTATCTCTGAGGGTGAGCCCAGCAATCCTACGGAGAAAGCTCATTTCAGCCGCTTGTATCCGCGATCTCGTTCTTTCGGTCATTACCCAAAGCTCGTGACCATAGGTGAGAGTAGGAACGTAGATTGACTGGTAAATCGACAGCTTTGTCTTAGAACTAAGCTCCCTCTTCACCACAACAGACCGGTACAACGTCCGCATCACTGCAGCTGCTGCTCCAATCAGCATGTTATGTTACAGCTGCTGTAACATAACAAAATGTGGAAAAAGTGAAGCGCTGTGAATACTTTCCAGATGCACTGTATGTGATATGTGAGCTGGCCCGAATCACTAGGTGGCGATAGTGGCCATCACTTGATGAGGCGAGTTTGTTGTGGGGAGAGATTGTGGTGGAGCGAGCTTGTCAAGGCACGAACGGGTTATGGGGCAGCTGTAATGATTTTGTTGTGGGGGACCTGACGGTAAACCAGTCAGATCAGCAGCAGTCAAGATGTTTCGTGAAAATAATGTGTCACATATAGAAATGGGATTTTTTTAAGTTTATGATAAATTTGGCAATCAGGCGGAGCATGTTTCGATATGCCAGGACAAATCAACAGAACACCGGTTTGCCGGACCTCCCCATTGTGTGTAGACAGCCCTATGATGTTCTGAATGAGGCTTTAGAAAATTATCAATTCCTTTGTGACTCAAAGATTGAAAATGTATTTGTACATGGACAAATCGGGTATTGGATACAGGTCAAGTGGACACCTGACCAATTGAGCACTCCAAATGAGCACCCCAAGTGGACCCCGGAATCCAATCTGTACATGTACAAGTGCATTTTCAATCTGGTCATTTGTAAACGTGAAGAAGGAGAACAACAACAAAAATTTGTGTAAAGTTCTTGGAAAGACTTTTCCCAATCACCAAGAAGTGTAAAAATATACAGTATATATATATATGGAAGATGACAACTAAGCTGACCCAGAGATGGTTTTGACTCCGTTTCTGCTTTCAAAAGACTTGTCTTCTCCACCACTGCTGCTCGTCAGGACTGGCTGCCCCAGCTGAAAATCCACAGTCTGCTGATCTATAATGTTCTGAATGAGGCTTTAGAAAATTATGAATCAGTTTGTAAATCACTGGATTGAAAATGTACTCGGATGTATAGTCTGAATACCGGGGTCCACTTGGAGTGCTCACTTGGTCAGGGGTCCACTTGACCAGATCCGCGGGTATTCGCCCAACTTGGCCCATTGCCAACTAGGTCCACTAGGCCCATTGGGATTTAGCCCAACTCGGCCCGCCGTGGGCCAATCGGTCATATATCTTATTCTCGCATCTCTAAAGCCCCTTTTCCACTCGTACCCACTCAGCCCTACTCTACTCCACTCTACCTGGTTTGTAGGGTTTTCCATTAGTACCTAGTACCAGGTACTTTTTTCATACCTCTTCCAGGGTAGGGTACAGCCATGCTGAGTCGAGCTGAAAAAGTGACATCAACAGGCTGCAGGCCACTGATTGGTCAGGGCGTAATGTCATGACAGTGACATTTGAAAGCTGAATTCATAATCAGGAGATGCCATCTGCAAAGATTCATCCGAGAGCCAGAAAGCAAGCATCAGTATAAACGATAGAATGGCTTCACAGAAATTAGACCCACGGAAATCAATACCGCGGTCTAGCAGTTTTCTGCGCCTTTCGGCTTATGAGAGAATCCAGAGGCAACTAGATGGAGCCACCCTTACGGCCGGAGCACCCATCCAGCAGTTGAAAGCTGTGATATTAGGATATAGAGGATGGTGAATGATGTGATATTATGCATCTTTTACATCATTTATCCCAGCAGTGGAAAGTTCACTTTGAACAGACCACAACAACACTGTCGCTTGTGTGCAGATAATGAGCTACCTAGCTAGCCGTCAATGCTAACTCTGTGCCCCGTGCTCTCCTTATATTCTGATGAGATAAGCTCATTGTAATCCTGGTAAAAAAGGTGGGTTTTTTTTACATGTTGCACTTTCGTGCTGTGCATGTACTTATGTTGTTTGTATTTGCGTTCTAGAGTTCGACCAGCATCCGCTTTAACACCCACAACACAGCAATGTGTTCTGACTGGTAAGCCATATTAAAGTTGAACACCCCTTTGTTTTTAGTTTTAGTAGTGGTAGACAAAGTACTCAAATCCTTTTGCTTTTTAAGTTAAAGTATAGAATAAAGTGCCAAAACTAAAGTAGCACAATTTCCACTTAATATGAAAGGGACTGAACTGAGATTTATTTGATTGCGTGAATATTAATTACAGAAAAATTGAAAATGAATGGCACATCCACTGTAAAATAAACTGCTTATTTATTTTTTGTTAGATCACTTGTGTGATCCTTTGTGAGTTATATTCATAATAGTATATCTTGCACTTTTGGGGAATGGGAGTTGTTTAGTCACCATGATAATTTAGTTTATATGTGTAGTTTATAGTCTATTGTCAATAAACTCATGAAGTATTATAATAACAGGACACATTACAAATATTTGAGACCCATTATAGTCATTCCTTATATATTTTAGCAATACAAGTACAAAACACCGCCCACACTTGAAGCCAGGGCAAGAAGAGACACAGCGGTGACAGAGCGGTGGCTAAACTTTAATTGATAAAGATTACATATTTTAACTGAGCGACTCCATACTTGGGGATGCACACCCTCAGTTAAAATACGAGATTCCATTCAACTAAATGTAATAACTCATTCTGATTGCTGAGACCACCGTGAAGGCAAATGATTTTGAACGTAACCCAGCCCTTGTAAAATCTACTTTACTGAAGCGCAGCTACATGAAAATTGTGGTTAAATACAACAACAAAGCACTTTTTCGTCACATTCTACCACTGGCTTTTAGCAACAAGTGTATTTCCCAAATATGTTTTCAACTTGCTTTAACTAACCACCTCCCATTTCTCTTTTGTCTAGGCAAGAGGAAAATGATCCACCCCAAACCGGACCTTACGTCACTATTTACAGACATGCAGGCTGAAGATCTGCTGAACTGGGACCAGCTTGAGCGGCACACTCAGCTGCTTCTCAGTGAGGCAGCACGGCCGGCATGTGTGACCCATTCTAATTTTGTTTTTTACAGTTTGAATTTTGCACATTCTAAATAATCTGGAATTTGCTGCTGATTGTAATCAACAATTTAATAACTTATGTGCTTGCATCATGATTTTCTATTTTGTCTGTTAAGACACCGGTGGGAAAAGAGTCAACAGTACAAACCATTTATCAGTGATGTTGAAAATAATGGCTCATTTTTAAGAAAAAGTAACCAAAAAAAAATATTTTATTTACTGAAGACTGTATTGTTGGATGTGCCAGTGCAGAAGACACTGCAAACTTTGTGATAGTACCAGTATATGGAGGAATTCTGGGCCATATTAACATCTGGATTTCCTAATAATGGGTTAGGGCAGGGGTGTCCAATCATGTGCCATGGAGGGCCAAGGCCTGCAGGCTTTATCTCCAACCAGTGTCTTCATCAGCAGATTCCACTGAATTTCTTCCACTGACTGCTGATCAATGAAAACACCTGCTGAAGAGACTGGGTAGAAGAGAGAACCTGCAGGGTCTTGGCCCTCCATGGCACATGATTGGACACCCCTGGGTTAGGGTTTAATGGGATTTAACATTTTACCACAAACTGCTTTATGGTTCATAATTCTGTTGACAGACTTACACCAAACCAAAAGCGATTTCTCAAATTGCTGGATTGTTCTCAGACTGCTTTTCCAATCTTTTAGTATTTAATTTATATCACTTAGCAGTAACTTTCACACATAAAACAAAGGTGGAGACAAATCTGCAAAAAGTACAAAGGTTTATTGTCAAAATTCCCAGTGCAATACTACATGAATACATGTATAGTACATTGTTGATGCAGAGAATATATATTTATACAGTATCTACATGTATAAGATAAGATAAGCCTTTATTAGTCCCACAACGGGGAAATTCCAGGATTGCAACAGCACAGGGATAGCAACACTCAGAGCAACAATCAGAAGGCAAGAAAAAAACAAAACAAAACAAGAGCCAGTAAATCAAGTATTTTCCATGCAACCTTGTGACTGCATTGTTTTAATTGCTTTTAATACTAGACCAAGTTTGTTTGGCTTAAAATGCATCATAATTGTTAATATATCTATATTATACCTATCTCAGTACTGTACACCTGTTGAAATAAATATTTTATGGCTAATATAACCACATAAATACAATATGGCACCTGATGATCAAGTTTTGGCAGCTGAACAGTTTTTGCCATGACACCACCACAGACTCAGTGCTGCTGGAGCAGGTAAATCCTGTGATGTCTCAACAGTCTCTCTGTGATTTTCACACAGATCGGAGCAATTTCTTGCACATGAAGCTAAACATTTCTTCAGATATTCTTAAGTTCTGTCATCACTGAGTGTTTGTGAAGCTGGGGTGGCATGGAGAGTGAGTGAGTGAGAGGCTGTGTTGAACGCCAGACCGGCGGTTTGAAGCGGAAACTTTCCCACAAGACAGCCATCTGAAACACACACACAGCATACATATTTTAGCAATAACTTGCAGACATTACAATTTAGTATGACGGACTTAAAAAAGTAAACTAGCATTAGCAATCATTAGCTTACCTTCATACGTGATCTGGTTCATATCCTCACGTCTTCAGCTCTATGGCTTCCTGAACGCTCCAGTACTTTTCCAGAATGTTTCGTCTCGCTGCCTGCACCCTTGACTGGCTTTCCTTTTTGTCCTTTACGGTGACAAAAAGCCAGAGACCAAGGAGTCGCCTTGAACAGCCGCCATGTTGTTGTGTTTTGCTTGTGTCGCGTGTTTTACGCCACGGGAGTGTGGTGCCGCCTTACTGTAAAAAAATTCCACCCAGCCCAGACGGGACTCAGCTGTAACGGAAACAAAAGCGAACCGAGTAAAGCCAAGTCGAAGTAAGACCAAACAGGTTCTAGTGGAAAAGGGCCTGACAAGATATCACTGGATAGATGGGCCCTTTCTCAAACTGGAACAGATATTAAAACTGAGTTATTCAATCCAAAACCTAACGATAGGCTAAGCTTAACAATTGTCAACAATGAGCCGAGTTATACATATATTTTAAGAATCTCATAAATATGTATTCTGCCTTTTTCAGGAGATGAAAAACAAAGAAAGGGCTGGCCAATGACTGATATTCCTTTACTGATGAGAAGTCAACGCATTATCAACGTACCCGGAACAAAAAAAACCAACCAACATATTTACATAGATCCACGTTTATTTTCACTGAATTGGGTTGACTCGGCAGTGGGTCGAGTAAATCTACAAATCGGATCCTGGGGTCGACTTGACCTGTTCGCGGCGACACAGGAGGAGGCTAACGTTAGCTTAGCATCATGGTTGTAGCGTGGTGTAGCATTTCTTCACTGTGCACATGATAATAAAGCCTTTGAAGCTTGAAGTTGTCATGGTAACAGGAAGTAAACTAACCTTCTCTCCTCGGCTCCATTTCGGATTTTAAATCCACACTGGCATCAACTGGGGATTCTAGATTGTCCTTAGGTATGACTGTGAGACTGAATGGTTGTCTCTCTTTGTTGGCCCTGCCATGGACTGGCGATCTGTCCAGGGTGGACCCTGCCTCTCACCCAAAGATACTGGGATAGGCTCCAGCCCCCCCGCGACACGAAAAGGATTAAGCAGAAGAAGATGGATGGATGGATGAATCAGTCGAGTCTCGGTGTCGGTCCACCTCTGCTCTATCCACAGAACCGGGATCTGACAGGAGATTCTGGATCCCACTGCCGTTCAACAAGGTAACCGGAAGTAGCATATAGCTAGCTAAGCGTGATAGCCGGTAGGAGTTTCAAAGTAAAAGTCAAAACTGTAAAAAACCTTTCCTAATCAGGGATTAAAGAAAAAATCTTTTGACTGAAAATGTTTTCCCCGAAACCAAATCAAATCCACACAGTGAAAGAAGCACTTGCTCATAGTGCTGCAATGATTAGTCAGTTAATTACCTAATTGATGGACAGAAAATTAATCAACAACCAATTTAATAATCAACTATTCCTTATGGAACTTTTTCCTGTAACAATTGTAAAGGTATGATCATTTTAAGTTCTTAAACATGAAAAATTGTCACTTCTCTTGTTTTTGCATTACAAGTTAAATCATTTTGAGCTTTGATTGACACACCAAGACATTTGATAAGGTTGTGGAGAGCGTGAAATAAAGAGGCTGAATTATTTCTCAATTCAGGTTTATTGTCGATCTCACATCTCCAGCAATCTCTCAACAGTAAAAGAAACCGAACTCCCCCAAACCCCCACTTTTATACTTGTCACATCAAAGACAGAATCACATAGTTATCACATCCCCCCCAAGTCCCGTCGTCCTCCATATGGCCCCAGGAGGTCAGGAAATCCTCTCAGCGCCTTCACCGACGGCACCTCCACCTCCTGCTGTAATCCCCAGGAGGTCCAGACACATTGTTCCTTCAAAGACGTGAGGTTACAGAATACACATGCAATCCTAAGCATCTCAATCCTGTGCTATGCATATGCAGTCAAAATATGTTCACCATATCACCCCCCCAAACGTTGAAGAATGAAACAATACAGCATACTCCACACAACATAATCAAGCCACACATTAGTCCACATGCCGTCTGGGCTTCAAGCGTCTCCCAAACTTGCTGTAAGCGGGCTTCGCCGCCCCTGCGGCGCCGTCTTGCAGTGAATCTGTTAACTGGGAATGAGAACCGTTATTTGATCCCTGCGGGGGCCCCAGGACATGCTTCTTGGGGGGTTTGCCACGTCGAGGAGGCCTCGCCACCTGTACAGACTTGTCGTTCATCACAAAAGCAAGCTTAAGTCTGTCTATACTAATTGTTTCCCGTCTGCCCCCCAAATCTAACACAAAATGCATAATTATCACCCGTTTCCAGCACTCTATATGGTCTGTCGTAAGGCGGGCGCAGAGCTGGGCTCAGAGCCCTGTGCCTGACAAAAACAAACTCGGCATTTTTTAAAGATTTGGGAACAAAAACGCGCGGAAAAGTATGATGAACGGGGCCCGGAAGCATGTCCGCTCCCGTGCCGATGAGTGGCCACTGAGCAGGGGGACACCTTGACGCCGGATGATCTGGCAGAAACTCGCCTGGCAGCAGGAGAGGTTGCGCAAAAACCAACTCCGCTGGGGAGGCCTTTAAGTCCTCCTTAGGTGCAGAACGCAACCCCAATAAAACCCATGGCAGTCTGTTTACCCAATTTGTATCCGTAAGCGACGCTCTGAGGGCTGCCTTCAATGATCTATGAAAACGCTCGCATAAACCATTAGCCTGGGGGTGGTAAGCGGTAGTGTGGTGAATTGTCACACCTAAGCTGTGGGCCATCTCTGACCAAAGCTCAGAAACAAATTGAGGTCCCCTGTCGGACGTAATATTCGACGGAACCCCGAAACGCGCTATCCAAGCCGTCAAAAATGCGCGGGCCACCTCTGCAGCCGTGGTTGATGCCAGTGGAACCACCTCCGGCCAACGCGTGGTTCGATCCACCATTGTCAAAAGATGTGTGAACCCCTGCGACGACGGTAGGGGGCCCACGAGGTCGACATGCACATGATCAAATCTCTTGGCCGGGATGTGAAAAGGCTCTAAGGGGGCTTTTGTGTGCTTGTGAATTTTGGCCCGCTGGCAAGCCATGCAGGCCCTTGCCCACTCTTTCACGTGCTTGCGCAGGCTCGGCCAAACAAACTTCTCTGCTACCATTTTCACAGACGCGCGCACCCCCGGGTGCGACAGGGAGTGAACCGAGTCAAAAACGCGGCGGCGCCAAGCGGCCGGCACCACCGGGCGCAGCCGCCCGGTCGAGACGTCGCAGATTAGTGGGGGCATACCATTTTGCAAGCTCCTGCTCTCCAGCCTTAACCCTGTTGGTCCAGACTGGAGCGCGCACACGTCCGCATCTCTACCCTGATCCGCTGCCATGGCCGCATAATCTATCCCCACGTGAACTGGGGCCGCGTGCGCTTCCGCGCTGCTATTTTGCTCTGCAGCTGCGGTAGTATAATCTACCTCTGCGCGGACTGGTGCTGTTACTGCGCGAGAGAGGCAGTCTGCCACTACATTGAGTTTACCCACTACGTGTTGAATAACAGTAGTAAATTCCGAAATCGCAGCCAGCTGCCTCTGCTGCCGGCCCAACCAAGGTTCTGAAATTTTGGCCATCGCAAAAGTGAGTGGTTTGTGGTCGACAAACGTGGTGAAACGCCGACCTTCCACCCAGAATTGGAAGTGGTGAATGGCTAAGTGGAGCGCTAACAGCTCCCTGTCAAATGCGCTGTATTTTCGCTCGGCTTTGCGCAAGGATCTGCTGAAAAAGGCCAGCGGTTGCCAAACCCCGGCAACGTGCTGCTCCACAACCGCCCCTATGGCTAAATCCAACGCATCAGTGGTGAGCGCAATGCGGGCCGTTGGGTCTGGATGAGCTAACAACGCAGCGTCTCCCAGGGCTTTTTTTACCTCCGCAAATGCACGCTCCTGCTCCGGCGACCAATCGATTGCATTGGAGGGTTTTTGCTTTTTAAGCGCGGCATATAGTGGTTGCATGAGCTGCGCTGCGTAGGGAAGGAAACGGTAATAAAAATTCACCATTCCTAAAAACTCCTGTAACGCTTTGATCATTTGTGGCCAGGGAAAATCTGCCACCGCGCGCACTTTGTCCGGTAGCGGAACCGCCCCTTCTGGGGAAACGCGGTGCCCCAAAAAATTGATCTGCGCCACCCCAAACTGGCACTTGGCTGGATTGATTATTAACCCGTGCTCTCCCAACCTCCGAAAAACTGCTGTGAGGTGTTTTTCGTGTTCCTCCTCGGATGTGCTGGCGACTAAAATGTCGTCGAGGTAGACGAACACAAAAGGGAGATCGCGTAACACGGCATCCATCATGCGTTGGAAGGTTTGCACGGCGCCTTTGAGGCCAAACGGCATGCGCAAAAACTCAAAAAGTCCAAACGGGGTTATCACCGCTGTTTTGGGAATGTCCTCAGCCCGGACTGGTACTTGATGATAGCCGCGGACCAGGTCTATTTTAGAACAAATGCGCGCCCCCGCCAGATGCACCGAAAAATCCTGAATGTGTAGGATTGGGTAGCGGTCATGCGCTGTGGCATTGTTCAACCTGCAGTAATCGTCGCAAGGTCTCCACGAGCCGTCAGCTTTAGGGACCATATGCAGTGGGGAGGCCCATGGGCTGTTTGAACGGCGGAGGATGCCCAGCCTTTCCAGGTTGGCGAACTCCTCGCGCGCTATGGACAGTTTAGCTGCATCCAAGCGCCGAGCTTTCGCGAAGACGGGGGGGCCAGCTGTGGTGATAAAGTGATCCACCCCGTGTTTCGCAACTGTTGCTGAAAATGTGGGAACTGTGAGCGCTGGAAACTGGGTGAGGAGTGTGTGAAACTTACCACCTGCTGTGGCGACGTTGGTCTGTGCTGGTGGCAGGGACACTCGAGCTGCACAAGGAATAGAATAAAAGGAGAGTGCATTAACCAAGCGCCTGTTGGCAAGATCAACTAACAACCCATGTGAGCACAGAAAATCAGCACCTAACATGTTGAAACTCACCGCCGTTATAATAAAAGTCCATTCATAAGTGCGGCCGTGCAAGGACAGAAGCAGAGTCCTTTCGCCGAAGGTCTTAATGCTCGAGCCGTTCGCCGCTGTTGCTCCGTCACCACAGGGGCCTGCGAGCCAGTCAGCATAGGTTGGGGTGATGAAACTCACTTGGGCGCCCGTGTCCACGAGGAAGTGCTGCCCAGAGTGCGCATCCGTGAGGTAGAGCAGCTTGTTCCGCTCACCGAGGGCCGATGCTGCTAACGACTCCCGGTCCTGGCATTTCCCGAGCTCTTGAAGTGGCACGGCGGCACACACCTGCGCGCCTTCTCTGTGAAACGCCGATGGTAAAAGCAGATGTCGTCTCCTCCGCTGCGTCGGGACCGCGCCGCTGCCATTGTTGGCGGGATCGATTCCGCTGCCTCTGGCCTTCCACTGCTCCCGGCCGCCGCTCCGAGGTCTGCTGCTGCTGCGGTGGCCGCCTGCTCCCCACAGGAGTTGAGGATCTGCTGCGCTTCTCGGGCCAGCGCACGGAAGTCCCGCTGGGTCACTCAACGAGTGCCCGACAGGGTCGCCCTCATCTGCGTCGGAAGGGTTCTCAGGAAGATGTGCTTGAGCAGGAAATCATCATTGTCTGTGTCCCTCAGCTGTAGCATGTCTTCCATCAGAGGAAGACAGTAGTAGTAGTCTGCTGCTAAATGAGGAGCTCATTTAGCAGCAGACTACATCATCCCAGGTGCACAACCGAGAGGTTTCGTAGGTCCTTCCTACCAACGGCTGTCAGACTGTACAACCTAAGCAGGGCTGCTCGCAGAGATAGCAAAAAGACGTAACAAACTAATAGTTTTTTGAATGCAAAAGATGCAATAGACTTACACAATGGTCCCCTCCGGCATACAACTAGGAACTTACCGGTCGCTATGGAGGGTGAGAATATGTATGGGCACATAATCATACCATGTAGGATAACTAAGTAGACGGTTATGCTGTTTCATTCCATCTAGCAACAATGCTCTGCACTGTGTGTGTTTATATATTTACATATTTATTCCATCTAGCTACAATGCTCAGCACTGGGTGTGTTTATATATTTATATATCTACATATTATTCCATCTAGCTACATTGCTCCGCACTGTGTGTGTTTATATACTTGCATATTTATTCCACCTAGCTGCAATGCTCCGTACTGTGGGTGTTTATATATTTACATATTTATTCCATCTAGCTACAATGCTCTGCACTGTGTGTTCATATATTCATATATTTATTCCATCCAGCTACAATGCTCTGCACTGTGTGTCTGTGTGTGTGTGTATATATATATATTTTATAGTAATACGTACATATGTATATTAGCTGCTCTTGCTTGCTTGTTTTTTTTTTTGTTGTTTTTTTTTTTTGTTTGTTTTTTTTTTCTTGCCTTCTGATTGTTGCTCTGAGTGTTGCTATCCCTGTGCTGTTGCAATCCTGGAATTTCCCCGTTGTGGGACTAATAAAGGCTTATCTTATCTTATCTTATCAGGTTGACTGGCCTGCGTCCTCCCAAGTCGTGCAGAGCGAGGAGCCTCCTAGCTCTCTCCTCGGCTGAGGGCGTGAAACACTGGATAAGAGCAGCCTTCAGCTCACTGTATTTGTCGCCAGCGGGCGGCTGCTGCACCAGGCTCCGCACGTATCGAGCTGTGTGGTTGTCGAGTTTGGTGATGACGTGGTAGAATTTTGTGTCATCCGCCGTTATTCCCCCGAGTGCGAACTGGGCTTCAGCCTGGAGGAACCACGAGTCTGGGTTGTCCTGCCAGAACTCTGATAGCTTGATCGAGACGGCGCTCGCTCGAGCAGTCCCTGACGAGTCTGGTTCGGGGGAATTGGTTCTAGACATTGCACGTCTTCGGTCACCAATGTGGAGAGCGTGAAATAAAGATGCTGAATTATTTCTCAATTCAGGTTTATTGTCGACCTCACATCTCCAGCAATCTCTCAACAGTAAAAGAGACCAAACTCCCCTAAACCCCCACTTTTATACTTGTCACATCAAAGACAGAATCACATAGTCATCACATCCCCCCTAAGTCCCGTCATCCTCCATATGGCCCCAGGAGGTCAGGAAATCCTCTCAGCGCCTTCACCGACGGCACCTCCACCTCCTGCTGTAATCCCCAGGAGGTCCAGACACATTGTTCCTTCAAAGACGTGAGGTTACAGAATACACATGCAATCCTAAGCATCTCAATCCTGTGCTATGCATATGCAGTCAAAATATGTTCACCATATCCATATGGTGACATCCTATAAGTACCTGGGTATTCATCTGAACAATAAACTAGACTGGTCACACAATACTGATGCACTCTACAAGAAGGGACAGCGCAGGCTGTTCCTGCTGAGGAGACTCAGGTCTTTTGGTGTACAAGGGGCGCTGCTGAAGTCATTCTATGACACGGTGGTGGCATCAGCCATCACTTTTGGAGTGGTCTGCTGGGGCAGTGGCATTACTGCAGCAGATAGGAAGAGACTGAACAAACTGATTAAGAAAGCTAGCTCTGTCCTGGGGCAGCGCCTTGATCCGATGGAGGAGATAGGAGAGAGAAGGACGGTGGCTAAACTGTCATCTCTGCTGGAGTCCGAGTTCCACCCTATGCAGGACATACTGAATGCACTGAGGAGCTCATTTAGCAGCAGACTACATCATCCCAGGTGCACAACCGAGAGGTTTCGTAGGTCCTTCCTACCAACGGCTGTCAGACTGTACAACCTAAGCAGGGCTGCTCGCAGAGATAGCAAAAAGACGTAACAAACTAATAGTTTTTTGAATGCAAAAGATGCAATAGACTTACACAATGGTCCTCTCCGGCATACAACTAGGAACATACCGGTCGCTATGGAGGGTGAGAATATGTATGGGCACATAATCATACCATGTAGGATAACTAAGTAGACGGTTATGCTGTTTCATTCCATCTAGCAACAATGCTCTGCACTGTGTGTGTTTATATATTTGCATATTTATTCCATCTAGCTACAATGCTCCGTACTGTGGGTGTTTATATATTTATATATCTACATATTATTCCATCTAGCTACATTGCTCCGCACTGTGTGTGTTTATATACTTGCATATTTATTCCACCTAGCTGCAATGCTCCGTACTGTGGGTGTTTATATATTTACATATTTATTCCATCTAGCTACAATGCTCTGCACTGTGTGTTCACATATTCATATATTTATTCCATCCAGCTACAATGCTCTGCACTGTGTGTCTGTGTGTGTGTGTATATATATATATTTTATAGTAATACGTACATATGTTTATTAGCTGCTCTTGCTTGCTTGTTTTTTTTCTTGCCTTCTGATTGTTGCTCTGAGTGTTGCTATCCCTGTGCTGTTGCAATCCTGGAATTTCCCCGTTGTGGGACTAATAAAGGCTTATCTTATCTTATATCATCACCTTCAGCTCTGGTATATTGTGCTGCACATTTCTGGCTGTTTTTAAAAATATATTTCATCAATCAAATGATCAGTTGACTAATCTAAAAAAAACCAGACAGATTAATTTTTAACAAAAATAATAGTGCAGCCCTGCTTACTCACCATCAACTCATTCCCAACATCCTGTGAGATTACCACAGAGCTGCTACAGAGAATGTGAAGGTAAAACACTATCACAAGGTGTGAAATATTTCAAGCCTTTGTGGTTTGAATTTTGGTGGCTATGACTGACAGCTTTTTAAAATTCTTTAAGTTTTTTTTTTAGAAGTTGTTGAATGCACACAGATATCATGCAAAAAACACTGGACAGGAAATATTTCTGGAGCCATGATGGCGATTTCAAAAAGTTCACAAAATTACTAAGGATGAAGTCACTTTTTAGAAGTATGGATTGAAAAACTTCATTGTATTCTCTTTGTTTTAATTAATCTTTAATTAATCTTTAACTTTTTTCATGTTGTCATTGTTTTCTTATTGCAGTGTTTACACATTTCTTTATGTTTCTCTGTAGGTGAGAAATTTTTCTGGTGTTTTGGGATTAATAAAGGCTTAAAGGTCCAGAGGGGAGCCTTTTCATGAAAATAAAGATTTAAATAAAAAAATACATCAACAAAGTGTTTAGGAATGTGCCCAATGTAAGTCTTCATGTTCTTCTAAAAATTAGTATATTGATAAAAAAAAAAGTATTTTTATATTTTTGACGGGTCGTCATGTAAATATTTATATTCCAGAAGACTGATGATGAGAAAAACGTGTTGTCAGAATTTCAGAGCCAATACAACCAATGGGTTGATGTCACGTGCTATCTCCTTGGTGAAACACTCGGGTTGCCAAACTGTGACGAGAAGGCTGCCATGGCTGCTTCTGAAAGTTAACGTTCACTCCGTTATCCTCCTCAAGTCATCATCATCATCATAGCAGTCTGTTGTGGGCAACAATGACCGTTTCATTTAGGTCTGATCAGATTCCTCCACACAGCTGTCCTTAGCCTTCTGCTGCCAGGAACTCCTGTCTATGTCCAACTTCTTCAAGTTTCTTTTTACAGTGTCTTTAAATCTGAGCCTTGGTCTACCCTGATTGCGTTTACCCTTGCATAACTGTGAGTAGAGTAACTGCCGAGGGAGACGCTGGGGGTCCATCCTCTCAACATGTCCGAGCCATCTCAGGTTCATCTGTATTAGCATGTCCTCCATTGATGGTAGACCAGCTCGTTTCAGCACTTCTATGTTGGTTATCTTGTCTTTCCATGAGATTTTCATTATGGCTTGAAGGTGTCTCATCATGTACGCGTGGAGTTTCTTCACCTGCACTCTGTAGACAGTCCAAGTTTCAGCACCGTACAATAGAGTAGCCAGTACTGTCGCTCTGTACACTTTGCATTTCACACGGATTGACACATGTTGATTGTTCCACAGTCTCTCCCTCAAGTTTCCAAACACAGCGCTCGCTCTTCCCATTCTGAGAGATAGTTCATCCTCCAGCCTAGCATTCTCTGAAACAGTACTCCCTAGGTACTTGAAAGTCTTGCACTTGACTGGTGGCTCTGTACCAATGCTGATCTCTTCTGGTAGTGATGTTGATAATTGGAACTTTGGTGGTTGATAAAGGCACTCTGTCTTCTTGATGTTGATTTGGAGGCTGAATTGGCTAGCTGCTCTTGCAAATTTCTCTGCTAAAGATTGCATATCTCCCACGCTGTGTGCAACTAGAGCACTGTCGTCAGCAAAGAGCATTTCTCTTACTATCTTTATCGATGTCTTACTCTTGGCTTTAAACTGTGCCACATTGAACAAGTCTGCTTCTTTCCTTGTTTGAATGTATACTCCTTCTGAAGTGTCTTTGAAGGCCACCTCAAGCATGGCTGCCAGATATAGCGAGAAGAGTGTAGGTGCCAGCACACACCCTTGTTTCACCCCGTTGTTTACTGAAAAGTCTTTAGATACTGAACCACTCATTGCCACATTTGCTTGCATACCTGTATGGAGTGCCTCGATCAGGCTGACAAACTTCTCTGTACAACCATATTTCTTGAGTACCTGCCAAAGTCCTTGTCGTGAAACAGTATCAAAGGCTTTATTGAAGTCTATGAAGACTACATACAGTAAAGCGGCATGTTCTGTTCGATACACTTTTCTTGAACCTGTTTCAAGCAGAAAATCATGTCCATTGTGCTTCTTCCACTTCTAAAGCCGCACTGGGTTTCCGGTAGTACATTCTGCGAGATGTGTTCAATGAGTCTGTTCAGTAGTACACATGAGAGAATCTTACCAACAGTGGCTAGTAGTGATATACATCAGTAATTTCCACAATCCTTCCTGTCACCTTTCTTGAACAAAGGCACAATGCTTGCATCCTTCCAGTCTTGAGGTACTTTCTGGGCATCCCATATCTCTTGGATGAGCTTGTGCAGGCAGTTGGTGAGCTGAACACCACCAAATTTCCACACTTCTGCTGGAATTCCATCCCTTCCTGGAGCTTTAGCATCCTGTGTTGTCCTGATAGCTGCCATTAGTTCATCAAAATTTGGTGGTTCATCCAGACTTGATACAGCTGGTCGCTGCACTAGAGCTTCTTTAGCCTCTTCAGTGAGATCTCCAGGATTGTTTAGTAGTTGGTCAAAGTGGTCTGCAAATCTGTCCAGGATCTTGTCTTTCTCCTGCAAAACCGTTTCACCATCCATAGCTTTTAGTTGGATCAGTCCTCTTGGTTTAGGGCCGTAGATTTCTCTCAGACCTGTGAAGAATGTTTTCATGTCTTTTCTGTCTGCTGCAGTTTGAAGTTTCTCCGCTTTTTCATCCCACCAGTTGGACTTTATTGCTCTGGTGTACTTCTGTAGCTCACTCTGAGCCTTTGAGTATTTCTTCTTCTTCGACCTTGTTTTACACTGTAGGTTTTCCTGCCTAGCTGTATTCCTCGCTTCTAGTAGTTTCTTCAGGTGTCCATCATGCTCATCAAACCAATCTTGATGTTTCCTCTCAGGGTAGCCTAATACATCACTCGCAGTCTGATACACCGTATCCTTCAGTGTTGCCCATTTCTCTTCTATGTCATTCTCTGAGTTGTTGCTGTCCCAGTCTTTCAAGTTTTCATCCATTTCCTGTGTAAGTTCTTCCTGCTTCTTTTGGCCTTTCAGTGCACTAGTGTTTAGCTTCCGTAGTGGCTTCGCACCCATCCTGCAGTGCTGTTTTCGTCTGTAAATCCTTAATCTAGATCTCAGCATAACATGATCAGTGCCACAGTCCGCGCCTCTCATTGCGCTGGTGTCCAGTACATCCCTTATGTCTCTCTGCCTGACTATGATGTAGTCTAATAAGCGCCAGTGCTTGGATCTTGGGTGCATCCATGTCTTGTGTGTGTCCTTGTGCTTAAATAGAGTGTTGGTTATCACAAGGTTGTCCTCTGAACATAGTGCAAGTAGAAGTTCTCCATTAGCATTGCACTTGCCTACTCCATGACTGCCTAGCACTCCTTTCCATTTCTCGGTGTCCGAACCAACTCTGGCATTAAAATCTCCAACGAGTACCGGAGTGGTGGCTCAGTTGGTAGAGCATCCGCCCCACACCCGGGAGGCAGGGGTTCAAATCCCGGCCGGGTCATGCCAAAGACCATATAAAACTGGAACTTCCTGCCATCCAGCTTGGTGCTCAGCAATAAATGGAATGGAGGAGGGAACTCTGTGGCGGCGCCTTGCATGGCAGCGGCCCTCTGATTCTGCACTTGGGGTGTGTGTGATTTACACTGTAGATAGGTAAAGCACAATCTCATTCTGCTGTACATGATTGGTTGTACGGTTGAATGACAATAAGGGTGAAAAAAAAAAAAGAGTATCAACCTGTCATCAGTCGGTACACGCCTGATAGTCTCACATAAATCACTGTAGAACTCTTCCTTCACCTCCTCTGTGTTGGTCATTGTTGGGGCATATACACTGATGAGTGTGGCATACATCTTCCACTGTAGTGGGAGTCTCATAGTCATTATCCTGTCGTTGATTGGCACCGGTTCCTTATCAAGCATTGCTGCTATCTCCTTTCTAACTGCAAAGCCCACTCCTGCTTCCCTCCTTTCTTGAGTTGATCTCCCACTCCAAAAGAAGATGTACCCATGGTCTTCCAAACTGTCATATCCAGGCAATCTTGTTTCACTAAGTGCAGCTATGTCTACATTGTACCTGTTCATTTCCAGGGCCACAAGCGCGGTCTGTCTTTCTGGGCGCTGTGATGTTGTTCTGTCCAACAGAGTGCGTACATTCCATTCTGCTACACACAAGGTTGCTGTTTTCCTCTTCTTTTGTCTTCCTGCTCCTAGCTTACTTTTTGCTGCCTGTCGGAGTGTGAACAGATCAGGAGCAAGACCAGAATAAGTATTGGTTCAGCTTTTGAACCCATAAAGGGTTGAAAAGCCATACAGAGGTCGCCAATTTGCTGCTGGACAGGTAAGCTAAGCTAGATAGTGTTTGCATAGCTTTCTGTAACCTTCTACAGTTGGTCTCTGACATGTTCCTGTTATTAATATGACTGTGATGATGTCAATCCGTGTATGGTTATGGGAGAGACCACAGGAATTGCTCGCTAATCCTTTCCAAACAGTCATTTTTCCACTGTGGTCTAAAGATTCCAAACTTGCTACAGTTAGCATTAGCGTCCAATACCGTGAAGGAAGGAACTCTATTTTTCTCTAACAAAAGTTATAAGTTTTTTAAAATAAGTTTTACATTGGGTTAGATGATCTTCCACACACTTGTGGCCATTTATCTAAAGAAGCACTCTTTGCCCGAAATTAAACTGTGGTCTGCTTTAGCCAGGATCAAAATTTGCTATAGTTAGCATGAGCTTCCGATGTGTTGAACAATGGCTCTTCAGTTTACGCGATCAAACGTTTTTGACTTTTATAAAATAAAATACTTTACATTGTGTTAGATGATCTTCCCAAACTTTTCCACATTTATCAAAAAAAAAAAAAATCACTCTTTGCCTGAAATGTCGCTGTCAATGTATGTAGACAATGTATGTAGTCAGATGTTTTCTGTAGGCCAGTATAAGGGTGGAGAGAGTAATTATAACAGTCATAGACGAAGAAATTACCATAGGCTCTAGAGAATAATAAAAAATCTCAGTACAATGTTATTTCAGCAGCACACAATGATAATATAAATAAAATTTCACCTATTATGAATGAATGAATGAATGAATGAATTTATTTCGGATAGTACATTACAGGTTAAAAGAAACTGTATAATATAACAACAAGGTCAAATTAGACAAAGACTCCTTCTACTATACAATTCCACGTGAGTTATCCGAAATGGGTGATGGCTGAAGCCGCAGCTTATATTGCCCACCCATATTCCATCCAAGAATTCAAAGGAGAAAAAAGAGAAAACAAGACAAGAGCGATTACAATTTAAAACAAGGCTAAGACAAAATATGACTGAGAGAAAAAGAAAACTGAGCTAGTCTAAGTTAAGCGGTTACTATTCAAAAACAAATCTAAGACATAGTGTCACAGAGAAAAAAGAAAAACTAAGCTATAACACAACACAGGCTGGAAATGTCAATCCTTATGTGAGTTTACATGTCGTCTTGTAAATATGTTTGGAGTATTTCTTCCTTTAGTTTTTGTTTAAATTGTCCAAGCTTTGTACATGAATTTAATTCAGGTCCAAAATCGTTCCATAATCTGACACCTTGCACTGAAATACAGTGTTGCTTGGTAGTTGTTCTCACTGTAGGCTTTTGAAATATACATGTTCCTCTGAAGTGATATCGTTTCTCCCTTGCTTGGAACAACTTTTGGATATTTGCGGGCAGTGATAGATTCTTCACTTTGAACATTATTATTGCGGTTTTAAAGTCGATCAGATCTTTCAACTTGAGAGTTTTTTGTTTAAGAAAAAGTGGGTTTGTTGGTTCCCTGTAAGCTGCTTTGTTGATTATTCTAATAGCTCTCTTTTGAAGCATAAAGAGTGGATATATGTTTGTTTTATATGTATTTCCCCATACTTCATTACAATATGTCATGTATGGGAGTATTAATGAATGATACAAGGTGTATAGTGTGGGTTGATTCAGCAAATTTTTCACTCTGTGTAATATTGCAATTGATTTGGATACTTTACCTTTTATATAATTAATATGTGGCTTCCAACACAGTTTGTTATCAATTATTACTCCAAGGAATTTAGTTTCGGATACCCTTTCAATCTCTACACCATTTACACTGAGTTTGGGTACTGGGTTGTTGTGATGGTTGTTAAAGACTATAAATTTTGTCTTGCTTAAATTGAGCGTTAATTTGTTTGAATCAAACCACAGTTTCAGCTTTCCTAATTCCTTTCCGAGTGTATCCAGAAGTTGTTCCAAGTTGTTTCCACTGCATAGCAGGTTAGTGTCATCAGCAAACAATATTAAGTCCATTTTTTCTGAAACTTTACATATATCATTTATATACATATTGAATAATAATGGTCCCAAAACTGAACCCTGTGGGACTCCACAGGTGACCTTCAGTAGCTCTGAGTTTTTGTTGTTAACACATACAAACTGATATCTATTCTTTAAGTAACTTCTTAACCAGGACAGTGCTACCCCTCTGATACCACAATTTTGTAGTTTCTTTAATAATAGATTGTGATCTACTGTATCAAATGCTTTTTTAAGATCCAGGAATACTCCAACTGAATACTCTTTATTTTCAATGGCTGTTGATATTTTTTCTGTAAATTCCATTAAGGCATATGCTGTTGTCCTTTTGTGTCTGAACCCATATTGCTGCTCACACAATAAATCATTCTTCAGTATGAAGTTGTCAATTCTCTCATAGAATATTTTTTCAAGTATCTTGGAAAATTGCGGTAATAGTGAAATTGGTCTGTAGTTGGAGAGTTCCCCTCTGTCGCCTGTCTTGTAAATCGGAATTACTTTAGCTATTTTCATTGCATTGGGAAATATACCTGATTGGAGAGACAGGTTACAGATATACGTCAGTGGTTTCACTATGCATTCGATAACAGTTTTGACTAGTAGCATATCAATACCATCGCAGTCAGTAGATGTTTTACTTTTGAACGATTTAACAATTTCAATGACCTCTCTTTCGTCTGTGTTCTTTATGAAGATGGTGTCTTTTACAGCAGTGTTATTGCATATTGAATCACCTGTTGGCACCGTAGTGGGTATTTCTCGGGCCAGTTTAGGTCCAATGTTAACAAAAAAATTATTAAATTCATCTGCAGGTGAAGCTATATTCACATTCGGAGTCGATTTATTATTTTTTGGAGTGTTAGTTGGGTAGCTGGTATTTCTGCTTTTATTTCCAAGGATACTGTTGATTATTGTCCATGTATTTTTAATATTGTCTTTGTTTTTTTCCAGTTCTTTACTGTAATAGTCTCTTTTACTACATCTTATTATATATGTTAACTTATTTTTGTATGTTTTATACCGCTGCTCTGCTTCTTTTGTCCTTTTCTTTATGAAAGCTTTATATAATAAATTTTTCTTTTTACACGCCTTTTGTAGTCCTTTGGTTAGCCATGGTTTGTCAGTAAATTTGTGTTTAAGCTTTTTTTTAACTAATGGGCAGTTTTTTTCATAAAGAGTGGTTACAATGTTTGTAAATGTGTCATAGGCTTCATTTACATCTGATACATAGACTTCTGTCCAGTCTTGCTTCAGCAAGTCCTCTTTAAAAGAACTGATTGCGTTTGGTGATTTGTGTCTGAACGATTTTGAGATTTTTTCTGGGTTGGGCCCCGTGTGGCCATGGATAAGTGCAAAGATTGGCAAGTGGTCGCTTATATCATTTATCATGGACATTATCAAGGATAGCTGGATGGAGAAAAGACAGGAGCTAATAAACAGGATCAAAGACAGAGAAGTGGTGCTAATTGGTGCATTTTTTTGGGGGGGGGGTAGTGTGATGTGGAGAGAGTATTTTTATTCATAAATTTTTTTCCATAAACTCACAGCTAATTAATTTCAAACTGCATCTATAACTGAGGGGAGGATGAACAGCCCCGGTCACTGTGCTCAGTACTACACAAACACGGCTATGGACCATGAAAGCAAAGATATCATTTCAGTTTGGACCGCTGGCAAGCGTCAGACTGACCACAACTCCGCTGTAATGTAGAAGAAGGCCTTTGTGGACACCATGACCCAACTCCTCACAGAAGTGAAGGTGGTTGAAGCGTGCACTGATGCCCATTCACAGAGCTGGGCACTCATGGGTAAGTGGGTATTAAAATAGTATAGCTGTATATTTTATTTTGTGATGTAATTAGAAATGCAATCTCTGTCATTCAGACGGTGGCATTTTTCCTGGTGTCAAGCAAAGCTTTGACATGTGGCATAGGTCCAAGAATCTTGCAAAAAGGATCTCATCTGTAAGTCTTGCCAGTCGTTACAATATCCTAACTATCCAGAAATGAATTACAAAAAAGTAAAAGATGGATTTGTGTCTGTACTCTTCAGGCAGCTAAAATGAAGGGGCAGGCTCTGTTGGTTCTGTGGGTGCATGATATCGTTATTCATTTTTAGTGGTGCTGTAACAAATCTGCAACGCATGATGGCTTCATGGTAGGTGCAACATTTCTTGTATTCCTGCAACAACACAAAAAATTGTGCTGCCAGTCTTTAACAATCAGTGATGTTAAGAAATTATCACACTTGATGTTCTGTTTGAGCATAAAATGGGTTTTACAGTTATTGTTATCATTAAGCCCCAATATTAAAATAAAGGGATCATTATTTATTCCTAAGTAAATTTAGTACCGGAGTGGTGGCTCAGTTGGTAGAGCATCTGCCCCACACCCGGGAGGCAGGGGTTCAAATCCCGGCCGGGTCATACCAAAGACCATATAAAAATGGTGCTTTCTGCCTTCTAGCGTGGTGCTCCGCAGAATGGAATGGGGAAAGTAAAGTTACACACAGAGCTACCAGAGGACTGACCCCCCGCTGTAGCTTTCACTACTTACAGTAGCTGTGTGGCCTAGGGTCAGAGAAATGGAGATAGGCGCCACCCATTTACACCTTCAGGTGTGAAGGGATTAAGTAAATTTAGTGCACAGCAGAAGTCACTTGACTTCTTGAGCCCTGTAATAGCTGAATTTAAAATCAGATTAAGGGCTTCTCAAGTAGAAAACCGTAATATTTTATTTCACCTCTCTTTAGAAATTGTGGCTTGGCCTTCTCCACCACGTGGTGAACGAGCACAAATAGGTGGAAGGACAATGTCTACATGAGGCACTGGAGAACAGCTCCACCAAACAAAGGCTGGAAAAAGGCTCAGTGGCTTCCCAGGTCCTCCCCCATATTGTGGTGGACAAGCGGTGGTTACTGACGGTCCACAAGTACCTGACCTTTAGGTGAGTACGATGGAAATTCGTTCATGCCAACAGAGAGAAAAAGGACAATCATTAATGTGAATGTGTTCTCACAGATCAGTTGCAGACCTTGGGGCTTTTCAAAATCATCTTCTAATGTCTGCCAGCAAAAGGTTCTCCTTTAACCCACCTGGATATGAGGCCCGGACCCTTTGAGCTGCACTGGACTATAAGCAGCACAGGGACCGTCTGGTAAGGAAGACAGTTGACGGCAAGCCAGTGTAAGTTTTGTGCCACCAAAACATTTTGCACATAATAATCTATAAACCTTAATACTTGGATTATAATTTAAAATGTCTTTTTTGGGGGTGATTTATTAATTTTAAACCTTTTTGGCAATTTTACAGAAGCGATTGTTTTTCTTAATATTTAGTGAATACTCTGGTACGTCCATCCAGTCATATTTATTTATAGTTTTTCAAACTGAATTAATTACTAATATGAATTTGCTAATACTTGATGTTCTCAGGACCAGGAGAGTGTATAAAAAGAACACAAGGCGCTGGAGTGTCGACGCGGTCAAGGAGGAGAAGACTTATGACCACATTCCACCCCTCTTGTGTATGCAGTTCAAATAATTTTAGATATGATATGACCCGATAGTGCTGTGATATGATGCAAATCCTAGGATGAAAACACTGTTATGCCAACCTTATATCTGTACTGCACAAACCAAAACAAAGCCAGTAGTTTCACACTGCCATGTTAATTCATCACACTGCTACCACAGATTCATCTATATGGTCACTGTCTCTGTGCCGTACTCCTCTGGTCCTCTGCCCCCTCCTGCGTCTCCCTCTGCCTTGACCACGGCTGACCTCAGTCAAGCTGGCATTGGAGGTGTCTACCTCTGGCTGCAGAATAAGTTGATGGATTAGCCATAGCATCAGTTCGTTTTAGAACAGCATTCTTGGCTAAAACGCTGAACATAAACAAACCACAAGAGTGTGTTACAGCATATCTGCATGAAACACTCAACAAACAGCAAAGTCCTTAAAGTCAACGACAGTTTTGCCATAATTACATTATCAAAATTGCAGGTACATCTCAAAAAATTAGAATAGGTAGATGGATAGATAGATAGATAGATAGATAGATAGATAGATAGATAGATAGATAGATAGTTTATTTGGAACACAAAAATATAACAAATACAAGCAAATGGCAAATGTAATAAAGTAACAGTATACACTGTTCGAAAGGGAGAAGGAAGAAGTGAACACTTATTAATTCCATCTCCTCTTTTCCATAGATACACCCATGTGAATTTTATACAAATTACCACCTTTAAGACCCCAAGTAAACAATTTACTGTATTTTTTACAAATCAACATTAACACCCATCCATTCTAACATACATTGATGTCCATACAACAAAACCAGTCTCAAACAACACAGATATACACAGTGCTGTCCCACCCACCATTCCATAGTGTCCCATAATATCCCAGAGTGAACATAATGAATCGTACATATAACTACTACCCTTCTAACATATATCCTTTCAGCAAATAATGTTTGTACCTCTTTTTGAATTGATTTCTGTTTGTACATAGTTTCAGTTCCGGCTCCAGACTGTTCCACAAATCCACCCCACAGACAGATATGCACATACTTTTCTTGGTTGTACGTATCTTGGGTTTTGTAAAGTTTAAGTCTCCCCTCAAATTATGATCATTGTCTCTTTTTTAAAATATTTTTTGTATATTAGTTGGTAGTTGATTATTAATTGCCCTGTACATTACATGTGCTGTCTTAAATTTAACTAAATCGATGAACTTTATGACATGTGACTTTAAGAACAACGCATTGGTATGGTGTCTATATCCTGCATTGTTTATTATCCTTATAGCTCTTTTTTGTAATGTGCATATTGACTGTAGGTTGGTCTTGTAGGTGTTTCCCCAGACTTCTACACAGTAGTTAAGATAAGGTAAAAACAGTGAATTGTACAATACAATAAGACCAATGATTTATAGTCCAAGAAGTGTCTTGTCTTCCCCAGTATGCCTATACATTTTGCTAATTTGGCCCGGATGTGACTGATGTGAGGTTTCCAGCAGATTTTATTGTCTAGCGTCACCCCCAGAAACTTATTTTCCTGTACTGTTTCTATTCTGGTATCATCTATCGTTACCACAATATTATCGAATATTGTGAAAAAGTTTAATAATTTTTTGTCACTCATTTCAGAAAGTGAAACCCATATATTATATAGATTGATTACACAGAGAGTGATGTATTTCAAGTGTTTATTTATTTTAATTTTGATGATTATGGCTTACAGCCCATGAAAAATTAATTAAAAAAAATATTTTTTTAATAGAAATGTTGGCCGACTGAAAAGTATGTCCATGTACACACTCAGTACTTGGTTGGGGCTCCTTTTAGATTAATTACTGTATCAATGTGGCGTGGCATGGAGGTGATCAGCCTGTGGCACTGCTGAGGTGTTGTGAAGGTCCAGGTTGCTTTGATTGTTGGGTCTGGTGTCTCTCATCTTCCTCTTGACAATACTTCATAGATTCTCTATGGGGCTTAGGTCAGGAGAGTTTGCTGGACAATCCAACACAGTGATGCCATGGCCATTAAACCAGGTTTTCATACTTTTGGCAGTGTGTGAGAGGTGCCAAGTCCTGCTAGAAAATGAAATCAGCTTCTCCTTAAAGCTTGTCAGCAGAGGGAAGCATGAAGTGCTCTAAAATTTCCTGGTAGACGACTGTGCCTGGTTTAAACCTTGTTTAATGACCATGGCATCACTGTGTTTGATTGGCCAGCAAACTCTCCTGACCTAAACCCCATAGAGAATCTATGGAGTATTGTCAAGAGGAAGATGAGAGACACCAGACCCAACAATGCAGATGAGCTGAAGGTCACTATCAAAGCAACCTGGACCTTCATAACACCTCAGCAGCTCCACAGGCTGATCACCTCCATGCCACGCCACATTGGCTATGTTTACATGGACACAAGTAACCGGATTAAAAGCCTGATCGGAATAAAAATGCTTCATGTAAACATGCCAGTCTGAATATTCTAACCTGATCACGCTCATTCGGATCAAAATTTCATTCCAATTGAGAGGGGTGGGTTATGTGGATTGTTAATCCAAATGGTGCGCATGAAAACACTTATTCCGAATGTTGGGCAGAAAATATGTTTACTGAGCATGTCTGTACACCAACTGCACGTCGACGTGACGTATTTCTGCCTGAGCAGCAGCTAGCGGAAAACGTAGCGGGAGTAAAACAAAACTGGTCTGTATCGTCCTGCTTTCTCCCTCTGTTCGTCATATGCAGAAGTATGTACTTGTAGCTTCATTATGGAGACCAGCAGAAGCAAAAATACAGTCTGAATAACACAATACAGGTCAATTTTGACATGAAGTGGGGCTTGCTAACACTGGAAGTTGCTTCTTCTTCTACTATTTTCGGAATGTCGACGTGTGCATGTCAAAATGATTTATTCCGTTCAAATGTGTGACACATGGAAACACACGTGTCATGCGGTGACCCTTGTGGATCACTATAAGACAACAAGAGTCCACCAGTGAGTTTTGCAATGATGGTAATTTTATTAACAAAACAAGACAAGACACAAGGCTATGAGCCGCTAAGGGCAAAAACACACACTAGGCAATACAAGGGCTCGTAGGGCTAACCCCAGCCACTACAAGCTAAACTATGACAAGATAAAACACGAACCTGACATGAAGGTCTAACGAGGCCTCACGAGGATTGTTTGATGACGTTTTGACGATACTCCTGTGATCTAACTGCTGTCAGTGCCGCCTTATAAAGGCGAACACTAACGAGCAGTAATGACAGACAGCTGACCAACCTTGACAGGCCTGGTCAGGTTGGTCAGCTGTCTGTCTGCCCCACCGAGCGCCTTCACAATAAGAGCCCGGTGAGGCCAGAATACAACCCACAGCTGTCAAGGCCGGCAGCGAACTGTGCGTAGCCCGAGCGCGGACCGAACCCAGCGCTTGGGTCGTAACAGTACCCTCCCTCCAAGGGCGGGCTCAGAACGCCCATGGACCACCCTGCCCCCCCCTACACCCCAGGGTGGGTGGCTGGGGGTAGGTGCGGAGGGAGAGAGACCAAACCCAGAAATAATCAAAACCCGACAAGAACAACCAAATACAGGACAATGACAAAATACCAAATATTCAAATCAAAAGAGATGCACATGGAGGAAAATAAGGCAACAGTAGGACATAACACAAATTGCCAAGGATCCCCAAATAACAGTTACAAAAAACACAGGACAGCACGAGAAAATTCAATCTTTGCCCACATGTTACACAAGAAAATGGCTTCCCACCTGTGTGAATTCTCATGTGAATTTTCAAATAACCAAATACAGAAAAACAGAGCAATTACTGGCTCATACCTAACTACACACAAAACAAACTAGGGCAACTGCAAGACACAATACCCGCAGACACCCAAATGATCATAACACAAAGAGCACAGGATAGCAAGGGAAAAAAAAACCCCAGAACAATCACTGGGACAGATCATCACCAGAAAAATGACCACTACCCCCCCGACAGTTTATGCCAACCGGCGGAGACCAGGCACCATAGGAACAGTTCAGGTGGTCTCCCCGCGTCCAACGGCCGGCGGGTGGTCATGGGAGGCGGAACATGACCAGGCGGATCACCACAGTCCAACGCCCAGCATGTCCGCTTCTCTGGTGGCCGAACCAGGTCGCCCAATGAAACACACAACATGTTGGGTGGCCAACCCGGGGCGCCGAACCAGCGAAGCAGTTCCTCAGGCAGCCGACCCGTGTCCCTCAGCCACCAGTCCCAGGGAAAAACAGCCCACGGCGGCCTCCCTGACGAGGGCAAAACTCGGGAGAGCCGGGGCAAGAGAACAGGAACGCCCACGGCCCCCGGTGATGATGCGCAGGGGCGGTGACTTAGAGGGGAAAGAAGGCAAGGATGAGCCCATAATCCGTCTGACGGCGAAAGGTCTGCAGCTCCTCCCCCGTCCGCGGACCACACCGGCGCTGCACCTCCGCTGGACCCCGATTGGGTCCCAGCTGCACCCACGTCGGGCCCCGATTGGGCCAGAACCGCACCTGCGGTGGACCCCGATTGGGCCTCTGGTGCACCCACGTCGGACCCCGATTGGGCCAGAACCACACCTGCGGTGGACCCCGATTGGGCCTCTGGCGCACCCACGTCGGACCCCGATTGGGCCAGAACCGCACCTGCGGTGGGCCCCAATTAAGCCTCTGGTGCACCCACGTCGGACCCCGATTGGGCCACAGCAGCCTCCACGACGGATCCCGACTGGGTCGGTGCAGCTCCGCTGACGATCTCCACCCCCGAACCTGGGACCTCCAAGCCAGTGACTCCGACTGGTTCCATGCCGGCAACACTGCAACGAGGCTCACAAACAAGAAGAAAACCGGGAGTAAAATCACCGGTAGCAACAGAACCCAGTGAGACGAGCTTGGGCGCAGCAGGCGGCTGCTCCTCACTCACCTCTCCGAGAGGCAGGCAAAAATGCTCCAAAACAGGGGACAGAGACACAAGAGGGAGCACTTGCCTGCACTCGGGTTCTGTTGCCACCAGGGTCTTCGACAATCCAGGTTCAGGGCGGCGACTCTCGTCAGCAGGCTCCAACTCAGCTGCGTCGGGCTCCGCAGCTGGAAAGATGTCGTCTGCAGCCTGAGGTTCCTCCCTCGTTGCTGTCCATGCCGATGACCCGTATGGCGTGGGGGCAGAGGACACTTGACCCACTGGCTCGGACCGCTCCGGCCAGGAGACCCGGGGACGCTTCATCATCGGCTCAGGCTCCGGGCCGCAGTCCACTCTTCTCCTCCGTCCATGACGTGGCTGCAGGGCCGGATCCAGGCTTTCCAGCACTGCAGGCCCCCTCTTCATCCGACGACGTTGGCCTGATGTCGCGGACCGCTCAGCGGGGGGGGGGGGGGACACAGAGGCAGCAGGTTTAGGAATAATATTTACAGCAGGTGGCGGAAGCTCGGGGGGCTGCGAACCCCGAACTCCGGCCCCAGGAGTAAGACAAGGCAGATCATAAACATGATGTGAAGAAACAATTTGCACTTGCCTGTCTCCTGGAGAGAAGGTGGTTCCTGCTGCAGCAGGTGGAGTTCTCCTTTCATCCCTCCGGGAGAAAACGGCAGGCTCCACGGGGCCACGAGGAGGAGCCGCTCGAGGTGGTTTGCTGACAGGCCTCGCCGAAGCACGACTCACAGCATTCCCAGCCGCGGGGTGGTGATGTCACAGAGGAGGACATGGCAGTCGGGGCGACGCGGGCAGGAGGAGCTGACAGCGCAGCTGGAACAGATGACCCGTGGGCGGCGGCTGTGGGGATTCCCTTCTGTTGTGACGTATATGATGCGGCCAACAGGGAGGCTGGGTCCCTCCGACGACCCGGAGCTGGATCCGGACGGGATTCTCGCTGGGGCTTAGTAGGAGCACGGCTATGGGGCCTACTGGCCGATGGAGTGGCAAAGGGCCCGGGAACACATGACGCTGGGCTGGCGGCAGGCACTGGAGTCCGATCCACAGATCCCCTGCCAGGCTTTCTCTCCAGCCGACGAATCTCCACTCTCGCCTGGGACGCTGTCCTCGCGGGAGGTGGAGGGGTTCCCAGGAGCGCCTTCTCCCTCAATGTGCGTTGTGCAAAAATCCATGCTGACTTCTTTTCTCCTTCCGGAATATAGGTTAGATGGTAACGGTGCATAGCCCACTGGGCGAGGTCTAAGTGATAACCAGCTGCTTGGGTGGGCATGAGACGGGCGGCTTCCGCCAGATAGCCGTCAATCTCCTCCAGCCACTCCGGGCAATAATCACACTCGCTGACGGGCATCTCCCTACCAAGTCCAACTACAGGAGAAAAAACTCCACACAATAGCAAAACTCACGGCAGAAAGGCGTCTCAGTGTGGCGTCTCCGTTTAGACGTGTGGCAGGAGTATACTGCCATGCGGTGACCCTTGCGGATCACCATAAGACGCCAAGAGTCCGCCGGTGAGTTTTGCAATGATGGTAATTTTATTAACAAAACAAGACAAGACACAAGGCTATGAGCAGCTAAGGGCAAAAACACACACTAGGCAATACAAGGGCTCGTAGGGCTAACCCCAGCCACTACGAGCTAAACTATGACAAGATAAAACACGAACCTGACATGAAGGTCTAACGAGGCCTCATGAGGATTGTTTGACGACGTTTTGACGATACTCCTGCGATCTAACTGTTGTCAGTGCCGCCTTATAAAGGCGAACACTAACGAGCAGTAATGACAGACAGCTGACCAACCTTGACAGGCGGAAGCCCCACCGAGCGCCTTCACAATAAGAGCCCGGTGAGGCCAGAATACAACCCACAGCTGTCAAGGCCGGCAGCGAACTGTGCGTAGCCCGAGCGCGGACCGAACCCAGCGCTCGGGTCGTAACAGCACGTCCTAATCAGATCAGCTTCTTCAGGATCCATGTAAACAGTAAAATTCTGATCTGAATTGTAATCAGATTGAAGAAATTTTGCCCATGTAACCATGGCCACTGATAAAGTAATTAATCCAAAAGGAGCCCCGACCAAGTACTGAGTGTGTACATGGACATATTTTTCAGTCGGCCAACGTTTCTATTAAAACACTATTTTTTAAAATTAATTTTATGTAATTTTCTAATTTTTTGAGAAACTGAATTTTGGGTTTTCATGGGCTGTAAGCCATAATCATCAAAATTAAGATAAATAAACACGAAATACTTCACTCTCTGTGTAATGAATCTATATAATATATGGGTTTCACTTTCTGAAATGAGTGACAAAAAATATTGAACTTTTTCATGATATTCTAATTTTTTGAGATGTACCTGTATGTAATTATCAGGTTCAATCACATCTGTGAAACGCTAGCATTACTATAAATTACTACTATTTATATGATTAGAAAAAATGTTAAATAGAGATATGCATCAAAGAAAACTGTTAAAATCACTGGACACTATACCACAAAAGATTCATCACTTTACATGCTTTTTCTGGCTTGTAATCATACTGAAACTGAGATTTCCTTAGAGTTTGCTGCTGCCTGTTGATGCTTATTTCCAGCGCCATTTGTGTTTCCACCTGTCAACCCATACAATGTTATCATGAGGCAACAGTGAGTGCGACACCTATTGGCCAGGAGGTCAGAATGTTATCTCTTGCACCTTTAAGGTTATCTTTAGAGAAAACAGAGCAGTTTATGAAGCTGAGGAGGGCCAGGACATCTGAAATAATTTGATGATCTATCCATCCATCTTCTACCGCTTTCCCGGAGGTCCCGGTCGCGGAGGCAGCGGTTCAAGCAGAGAAGCCCAGACTTCCCTCTTCCCCAGCCACCTGCTCCGGCTCTTAATGAATGAATGAATGAATCTTTATTTCGGATAGATTAAAAGTACAGATTAAAAAGAAACTGAATAATATACCAAAGGGGGAAAAGAAAATCCAACAAGGTCAAATTAGACAATAACTCCTCTGATTATACAGTTCAACACAAGTTATCCGAAATGGGTGATGGCTGAAGCCGCAGCTTATATTGCCCACCCATATTCCATCCAAGAATTCAAAAGAAAAACAAAACAAGAGCGATTACAATTCAGAACAAAGCTAAGACAAAATGTGACAAAAAAACTAAGCTACAACACAACGCAGGCTGGATATGACAATCCTTATGTGATTTTACATGTCATCTTGTATATATGTTTGTAGTATTTCTTCCTTTAGTTTTTGTTTAAATTGTCCAAGCATTGTACATGATTTTAATTAAGGTCTAAAATCGTTCCATAATCTGACTCCTTGCACTGAAACAGTGTTGTTTGGTGGTAGTTCTCACTGAAGGTTTTTGAAATATACATGTTCCTCTGAAATGATATTGTTTCTCCCTTATTTGGAACAACTTTTGGATATTTGCGGGCAGTGATAGATTCTTCACTTTTAACATTATTACTGCAGTTTTAAAGTCAACCAGATCTTTCAACTTGAGAGCTTTTAATTTAAGAAAAAGTGGGTTTGTTGGTTCCCTGTAAGCAGCTTTGTTTATTATTCTAATAGCTCTCTTCTGAAGCATTAAGACTGGATATATGTTTGCTTTATATGTATTTCCCCATACTTCAGTACAATATGTCATGTATGGGAGTATTAATGAATGATACAAGGTATATAGTGTGGATTGATTCAGCAAATATTTCACTCTGTGTAGTATTGCAATTGATTTGGATATTTTACTTTTAATATAATTAATATGTGACTTCCAACACAGTTTATTATCAATTATTACTCCAAGAAATTTAGTTTTGGATACCATTTCAATCTCTACACCATTTACACTGAGTTTAGATACTAAGTTATTGTGATGGTTGTTAAAAACTATAAATTTTGTCTTACTTAAATTGAGCGTTAATTTGTTTGAATCAAACCACAGTTTGAGCTTTCCTAATTCCTTTCCGAGTGCATCCAAAAGTTGTTCCAAATTGCTTCCACTGCATAATAAATTAGTGTCATTGGCAAACAATATTAAATCCATTTTTTCTGAAACTTTATATATATATCATTTATATACATAATGAATAACAATGGCCCCAAAACTGAACCCCGTGGGACTCCACAAGTAACCTTCAGTAACTGTGAGTTTTTGTTACCAACACATACATACTGATATCTATTCTTTAAGTAACTACATAACCAGGACAGTGCTACCCCTCTAATACCACAATTTTGTAGTTTCTTTAATAATAAATAATGATCCACTGTATCAAATGCTTTTTTAAGATCCAGGAATACCCCAACTGAATACTCTTTATTTTCAATGGCAGTTGATATTTTTTCTATAAATTCCATTAGAGCAAATGCAGTTGTCCTCTTGTGTCTGAACCCATATTGCTGCTCACACAATAAATTATTCTTCAGTATGAAGTTGTCAGTTCTCTCATAGAATATTTTTTCAAGTATCTTGGAAAACTGCAGCAATAGTGAAATTGGTCTATAGTTTGAGAATTCCCCTCTGTCACCCGTCTTGTATATCGGAATTACTTTAGCTATTTTCATTGCATTGGAAAATATACCTGTTTGGAGAGACAGGTTACAGATATACATCAGGGGTTTCACTAAGCATTCAATAATAGTTTTAACTAAGAGCATGTCAATACCATCACAGTCCGTAGATGTTTTACTTTTAAACGATTTAACAATTTCAATGACCTCTCTCTCGTCTGTGTTCTTTATGAAAATGGAGTCTTTTATAGCAGTGTTTTTGCTTATTGTATCACCTGTAGGCACCGTAATGGGTATTTCTCGAGCCAAATTAGGACCAATGTTAATAAAAAAAGTTATTAAATTCATCTGCAGGTGAAGCTGCATTCACACTCTGAGTCGTTTTATTATTTTTTGAAAAATCGGTTGGGTAGCTTGTATTTCTGTTTTTATTTCCAAGAATATTGTTAAGTATTGTCCATGTATTTTTAATATTGTCTCTGTTTTTCTCCAGTTCTTTACTGTAATAGTCTCTCTTACTACATCTTATTATTTATGTTAACTTATTTTTGTATGTTTTATACCACTGCTCTGCTTCTTTTGTCCTTTTCTTTAGGAAAGCTTTATATAATAAATTTTTCTTTTTACACGCCTTTTGTAATCCTTTGGTTAACCATGGCTTATTGGCAAATTTATGTTTAAGCTTTTTCTTTACTAATGGACAATTTTTTTCATAAAGAGTGGTTACAATGTTTATAAATGTGTCATAGGCTTCATTTATATCTGATACATAGACTTATGTCCAGTCTTGCTTCAGCAAATCCTCTTTAAAAGAACTGATTGCATTTTGTGATTTGTATCTGAACAATTTTAAAATTTTTTCTGTATTGGCCCCCGTGTGGCCATGGATAAGTGCAAAGGTTGGCAAGTGGTCACTTATATCATATATCAATAATCCACTTTCTATTTTCTTATCAATAATATTAACAAACAGGTTGTCAATAAGTGTAGCAGTGTGAACTGTGATTCTACTGGGATGTGTTATTGTGGGATATAGACTCATGCTGTACATAGAGTTCATGAACTCTGTAATTACATTTTGTTGATATGGATTTAGTAGATCAATATTGAAATCTCCACAAATTACTACCATTTTCTTACTAGTAATATTATTGTACAGCTCGACTAATTTATCTCTGAATGTCTCAATGCAAGTTCCCGGCGTTCTATATATACAACTTATAATTAGATTTTTTGTTTTATCTTGGTCAATCTCAACAGTAACACATTCCAAAATCCCTGGTAGTGCAAAGGACATTCCATTTACAAGCTTACACCTATACAGGTCATCAATATACAGTGCAACACCACCACCCTTTTTTTTTTTGAGATCTGTTAATATGAAACATCTGATATCCCTCTATTGCCATCAGAGGAGCCTGCTCTTCATTAAGCCAAGTTTCAGAGACTGTGATAGCTGTAAATTTTCTGTCTAGCTGTTTTAAATAGTCCTGAATCTGTGGAAAGTTTTTGTTAAGACTTCTGCTGTTGAAGTGTATTATTGATAGTTTACCATCTAGTTGCACTTGACTTTTGAATTGCTTTTCAGTGTAATATTCACAATGGTTATGCATATTATTGAAAAAGTGGTTATCAGGATCAATATCATTCTCCATCTCTTGTAGTTTATGTTCAGCATAATGGCATATTTTCAGAGTTTGAGTTTCCTCACTCTGTGTCAAATGACTTCCTCCAACTGGGGATAATTGATGTCTACTCAAGTCAGTCATAAATTTTTTTGTTTGTTTTGTTTAGTTTTTTTTAGTTTTAGTTTTTTTTTTAAAGTACATTGACATGGTATGTCAAAAGAACTATTCTTGCCGTGTGTGTGGATATGGATTATCATTGTCTCTTAATTTTCTTAATCAGTGTTCATCTGTATTTATTTAAGTCAGTAACATCCCTGATTACTATACTCTTTGCTTCCTCAGGTGTTCCATTTAGTTTGATCCAAACTCTACAATTTCTTGTCCATGTTGCCTGTATCTTATTTTGTCTTTTCAGCATCCGTGCTTGCCGTGCTATTTCAGCACTGGTTTTTGTTAGATGTTCATTTAGGTAAACTTCTGTTCCCCGGAGCTTTCTGGCCTGCCTCAGTATGTCATTCTTTACCCTTCTGTTCACAAAGCGCATCACAATTGATTTCTTTGTTTTATTATCCTTTCTGGGTAAAGCATAACAGGCTGAAATTGCATTTGCTTCAACCTTTATATTTCTACTGAAGCACCTGGTTTTCCAGGGACACTGATTCACTCAGGGGAGCCTCCTCACCTCTCAGTCCTGTTGTAGCATGAGCATATGATTGATATTTGATGTCTAGTCCACTTATAATTAGATCATCCATACGAGAACATTGTTCAAGATCCTCGACGCGTCGCTCCAAGTCCGTAATTTTTTTGTCTTTTTCCTGAATTGTTAATTTTAATTCTCGGACTTCTTCCATTAGGCCTAATATTTTAGCCTGCTGGCTAACCATTTTGGTCACTTCTTCTGACAAGAAGTTCAGAGATTTTTTGATCTCTTCCATTTCCTCCTTCTTTGGTGGCATTTTTACTGACCTGTGGATAGTAAAACAATCTCTGCTGGTGACGCCGGTATCCGATCCGACCGACCTCGAATCCAGCTGGGCCTCAGCTAGCCCCCTCCGCTGCTAGTCCCGCTGCTTACCGCCGCCGTAACTGAGCTCTTGTCCAGCCGGGGTACCGGCAGCTCCTCCACTGAGTCCCGCCGCACACCGCCGCTGTAGCCGAGCTCCGATCCTGCTTCTGTCCGGCTGGGGTCCCGGTAGATCCTCCACTGAGCCCCACCACCTACCACCGTCTGCCTCAGTAGTTCCTCCGCTGAGCCCCGCCGCTGTAACTGGGCTCCGACTCAGGCTCTTGTCTGGCTGGGGCCCCGGTGGTCCTCCACTGGTCCCCGTCTCCCACGACCGCTGCACCTGAACTCCGATCCGGCTCCCGTCCAACTGTAGCCTCGGTTAGCTCCTCCGGCGAGCCCCAATCACCGGGGACAGAGTCGCTTCGTGTCGGTGTTAGGTGCTATGACTAGCGTTAGCTTAGCAAACGCTTAGGGTAAAGCGTAGCAGCGAACCACAAAAGAAACGCTAATCAGTTTACTCACAGAGCCCGGTGAAAGGCGAATAAAGGGGTATTTCAATCAAGGTGGAAATTCAGCCTGTGCGTGTGCGTCACAAATGCCGATCGCTGTTGGTTAGTTATTTTAGTGGCGAAATCAGCAACTTTGTCTCAGCACTGAAAAAGCGTGACCATCCCGGCCGCCATGTTAATTTTCTTTTTTTTTAAGGTTCTTTTTTTATCCTGTGAGAAAACCAAGTGCAGCACGGTTTTATGAAAAAGTTGCTTGAGTGCACATACTTTTATGTGACTCATTACCACACCGCTGCCAGCAAGCTGCACAGCCAAGGATTTGGGTCTCTGCGCTGGGCTGGTGTGTAATCCAAATATTTCTACAAAAAAAAATAAAAAATCCATAAATGTGCCATAGGTCAAGTCTTTACTCCTGTGAACAGGAGAGGATCCTCCTCCATTTGAGTTGTGGCGCAGAGGTGATCTACTAGCTCGGTATTGGCTCGGCTCTTTCCAGCGCGCTTTGCTGCTCTGACCAGCGGAGGCAGAAGCTGGTATGGCTTGATATCCTTCAGAGAGGATACCAAGGCATTCCCAAACCAGCTGGGAAACAGTCTCTCCAGCGAGTCCTGGGTCTGCCCCGGGGTCTCCTCCCAGTGGGATGGGCCCGAAACACCTCAACTGTGAGGCGACCAGGAGGCATCCTAATCAGATGCCCATACCACCTCAACTGGTTCCTTTCAATGTGGAGGAGCAGCGGTTCTACGCTGAGCCTCTCCCGGATGACTGAGCTTCTCGCCCTATCTCTAAGGGTGAGTCCAGAAATCCTTCAGAGAAAGCTCATTTCAGCCGCTTGTATCGACCATCTCGTTCTTTCGATCATTACCCAAAGTTCATGACCATAGGTGAGGGTAGGAACATAGATTGACTGGTAAATCGACAGCTTTGCCTTAGAGCTTAGTTCCCTCTTGACCACAACCGACTGGTACAACGTCCGCATCACTGCAGATGCTGCTCCGATGCTCCTGTCTGTCTTTCGCTTCATTCTCCCCTCACTCGTGAATAAGACCCCAAGATACTTAAAATCCTCCACTTGGGGCAGAAGCTTGTCCCCAACCCAGATAGGACAATCCACCTTTTTCTGGCTGAGGACCATGGACTCGGACTTGGAGGTACTTATTCTCATCCCAGCCACTTCACACACAGCGGAAAACCGTCCCAGTAAGACCTGTAGGTCATTGCTGGATGAAGCCAGCAGGACAACATCATCTGCAAACAACAGAGATGAGATCCTGTGGTCACCAAGCATTACACTCTTCATTCCCTGGCTGCGCCTAGAGATCCTGTCCATAAAAATTATGAACAGGATTGGTGACAAAGGGCAGCCCTGACGGAGTCCAACTCTCACTGGGAATGAGTCCGACCGAGTGTTGGCAATACGAATCAAACTATCACAATGGTCGTATAGAGACCGAATAGCTCGTAACAACAAGCCCGATACCCCATATTCCCGAAGCACTCCCCACAAAAAACTGCGAGGGACGTGGTCGAATGCCTTCTCCAAGTCCACAAAACGCATGTAAACTGGATGGGCCAACTCCCATGAACTCTCGAGGATTCTCGAGAGTTCTTGAGAGGTCGTCCTGGCCGATGTGCCATGGCCAGGATGAAAACTACCTTGCTCCTCCTGAATCCGAGGTTTGACCAACGGCCGGACTCTCTTCTCCAGTATCTTGGAATAGACCTTCCAAGGGAGGCTGATGATGCTGATCTTAAAAATGTTCCATCACATCTTAAGTGGTAATCAGGTTTTTCTGATTTTCTTTTTCTTTTTTTCTGGTTTATTTCTGAGATCCACGGTGGTGAACCTGCAGGAACCGAGACTCAGCTGTGGAGAGAACGGGCTGGACTCAAGATTTGTAAAATAAAACTGATATTTGATTGCAATAACCACAATAAAATGGAGTGGTGGCCTAGTTGATAGAGCATCCACCCCACAACCGGGAGGATGGGTGGCTGAGTCATACCAAAGACCATATGAAAATGGTGCTTCTTGCATCATGGGCTTCGGCTTTGGACAGAGGTCCTGCAACCCAGAGGTGGGTTTCATTGCCAGGTTATCATGACTGTGTGGAACATCTGCAGAAGTAGTGGGCACATCTAAGGACGCTGCTGCCCCTCGTTCTAGACTCAGTATTTTGAGTGGTGCTGTGGAGCAGGACTTGGATGGTGCATTGAAGGTGGCTCTCCCTTTGCACTGCTGGCTGGAGTCCCCCCCCACACACACACACACGCAGCAAGTCTGTATGCCACCCTAACGGCAAGTGCCGTGCCACTGATGGATGACAGCTAGTGCCTACCAGTGTGTGGCTATGGCCTCGAGACTGTCAAATGCTAATACATTTCATTTAGTGTATTTAGAAGGTCTGATAAGGGACCTAGATTCAAAAGCGGAACTGACCTTCTACCGGAGTTGTTAGAAGTGGTGGACACTGTGATTCAAAGCGCTAGCTCACAGGCTACAGCACTTGGAACTTCCTGGCCCAGCTGACCATGAACCAGTGACATGTGTGGTTGAGCCAGTCTGGATTGGCGGATATGGACAAGGCTGCTATTTTGGAGGCTGCGGTAGCATCTGGTGAGGTCGTCGGCCGAGGTGCAGAAAGGGAGACTACACACACAGTCCTTTCATCGGCGAGGACCATCAAGGTCGAGTGTCCGGAGACCTCTTGAGGGGTGTGAGAATCCGCAAAGGCTTCGTTTCACAGAGCCAGGTTCCTTTCAGAGCACGGGTCACCCGAGGCAGAGGGCCTATCGGCAGCGAGTGCAGGCTCAGCAGCACTCATGTCCACGGTCTCGGGAGTGTGTAGGCCATGGTTCTTCCAAGCCCCACCAGCGTCCCTGACAGTACGCTTCCCCTGATGTCAACCTTCTCCGCAGCGCACCTCAGGAGTTGGCGTCGGTGCACCTCATGTCCCTTTGTGATCGATACAGTGGAATGTGGATACAGCCTATAATTCAATCTCACCCCCCACCCCCCACCCCCCAATTTCAAGGTTTTTTTTTTTTTTAACAACGTAAAGAGGGACTCTCTTTCCACAGTTCTCAGCGGTGAGGTCTTTGTCCTACTGGGAAAAACAATGCAATGTGGTCTCTGTCTTCAGGTGAAGAAATGCGAGGCTTTGACTTGGCCTTTTTTTCTTGTTCTCAGGCAAGCTGGGGATTTCTGCCTGATTCTAGATCTGAGGTGACTGAACGGGTATCGCAAGGTGCTATCCTTCCGGATGCTCAGGCTGAAGACATTGTTTCAGGCTATAAGGGCAGGTGACTGGTTCACAACAGTAGACCTCCGCAATGCCTATTTGCATATTCCCATAAATCCAGCCCACAGGAAGTTCCTCAGGTTTTCCTTACAGCACAAAGCCTTTGAATACTACATCCTGGCTTTCGGTCTGTCCCTGTTGCCTCGGACGTTCACCAAGTGCATGGACGCTGCACTCATCCCACTGCGGCAGAGGGGCATTAAAGTTTTCAGTTATCTGGACGATTGCCTGGTTTGTGTGCCATTGGAAGCCATCGCGAGGAGCCATACGGAGACCATATTGGCTCACCTGGCAGCATTTAGGTTGTATTTGAATGCAGACAAAAGCTGTCTTTTTTTCCAACCAGGGTTGTTGAGTACTTTGGGCTCATCCTGGATTCACTTGCCATGAGGACATCCCTGACTCCAAAGAGAAGGCATACTATCAGGGATTGCATCAAGAGCTGCATCTCACAGAGGACTGTATCAGTGCAGCAGTGCCAGAGGATCTTGGGTCTCTTTGCTGAAGCTGCCCAGGTGGTGCCACTGGGTCTTTTACATACTCATCCCCTTCAGCAGTGGTTTGTGCTTCAGAAAATGGCTTTGCCCAGACACAAAATGAGGCTAATTCTTTCCGAAAATTGGCCTCATGGTTCTCAGGTGATGGAGACACTTCTCAGCAGTCCGAGATGGTGTTCCCCTGGGCCAAGAGGGCTGCAGGGTGACCATTACAACTGATGCCTCCCTAGCAGGCTGGGGTGCAGTCTGAGAGGGTAGGTTTGTTCAGGGACACTCGACTCTGGCTCAGCAGTCTTGGCATATAAATCATCTCAAGATGGAGGCAGTATCTTTGGCTCTGAGGCATTTTCTTCCAGTCATTAAGGGCAGAAAATTCTGGTGCGAACACACAGCACAGCTGTGGTGTCGCATATCAACCGGAACGGTGGTCTGAGGTCCTGCTCTCTCCATGTGAGGGCATGTTGTCTTCTCTTGTGGGTTCAGGCCAAAGGTACAGTGGTTTGCAAAAGTGTTTGCCCCCTTCCTGATTTCTCATTTTTTTGTATGTTTGTCACAAATGGTTCAGATCATCAAACAGATTTAAATATTAGACAAAGATAACACAAGTAAACACAAAATGCAGTTTTTAAATGAAGGTGTTTATTATTGAGGGAAAAAATCCAAACCTACATGGCCCTGTGTGGAAAAAGTGATTGACCCCTAAAACTAATTACTAAATACCTAATAACTAATTACCTTAGCAGCAACAACTTCAATCTGTCATGAGCAGCAGGAGCGTGCCCCTCCCCTCGGGTCTCATCTCCTTCTGCTCATCATGGCACCTGAGGCAAAAGACACACCTGCGCCCGCTCATCAGCCAGCGTACTTAAGGAGGTCTCCTCCGCACAGTCTACGCTGGTTCGTCTGGGTATACTGCCCTTCCTTTGGACTAGCTGCATATTGTTGGAATCGTTAATGTGTTGTTAACCTCCTTTTCTTCTCCTTTTCAGGTTGTTGTCACCGTGTAGGTGTGTCCCCGGGACTGCGCCCACTCTCCTGCTCCACCTCACTACCCATCAGCAACTTCATTCCCCTGGTCAGGCACCATCAGCTCCACTACTCCCCCCTGCCCTACTGGTTCGTCTATTCCCCGATGGGTCCAGCCGGTCATCCCTGGATTTCCCAAGTAAGTGGCAATTTGGCTCGCCCATTTTCCCCTTACTCCACTCCCCAGCTCAAGGCTCTCGTCTTCTCTCCACAGGTCCTTTCCTCTGCCAAGTGACTGTTTCTGTAGCTGTGCACTGTTGTGTTTTTGCTATTAATAAATTGTCAAACATGCCACTCTGTGTGGTTCATCCTGTGTTTGGCATCGTGTGCATGAGCTGTCAAAGAACTTAACACGCCATGACACAATCAAGCATTTGTGATAACTGCCAATGAGCCTTTTACAGCCCTGGAGGAATTTTGGCCCACTCATCTTTGCAGAATTGCTGTAATTCAGCTACATTGGAGGGTTTTCGAACATGAACCATCTTTTTAAGGTTATGCCATAACATCTCAATCAGATTCAGATCAGGACTTTGACTAGGCCACTCCAAAGTCTTCATTTTTTTTTCTTAAGCCATTCAGAGGTGGACTTGCTGGTGTGTTTTGGATCATTGTCCTGCTGCAGAACCCAAGTGCGCTTCAGCTTGAGGTCACTAACAGATGGCTGGACATTCTCCTTCAGGATGTTTTGGTAGACAGCAGAATTCATGGTTCTATTTACTACAGCAAATCTTCCAGGTCCTGAAGAAGCAAAACAGCCCCAGACCATCACACTACCACCACCATATTTTACTGCTGGTATGATGTTCTTTTTCTGAAATGCTGTTACTTTTTTGCCGGATATAATGGGACACACACCTTCCAAAAAGTTCAACTTTTGTCTCATCGGTCCACAGAATATTTTCCCCAAAGTCTTGGGGATAATCAAGATGTTTTCTGGCAAAACTGAGATGAGCCTTTATGTTGTTTTTGCTCAGCAGCGGTTTTCATCTTGGAATTCTGCCATGCAGGCCGCTTTTGCCCAGTCTCTTTCTTATGGTGGAGTCATGAACATTTACCTTAGCTGAGGCAAGTGAGGCCTGCAGTTCTTTGGATGTTGTGGGGTCTTTTGTGACCTCTTGGATAAGTAGTACCTGCGCTCTTGGGGTAATTTTGGTCGGCCGGCCATTCCTAGGAAGGTTCACCACTGTTCCATGTTTTCACCATTTGTGGGTAGTGGCTCCCACTGTGGTTCGCTGGAGTCCCAAAGCTTTAGAAATGGCTTTATAACCTCAATTACTTTGTTTCTCATTTGTTCCCAAATTTCTTTGGATTGCAGCATGATGTCTTGCTTTTGAGGATCTTTTGGTCTACTTCACTTTGTCAGGCAGGTCCTATTTAAGAGATTTCTTGATTGAGAACAGGTGTGGCAGTAATCAGGCCAGGGTGTGGCTTGAGAAATTTAGCTCAGCTTTCCATCATCATCATCATCATAGCAGTCTGTCGTGGGCGACAATGACCGTTTCATTTAGGTCTGATCAGATTCCTCCACACAGCTCTGTCCTTAGCCTTCTGCTGCCAGGAACTCCTGTCTATGTCCAACTTCTTCAAGTTTCTTTTTACAGTGTCTTTAAATCTGAGCCTTGGTCTACCCTGATTGTGTTTGCCCTCGCATAACTGTGAGTAGAGTAACTGCCGAGGGAGATGCTGGTGGTCCATCCTCTCAACATGTCCGATCCATCTCAGGTTCATCTGTATTAGCATGTCCTCCACTGATGGTAGACCAGCTCGTTTCAGCACTTCTATGTTGGTTATCTTATCTTTCCATGAGATGTTCATTATGGCTTGAAGGTGTCTCATCATGTACGTGTGGAGTTTCTTCACCTGCACTCTGTAGACAGTCCAAGTTTCAGCACCGTACAATAGAGTAGCCAGTACTGTCGCTCTGTACACTTTGCATTTCACACGGATTAACACATGTCGATTGTTCCACAGTCTCTCCCTCAAGTTTCCAAACACAGCGCTCGCTCTTCCCGTTCTGAGAGATAGTTCATCCTCCAGCCTAGCATTCTCTGAAACAGTACGCCCTAGGTACTTGAAAGTCTTGCACTTAACTAGTGGCTCTGTACCAATGCTGATCTCTTCTGTTAGTGATGTTGATAACTGGAACTTTTGGTGGTTGATAAAGGCACTCTGTCTTCTTGATGTTGATTTGGAGGCTGAATTGGCTAGCTGCTCTTGCAAATTACTCCGCTAAAGATTGCATATCTCCAACGCTGTGTGCAACTAGAGCACTGTCGTCAGCAAAGAGCATTTCTCTTACTATCTTAATCGATATCTTACTCTTGGCTTTAAACTGTGCCACAATGAACAAGTCTGCTTCTTTCCTTGTTTGAATGTATACTCCTTCTGAAGTGTCTTTGAAGGCCACCTCAAGCATAGCTGCCAGATATAGCGAGAAGAGGGTAGGTGCCAGCACACACCCTTGTTTCACCCCGTTGCTTACTGAAAAGTCTTTAGATACTGAACCACTCATTGCCACATTTGCTTGCATACCTGTATGGAGTGCCTCAATCAGGCTGACAAACTTCTCTGTACAACCATATTTCTTGAGTACCTGCCAAAGTCCTTGTCGCGAAACAGTATCGAAGGCTTTACTGAAGTCTATGAAGACTACATAAAGCGGCATGTTCTGTTCGATACACTTTTCTTGAACCTGTTTCAAGCAGAAAATCATGTCCATTGTGCTTCTTCCACTTCTAAAGCCGCACTGGGTTTCCGGTAGTACATTCTGCGAGATGTGTTCACTGAGTCTGTTAAGTAGTACACGTGAGAGAATCTTACCAACAATGGCTAGTAGTGATATACCTCGGTAATTTCCACAACCCTTCCTGTCACCTTTCTTGAACAAAGGCACAATACTTGCATCCTTCCAGTCTTGAGGTACTTTCTGGGCATCCCATATCTCTTGGATGAGCTTGTGCAGGCAGTTGGTGAGCTGAACACCACCAAATTTCCACACTTCTGCTGGAATTCCATCCCTTTCTGGAGCTTTAGCATCCTGTGTTGTCCTAATAGCTGCCATTAGTTCATCAAAATTTGGTGGTTCATCCAGACTTGATACAGCTGGTCGCTGCACTAGAGCTTCTTTAGCCTCTTCAGTGAGATCTCCAGGGTTGTTTAGTAGTTGGTCAAAGTGGTCTGCAGATCTGTCCAGGATCTTGTCTTTCTCCTGCAAAACAGTTTCACCATCCATAGCCTTTAGTTGGATCAATCCTCTTGGTTTAGGGCCATAGATTTCTCTCAAACCTGTGAAGAATGTTTTCATGTCCTTCCTATCTGCTGCAGTTTGAAGTTTCTCCGCTTTTTCATCCCACCAGTTGGACTTCATCTCTTTGGTGTACTTCTGTAGCTCACTCTGATCCTTTGAGTATTTCTTCTTCTTCAACCTTGTGTTACACTGTAGGTTTTCCTGCCTAGCTGTATTCCTCACTTCTAGTAGTTTCTTCAGGTGTTCATCATGCTCATCAAATCAATCTTGATGTTTCCTCTCAGGGTAGCCTAATACATCACTCGCAGTCTGATACACCATATCCTTCAGTGTTGCCCATTTCTCTTCTATGTCACTCTCTGAGTTGTTGCTGTCCCAGTCTTTCAAGTTTTCATCCATTTCCTGTGTAAGTTCTTCCTGCTTCTTTTGGCCTTTCAGTGCACTAGTGTTTAGCTTCCATGGTGGCTTTGCACCCGTCCTGCAGTGCTGTTTTCGTCTGCAAATCCTTAATCTAGATCTCAGCATAACATGATCAGTGCCACAGTCTGCGCCTCTCATTGCGCTGGTGTCCAATACATCCCTTATGTCTCTCTGCCTGACTATGATGTAGTCTAATAAGTGCCAGTGCTTGGATCTTGGGTGCATCCATGTTTTCTTGTGTGTGTCCTTGTGCTTAAATAGAGTGTTGGTTACCACAAGGTTGTCCTCTGAACATAGTGCAAGCAGAAGTTCTCCATTAGCATTGCACTTGCCTACTCCATGACTGCCTAGCACTCCTTTCCATTTCTCGGTGTCCGAACCAACTCTGGCATTAAAATCTCCAACGAGTATCAGCCTGTCATCAGTCGGTACACGCCTGATAGTCTCACATAAATCAATGTAGAACTCTTCCTTCACCTCCTCTGTGTTGGTCATTGTTGGGGCATATACACTGATGAGTGTGGCATACATCTTCCGCTGTAGTGGGAGTATCATAATCATTATCCTGTCGTTGATTGGCACCGGTTCCTCATCAAGCATTGCTGCTATCTCCTTTCTAACTGCAAAGCCCACTCCTGCTTCTCTCCTTTCTTGAGTTGATCTCCCACTCCAAAAGAAGATGTACACATGGTCTTCCAAGCTGTCATATCCAGGCAATCTTGTTTCACTAAGTGCAGCTATGTCTACATTGTACCTGTTCATTTCCAGGGCCACAAGCGCGGTCTGTCTTTCTGGGCGCTGTGATGTTGTTCTGTCCAACAGAGTGCGTACATTCCATTCTGCTACACACAAGGTTGCTGTTTTCCTCTTCTTTTGTCTTCCTGCTCCTAGCTTACTTTTCGCTGCCTGTCGGAGTGTGAACAGATCAGCGTGGACCTTGTAAGCAGCTTTCCAAAGATGTGATAAACCACAGGTAATTTATGTTTTAACAGAAGGGGGCAATCACTTTTTCACACAGGGCCATGTAGGTTTGGATTTTTTTTTACCCTTAATAATAAACATCTTCATTTAAAAACTGCATTTTGTGTTTACATGTGTTATGTTTGTTTAATATTTAAATTTGTTTGATGATCTGAACTATTTAAGTGTGACAAACATACAAATACATGAGAAATCAGGAAGGGGGGAATACTTTTTCACACCACTGTATGTTCTTGAGGGCTTTTCACCTGCCGGGGCCCCAGGATATAGTGGCAGATCTGTTGTCATGAGGGGGTCCCATTCCTGGCGAATGGCGACTGCATCCAGAGACAGTCAAGCAAATCTGGCTTTGGTTTGGTCAGGTGGAAGCAGACCTTTACAGATCTGTAACAGTTGCTCTGAGCGTTGCCTGGCCTCCAGTGAAACTGTTTGCCTTCCCACCACTGCCTCTTCTGCTGGCTTCCTTGCGAAGGTGAGGCTACTGTCTGTTCAAGTACTTTTGATAGGCCTGAATTGGCGACAAAGAACATGGATGGTGGTGATCCACGAGATTTTGGGAGGTCATTCTAGGCCTCTACCGGTCAGACGGGACATGCTCTCACAGGCACAGGGCAGGATTTGGCATCCAAATCCCCAGCTCCTGAGGCTTCATGTATGACCCTTGAACGGGAGTAATTGTTTAAACTTGGCTTAGAGAAGGAGGTTGTAGACACCGTGCAGGCCTCACGGGCCCCATCTACCCAGCTGCAATACAGTGGGAAGTGGAGAGCATTTTCGAACTGGTGTTGGACCAAGAGGGGAATCCCTTGACATGTCACATCTCTGTCAACGCCGGCTTCTCCCAGTTGTTAGAAAGAGGAAGAATGGATGGATGCAAGGGATATATATATATAAGATGTGCATCCACAGGTGTGATTAATTTGGTATAATGCTCCTGACCCAAGGATCAGTCACGTGGTTACAGGTTCACTTTCATTCATGAAACCGTGTTTACATGCATAAATGTAAGTTTTGTCTGAAAAAAAATTATTAAAGCTGCAAAAGTGAATGATGGTGGTACATGGTACAGACCAGTGGCCCTGACGTCTCACATGATGAAGACCCTGGACAGACTGCTCCTTGCACACCTCCGCCCCCTGGTGGGACCAGCGATGGATCCACTCCAGTTTGCCTACCAGCATGGCATTGGGGTGGAGGATGCAGTGATCTTCCTTCTTCACCGTTCTCTGTCCCACCTGGAGAAGCCCGGGAATGCGGTGAGGATCATGTTCTTTGACTTCTTCAGTGCTTTCAACACCATTCAACCGATTATCCTAAAGGACAAGCTGCTGTGCGCAGGGGTGGACCAGCACCTGTCATCATGGATCCTGGACTACCTCACTAACCGGCCACAGTTTGTGAGAACCCGAGATTGTGTGTCTGACACGATCATCGGTAGCACGGGGGCCCCCCAGGGAACGGTTTTGGCTCCCTTCCTGTTCACCCTTTACACTGCGGACTTCTCACACAACACAACACGCTGCCATCTACAGAAGTTCTCTGATGACTCTGCGATCGTCGGCCTCATCTCCAACGGAGATGAAGCTGAGTACAGAGAACTTGTCCAGGACTTCGTGGACTGGTGCCATCGGAACTGCCTCCAGATCAACGCGAGGAAAACTAAGCAGCTGGTGGTGGACTGCCGCAGGCATGGACAACCCCTCACAGCACCAGTAAACATACAGGGAACAGACATTGAGATGGTGACATCCTACAAGTACCTTGGTGTTCATCTGAACAATAAAGTAGACTGGTCACACAATACCGACGCACTCTACAAGAAGGGACAGCACAGGTTGTTCTTACTGAGGAGGCTCAGGTCTTTTGGTGTACAAGGGGTGCTGCTGAAGACATTCTACGACACGGTGATGGCATCAGCCATCACTTTTGGAGTGGTCTGCTGGGGCAACGGCATTGCAGCAGCTGATAGGAAGAGACTGAACAAACTGATCAAGAAAGCTAGATCTGTCCTGGGGCAACGCCTTGACCCAGTGGAGGAGATAGGAGAGAGAAGGATGGTGGCTAAACTGTCATCTCTGCTGGAGTCCGAGTCCCACCCTATGCAGGACATATTGAACGCACTGAGGAGCTCATTTAGCAGTAGACTACATCATCCTAGGTGCGCAACCAAGAGGTTTCACAGGTCCTTCCTACCTACGGCTGTCAGACTGTATAACCTAAGCAGGGCTGCTCGCAGAGATAGCAAAAACAACGTGACGACCTAATAGTATTGAATGCAAAAGACACAACAGACTTACACAAATGGTCCCCTCCTACAACTAGGGCAATATCAGTCGCTACGGAGGGTGACAATATGTATGGGTACATATTCATACTATGTAGGATAACTAAGTCGACGGTGATGCTGTTTATTCCATCTTGCTACAATGCTTCACACTTTGTATATATATTTATATATTTATGTGTACGTATGTATATCCACTGCTCTTATTTATATTTTTTGTATCTTCTTAATTATTGCTCTGAGTGTTGCTATCCCTGTGCTGTTGCAATACTGGAATTTCCCCATTGTGGGACTAATAAAGGCTTATCTTATCTTATATACATGCAAAATAAATAAATTTAAACGGGTTGGAGGAGCAAGTTGGCTCTTCATTTATTTCACTTCATTTCTAATAATTTTAATTAGTCAAGTAGTGATAATGAATAAAGTTAAAGTCATCACATGCATTTTAATACATTACCTTTTGTGTCTTTGATTTTCAGATCATCACCAATCTGAAATATTTTTACTAAGAAGCAAACAGGTTAAATCAGGCCAGAATGATAGGGGTGGGAATCAAGACGGACCTCACGATTTGATTTGGTTCACGATTCTTGGGTCACAATTTGATCCTGTCACAATTCAACAATAATCACGATATCGCAATAATCGAATATCACAGTCCCATATATTTAAAATTTTTTCACCTTATTCAACCTCAAATCATGTCCCAAAGTCAAACTGTTGACATTTCTTTCATATAATAAAGTATTTTTGGGGCTTCATTTTCCACAGTGACATGTCTTTGTACACAGAGAGAGCGGTGGATGGTGTCTGGAATAGACTCCCACCACAGCTACTTTATCTGACTCTGTGGAGTCTTTTAAAAAGCAACTGAAAACTTTTTTTAAGGAGGTTTTACGTTGAGTTTCAACTGCTTTTTAATGTTAAGTCTGATAGTTTTAAATTATTTTAATATTGTGTTTTAACTTGTTTTTGTATTTTTAAAATTATTTTTACCTCCGCCAAGGAGGTTATGTTTTCATCGGCGTTGGTTTGTCTGTCTGTCTGTTTGTTTGTTAGCAAGATAACTCAAAAAGTTAAGGACGGATTTTCATGAAATTTTCAAAGATTGTCAGAAATGGGGTATCCTACAGATGATTGGATTTTGGTGGTGATCCGCATCACCGTCCACAAGAAAACTGCCATTACGGAAAATGCCATTTTCGTCAATAACTACTGAACCACTAATCCTATCATTGTGAATCCAATTGATAGTCATATGTTTTCATGGTCAAGGAATCTGAAAACGTACACACAAACACTGTATGGGGGGAACTGCGGCGCTTGGCGGAAGTCTGCGCTCTCCGAGTGCTTTTCTAGTTATCTATCAACTTCCTTTTATTCCATTTTATTGTGCAGTGCTCTGTGACTATATGTCTCTGAAAAGCGCTTCATAAATAAATTTTAACTTGATTAGAGAAAAAGTTCCATGCTGGTGTCTCTAGCCTAGTCACTGCCAACGCTGGTCCGAGACGTGTGTGACCCATTGTATTCGGAGTGTTTCCTTTTTTCAGTGCAGCTCTTCTTGCGGGTTGTGTGTCATGTCAAGTTCTTTTCTTCCATTTTTGTTATAAAATCCAAAAAGGCCAAACATTTGAGCTAACTGCTTCCTAACTTTCAAAGCTGGCTGCAAATGATGGAAACAAGCTATGACTTCACTTGACTGGGTGCTTGCTTTGCACCATCTAGTGGACTGAAAATACCACTGATTAGCTGATAACCCAAAAGTATGTGTGCGCATTTTTTTTTTTTGATAAAAGATCAATTCATCCGTTTATGGATCAATGCATTGTCGCCAGTGCCAAGTATTGCGATCCATCACTGAATCGATCTTTTTTCCCACCCCTACAGAATGGCATAATCAGGCTCTAGCTCCACAATTAAATTGTCATTGATTTAAACCAGGGGTTTAAATCGTGTGTTACTGAACATGAAAAGTTCCACCTCCCCTCTCCCTGTCATCATGGAGTTACAGCTCCATCCATGCTGCAATAGTTTACTGTTGAGATTTTAAAAAATGTAATTCTGCAATTCTGTAGCATGGAATTATGTTTTACGTTTGTTTGTTTTTTTGTTGTTGTTTGTTTTGTTTGGGTTTTTTTTATTTTGAAAGTTTTTTCTGCACTGAAAATATTGTATAGAAGTGAACGTTTTGTGAAATTTAGTTTTTTAGACAATTTTTTTTTTTTTTTTTTTTTTTTAAGCAATGCCGTTTAGATTTTTTCTCTTGGGAAGCATTTTTAGGATTTTAGTTGTAGATTTTTAGAATTTTAGACCTATTTATTTGGAGTTAATAAACACATTTAGTGTTCTCCTGTATTATAAAATTTTTTATTCCATGCTTTGTTTGAAACTGAACAAAGAATTAATTTTATTTTTTTTTGTTTAAAAATTAATATGGAGCTATAAGCAGGTAAAACATGAGCTTAATAAAAATAATGTGTGAAAGCAAGTTAAATGACACTGGCTTGTCTGGAGACAGCTGTGGTCTTCTGAAAGAATGTCCATGAAAGGATGACAGTTCTTAAAGCACTTTTTGAGATAAAATTGTCCAGCTGTCAGATTTCTCTTCCATTTGTTTTAATAAATGATGTTGGAAGTAAATTCATGGGTCATTGCAAATACTTTGTTTTAAAAGGACCCAGTTGTCACACAGTGGGAGGGAAAAATCCTGAACAGAAAAAAAAAAAGCATCAAGATGCATTGAGAATGGTTTTAGAATCAAGTTGGAGTTCTGAATCACAATCAAATCATGAGGTGCCTAAAGATTCCCACACATAGTTCAGACCTCGGCTGGGGAGGAGGACCGACTTATAGGACCTTTTGCAGTTTTAGTTGGTGACCCCGGTTTAAACTAACAGCCAATTTATATCTGTAGATGGAAGCAATGGGCAATTTTCTCATTTTCAGAAATTTTTTTATGGTTTTTTTTTTTTTTTGGCCATTTTCCTCTGGCTCAAGAAATATTAAACTTATTGATGTTTACTTTTTTATTCATATGATACGATTTAGAAGAAAACCTGAAATTTATGAGAATCAAGTCTCAAATGCACATTAAAAAACTTTTATAACAACACTGCAAACTTATGAGGGAAAAAGATGAATGTGAAAAAAGAAATGGTCCTTATGTGATTAAACTGTAGAATTGACAGAAAATGTATATCGTGATATATATAGTTATCGTGATACAAGTTGACTTATATCGTGATATGAAATTGTTGTCATATCGTACAGCCCTAGGCTATATATACAGTATAGGGCTGTCACTATAACCTCGCTGCTGACAAGCCGACCACACAGGTTGCCAAGTAACCATAATAGCTGCAGCTGGCTTGTCCTGTTTTTAATGTCAACGTGCACCCCCCCCCCCCCACACACACACATAAATTTTGTTTTTCTGTAAATCTGCAGCTCTTTGACCAGCTGTTCCCAATGTTATGACCTCAGCTGGTGATGACACCGAGTTAAGTTGATGTGCCTATATTTTAAATAAATTATTAGCTAAAAATCTGCTTGGCAGATTTTCTTCTGACTGCTCTCCCTCCCACCAGCTGAGGCTGTTCGTGTCTCTTCATCAATGTAGGATATTTTACTCTGGAATACTGGAAAATAACAGACTCCGTGTTGGAAGCTCTGCAGAGGGGCTCTTTCTCTGCCCACAGCACCGGGCAGGAAGCTCCAGCGGTCACATCTGCCCCGGCTTCACGGAGCCCCGTCACTGTAGTGTGGGTGAGCAGTTTCAGCTGTCCAACTGTACATTAATTTGAGGAGATTCTCCAAACTATGAATTATTTTGTTGCCACTCTTCACCAGTTAACTACAAACTTTTAATTAATTTTTAAAATGCATGCCTCCGACGGCAGGCTGCTGTGGCTGTGGGAAAGTTGGTGACAGAAAAAATTAATATTAGAAATAAATGTAAATCAAACTCACCGCTGCTGCTAAAAATAGTCTCGGTGCCATTTTTAAACTGTTGCTCTCTTCTATGCTATTTTTTCTGGTGAATATGTCTTCCCCGCCCCCACATAAATTTAATATGTTTTCCACAAATTTACAGCTTTCTTTCTAGTAAATTTCTGACTTTTTCCACTAATCGCTATATCAAACTTTTTTCATGTAAATCTGAGACTTTTTCTAGTAAATTTGAGGCTTTTTTTCTCATCCATTTCATTTTTATTTCTGGCAGAAGGTCATCTATTCACCTTGAGGCCAAGATATAACGCAGCCCTGAAGGCGGTGTCCCACGCTCCTCAATTTAATGTAGTCTACAAAATATCTACAGTGGATATAAAAAGTCTACACACCCCTGTTCAAATGCCAGGTTTTTGTGAAGTAAAAAATGAGACCAAGATAAATCATTTCAAAGCTTTGTTTGTTAATGTTAATTGTTAATGTGAACAATAACCTGTACAACCCAAATGAAAAACAAACAAAACTTTTAATGGGAAGAATAAAAAAACTTACAATAACCTGCTTGTATAAATATGCACACCTTTAAACTAATACTTTGTTGCAGCACCTTTGGCTTTTATAACAGCACTCAGTCTTTTTGGGTAGGAGTCTATCAGCGTGGCACATCTTGATGTGGCAATATTTGCCCACTCTTCTTTGCAAAAACGCTCCAAATCTGTCAGATTGCGAGGTCATCTCCTGTGCACAGCCCTCTTCAGATAACCCCACAGATGTTCGATCAGATTCAGGTCTGGACTCTGGCTGGGCCATTCCAAAACCTTAATCTTCTTGTGGTGGAGCCATTCTTTTGTTGATCTGGATGTGTGCTTTGGGTCATTGTCGTGCTGAAAGATGAAGTTCCTCTACATTTTCAGCTTTCTAGCAGAAGCCTGAAGGTTTTGTGCCAACACTGACTGGTATTTGGAACTGTTCATAATTCCTTCCTCCTTGATTAAGGCCCCAGTTCCAGCTGAAGAAAAAGCCCCAAAGCATGATGCTGCCACCACCATGCTTCACTGTAAGTATGGTGTTCTTTTGGTGATGAGCAGTGTTGTGTTTGCACCAAATATACCTTTTAGAATTATGGCCAAAAAGTTCAACCTTGGTTTCATCGGACCATAACACATTTTCCCACATGCGTTTGGGAGATTTCAAATGTCTTTTTCCAAAATGTAGCCAGGTTTTGACATAATGTACGGCTCAGGAGACACACACGCAGGCTCAGGATAGATTTAACAGCTTTATTAACAACAGGGAAGTGTATGGCTGCGTGTCTGTGGAATAAGAATGTATTGGTGGTGGTGTCTGCGTCAGGCACGGGGGCAGGAGGCCGTACAGCCGGACAACCCTGTGGGAGAGAGCAGAGGGAGAAGGGTAACGGGCACCACACCAATACAGGGAATAATGATGATAGCTGGCTTACTTGGTTATGACAGGTGGCTGGCGTCGACAAGGGCGAGGCCCAGGAGACAGCGACCTGCAGTACCTGTGGCAGCAGCGTAGAGCCAACGGCGAGATGAGGAAGTCCGCCGCCAGGAATGTCCACCTGTGCACAGGGGAAGGCTAGAGGAGAGAGGTAAGGGGAGCTTACCCAAGTAATCTTCACTAGTCGGTTTGAGATCCGTAGTAGCAAAGGGGCCGAAGTTGAGAGACGGCTTCAGGCCGAAGCCCAGGGCAGAGTGGATTAAATACCTCGCCGCTGACGAGGAGCAGGTGTGCGCGCGGCTGTCGCCGCTGATGAGCAGCGAGTCATGACAGGTTTGGATGTTTTTCTTTGCAAGATAAGGCTTCCATCTTGCCACCCTTCTCCATAGTCCAGACATATGAAGATATGAAGAAGATGGGAGATTGTTGTCACATGCACTAAACAGCCAGTACTTGCCAGAAATTCCTGCAGCTCCTTGAATGTTGCTGTCAGCCTCTTGGCAGCCTCCCTGACCAGTTTTCTTTTTGTCTTTTTATCAATTTTGGAGGGATGTCAAGTTCTTGGTAATGTCACTGTTGTGCCATATAGGGGTGGGCAATATGGCCTAAAAATGATACGGTATTTCTGTGAATTTTCCCGATAACTATTTTTCACAATATTGCAGAATGCAGTTTTTTCTTTTAAATTTATGCAAAAAGGACAGTTTCACATGCCAGCGTTATTTACCTTCAACATATTCAGGAAAATGGGCAGTGCAGTGGTAGAGTGGTTAGCACTGCGGCAGCACAGCAACTCACCCTTGGCCGGGGTCCTGGGTTCAATCCCAGCCCCTGACCAACAATGATCTGTGTGGAGTTTGCATGTTCTCCCCGTGTCTGCATGGGTTTACTCCAGGATTTCTCTGGTTTTCTTCCACATGCCAAAAACATGCAAGTTAGGTCAATTGGTCTCAAACTGGGGATTCTAAATTGTCCTTAGGTGTGACTGTGAGAGTGAATGGTTGTCTGTCTCTTTGTGTTGGCCCTGCGATGGACTGGTGATCTGTCCAGGGTGGACCCTGCATCTCACCCAAAGATGCTGGGATAGGCTCCAGCTGCCCACGACCCGAAAAGGATTAAGCAGAAGAAGATGGATGGATATTACTGAAGCTGCAAAAGTGCTCGACAGCGACTGCATACACACAAAATTAATAATAAATAAAACGTGTTGGAGGAACAAACTGGTTCTTAATGTAACTTCATTTCTAATAATTTTTAATTAGTCAAGTAGCAATAATGAATAAAGTTTAAGTCATTTCAAATGCACATTAAAAACAATTTTATAACAACACTGCAGAATTAAGAAGGAAAAAGGTGCATAAAATTAATGATAGATGAATTTGAACAAATTCAATTCAATTCAGCTTTATTTAAATAGCGCCACATCACAACAAGGGTCATCTCATAGCACTACAAAATGCAGAGAAAACCCCACAATTACAGAAAGACCCAGCAATCAGACGATCACCTGTGAGCAAGCACTTAGTGACGGTGGAGAGGAAAAACTCCCATTTAACAGGAAGAAACCTCTAGCAGAACCAGGCTCATGGAGGGGCAGTCATCTGCCTCCACGGAGGATGCTATAGTCACCACCCTGCACTCTGTCATCATTCACCTGGATAAGATAGACACCTACGCCAGACTCCTGTACATTGATTTTAGTTCAGCATTCAACACCATTATTCCCCAGAGACTGATGGAGAAATTACTCCTTCTCGGTCTGAACACCGCCACATGTCTCTGGATCCTGGATTTCCTGACCGAGAGACCTCAGTCTGTCTGTGTTGGAAACAACATCTCTAACTCTATCACGCTGAGCACCGGATCCCCTCAAGGCTGCGCACTCAGTCCACTGTTGTTTACACTTCTAACACATGACTGTGTATCCAGACATGAGGGGAACCAGATTAAGTTTGCGGACGACACCACAGTGGTGGGACTTATTCAGAGGGATGAGGAATCAATGTACAGAGAAGAAGTTAGAGACCTGGAGGGCTGGTGCAGGGAGAACAAGCTGCTGCTCAACGTGGACAAAACGAAGGAGATGATTATCGGCTTCCGGCGGTCACAGCCTGAACACGTCCCTCTCAGCATCAGCGGCTGTTTGGTGGAGAGAGTGGAGAACATCAAGTTCCTCGGAGTGCAGATCTCGCAGGACCTGACCTGGAGCAAGAATTCCTTGGGGATCAGGAAGCGGGCCCAGCAGAGACTGCACTTTATGAGGAAACTCAAACAGGCCTCTCTCCCCATCTGCATCCTCAGGACCTTCTACAGAGGTGTGGTGGAGAGTGTTCTGACGTACTGTATTGCAACATGGTACTCCAGCTGCAGTATGTCAGACAAAAAAAGCCCTGCAGAGGATAATTAAGGGAGCTGAGAGGGTAACTGGAGTTTCCCTCCCCTCTGTCCAAGAACTTTTTCAGAACCACTGTAGGAGCAGAGCACTGAACATTGTCAAGGATCACTCTCACCCTCTGCATAAACACTTTGAACTTCTGCCATCTGGCAAACGATTCCGGAGCATCAGAGGCAGAACCACCAGACTGATTAACAGCTTCCTTCCACAAGCTGTTAGGATGCTGAACAGTTGATCCGGAATCTTTCATACATACTACTGCACCTTATGACATTATGTATATTATATGTATATAGTTCTAGTTAGTTTCAAGTATGTCTCAGGGATGTGTGAATGGCTGTGTTGGGGTGGGGGGTGAGGGGGTGCGTGAGTGTGTCCTAAATTATGTTCTTTTTACTTATATGGATGCCTAGAGAAACGTAATTTCATCTTGCCTGCAATACAGTTGTATGTACAGCAACATGACAATAAAGGTTGATTTGATTTGATTTGATTTGATCTGCTGCAACTGGCTGGGGGTGAGGGGATAGAGAGGATGAAGAGAACAGACATAAAGAACATGAAACAGTGAGAAACCAAGTACATTATTGGCGTGTATCCAGCAGTCTGAATCTATTAACAGCAGAACAGAAGCGGGGTTAAGAGACACGAAATCCCTCCCTAATCGTAGGCTATATTGAAAAGGAAGGATTTTACCCTGTTCTTAAATGAAACAATGAATTTTTTCAGCATGTAATTTAAAATGTATGAAAAAAAGAGAAGGTCCTTTGTTTTGGTTATTATATATAAACTATAGAATTGACAGGAAATGTATATCTTGAGATTATATATAGATATAGTTATTGTCAAATAAGACTACTTACTGTATATCGTGATATGAAACTCTGGTCATATCCCACAGTCCTAGCTGCCACCATCCACACCCTGTAATGAAAACGTAGCAGCTTCAAGTCTGTGCTCCACCCACGTGCGTGACACACACTGCCTGCATGTGACAAGAACAGGGAGAACCTTGTTAAACAAAATACTGTAGGAACCATGAAATGAAGAGACTGAATGATTTCTCAGTATTGGTTTATTTCATCTCACGTCCTACAGCTCCTCTCTCAGTCAGGGAATGAAGAGGGTGAGCTGCGGTAAACCACATACCTTTATACTCTCACATCAAACACGAATCACATTCACATATAATCCTCCCATTGTCCTCTCAGCTTCTCTGTCTGACCCCAGGCGTCAGACAGTCCCTTCAGGTCCACTCCCAGATCTTCTCACTTCTTCTCCAGTCCGCAGGGGGTCCAGACTCAATGTCCGTTTGAGGCGTGATGTCAATACACATTGCGAGCTCAAAGTTCCCTCATGTCTGGGTCTCTGCCAAGGAATATGTGAGCCACATAATGTTACGCCACAATACAATCAATACAATAAAATATGATACAGTTAGTTCTGACAGAGAGATTTGATTGGACAATAGGGATTCCAGGAGTTATTATAATCCCAAATAACTGCACTCCAGTTTCACTGGATATGTATCACTCCGCTTCAAAGGTGTTCTAGTAACCGTTAATTAGTAACCGTTATTGAAAGAAAATTTCCATATTATTCTTTTATATTTTCCATGTCTGATATACTTGTGAGTTTTATATTGTTCAATGTGTGATTCATGTGGCCTTCAGTATGCCCCAGTCTGAGTATGAGTGTGCTTAGGGTCAGCAATTTGTAAGGATGCAGCTGTCTCCTGACACCTTTTGTTTTGGATTCATCATGTTTAGGCCTGTGTGACTGAGGAGTGTGTGGGTTCCTAGATTAGATTATAGACACCCTGTCTGTCTTCAAGAAGCTCCAAGGAAGTTCTCTCCCTCTCTTGCATCAACATTTGGAGTTATAAAAGGCTGAGAAGTGGATGACCTAGTTAGAAGTAGGCATGGGTAGACTTGGGGCTACTTCTATACTTCTCCTGGCCAGAATAAATCTGCTCATAACTTTTCATCCGGCCTGGTTTTTTGACTCAGATTAATTTTAATGCAAATTAATCCAACATTTTAGCGCATCAGAACAGGGACACAAAAACCCATCTCTGCTTCTGGAGACCCCCGGCTGCAGCAGTGCACGACTGAAAAAAGAAAAGACTTTCCCACGCTGAAGCCCAAAGGCTTGGTTTTGCTGTAGTGGAGGAATCCGGACCAGAGATGCTGGAGCGAAGTGGTTGACGGGTCTACCCTACAGGCGGGACAAGTGCGAGTACATTTATGTTTTGTTGAGCTTATGGACACTGGGGTTCAGTCCTGGTGGAATTAAATATGTGTATGTGTGTAATACTGAGCTTCAGGCTCATTAAAGGTAAATACTGAGCGACAGGCTCAGGAAGCACTGAGTCTTTGGTACATCAAATTCGGATTCGGTTTGGACCATAAATGCCTGAACGGCTCCAGTTTGGGGGGGGGGGGGGTACAGGCAGCAACGGGAGTGTGCATTGTCCCACGCGTAAGTGGGCCACAGTATTGACGCGCGGAAGTCATAATGAGATCTTATTTTGCCACCAAGGAGTGGATTATGATGGGCCATCGACGTGAGACCCTGATTTTCTTTCCTCACGAGTGAGCGTCGATGAGGGTTGACCTTAAAATAGTGCTGGTTTAAAAATTACTGCAGTTTTGTTTATCTGGTTGTTCTGTGTTTTACAATTTATCCTGCCAAGAGAGACAAAAGAGATTCTGCGTAGGCGGAAGTAGCAGGTACCATGGAGGGCTGAAGCTGTTATTGTGGGCCCTTTTGGTCATTGTGAAGTGTAAAAGGATGATTACGTGATTATTGTTTCACAGGGTAATGATAAAATTGTGTATAAAGTGGTGAATCGGTGTATGGGAGATTGTAAGTGATAATTTTGGGAAGAAAATGAATTGTGTTCTCACAGCGGTGGAGAAAAGGTTGACATGAGAAAGTGGGGTTGCCAGATTTGTTTTTATAAGTACTTTGGGAGTGTTTTTTAAGCTTTGGGTTGCCATATCAGCTTGTTTTAAGTGATTTCTAGACTGTTTTACTAAAGCGTGTGCTGGTTTGAGGCTGCAACTTTTTATGTGTGTGAGCAGCTGCCCAAGAGTGACCTTGAAGAGACAAAGAGAGAGAGCTGTGTGTGTATGTGTGTGTGTGTGTTGCTGGCTCATGCTTTTGAAACTGCTGTGTGTGCATCTGATGTGAGTGAAGGAGAAACGGGGAAAGAAGGAAAAATTGGTATTTTTTTTGGCAAAGACAAAGAGTAAATTGCTAGAGTTTTTGCTTTTTTGGGTGAAATTGCCTTCCAGCAGGGCAGGGAAATTTGGGTTTTTTCACTTTTTATCTTTTAGGGATGCCTAAGGGCAGGTAAACAGCATTGGACTGTTTTATTCAATTTTTTTGAAGTGTCAGTGCAATTTTTTATTAGCTCACAGTTGCATCATCTCTCTGACCGAGAGGGAACAGTGGACTTTACAGAGAAAAAGGGCGGCGGACTGATGGTGAGGCTAAGACTTGTTGATAAATTACCCATAGCAGGAACAGACTGGACTAATATATGTGTCTCCTCTTCCCTGCATGGTCTGGCGTGAGGACGGGGGCTGTGCTTTGGTCCCTCTTCACCCTCCTCCCCCATGCTCTTCCACTGCTAAGACATGGCCCTGCCCCACAGCACTCCAGCAGCTGACATTACCTCACCTCTGCTCTCCTCTACCCCTCCTACCCACAGCGGCCATGCCGGACACCAAAGAGTTAAGTAAAAGTGCACTCAAACATTATCAATGTGACAAATTAAACTGAAGAGTATGGAATAATGCTGTCACTAGATAATACTCAAATGATTAAAGCTTTAAATACAGCTTATATGAGACAATTAAAACCACAAACGAGGTAATGATGAAAATGTTGCTTATACATGTGATTTAACTAAGGCTGCTAATGATCAAACAAATGTTTTCAATGTTTCCTTGCCATATTATTGTTCTGTTTTCAATGGAAAAGTCACGCTTAATGAATGATTATGTGACTTTAAAACTTTTTATCCTTTTACTGTTCATGATAAAACAGTGTAAGGCTCTGAAGGATTGAAAGATTGGGAAAAAAAGAGGAAAGAGTGCCAATGCTGAGCTCTCTGACTAGATTTGATTCTGTTGGTATTAAAATGATAAATGGGTTGGTTTACTGTCTTGTACATTTCAATAAATGAGAGACTGTGTGAAAGTTGAGATTGAAATGCTGTGTATGGGTAAGGGACTTTATGAGGAAAGGCAACTATGCAAATCACTACTGGAACACTAGAAAATCATCACTTTTTCTGTTTTACTATTTATAAGAATGTGCTGCAGTAAAAGGAACCGTTTCATTTATTCTCTAACCTACTGAAAATGACTCACCAAATTCAAAGTCAAAAATATCATTTATGGTATTTATTTAGAGAAAATGGCAGCTATCCAAAAATACAACAAAGATGTTGTTTTTGATGAGTTTTTGGATCAAATAATCCAAAGGAAACAAGCTCATGTTAATCCTTACATACTTAAATTTTAACAGAAAAGGAACTCAGACAGTTCAAGTCTGAGTCTTCCACTTAAACAATTTGTCTACTGTGAAATTTTCTTTAAAAGGAAATGGAATAAGCTCAGTAGCTTGATGAAAGGGATAACAGTCATTGCACTAAAACATTTTTCTCGGATGACATAGTGTATGGGAAGCACCTTGTGGAATTCAAGGGCTTAAATTCCATAATCAATCAGTTGCCACTTATCCAGTCACAGGGACAGCATTCTAAGCAGAGAAGACAGACTGCTGACCAGCAGACATATCACCATGATCTCTTCTGCAGATAATTGGGAAGAGTTCAAACCATTTAAAATGAGGAGAGAAAAGATCTCTCCCATTCCAGCAGAAACATTAGAAAATAAGCTTTGATGTGGTACAGCGGTTGCAGTCAATTTCCCCAGAAGCTCCAAATTTTATCCTTGGGGATTTTAACCATGTGTCTTTAACCCTCAAGCGACCAAGCTATTTTACGGACTGAAATGACCAAATGGGGTCATTTATGACCCCATTGTGCTCTGTACAGGGATCCTTATTATAAATGGCTGGTTGGAGGTTTATCATACCAAAACTACTCCCTGTATTTAAGACAGGTATTTTATAATGATCTAATGTAAAATGTGTTTGCTAATAATACTTTTATTGCAAGAAATAACCAAAACGCAGACTGTAAGAACAACATTACATTTATTTAGACAGTCCTTGTCAGTTCACTCTTGGAACATCATCATCATCATCATCATCATAGTCATCATAGTCATCATATCATCATCACGATGATGATGATACCTATTATTGTAGTTACGATGACGTTCATGATACCTATTATGGCATTTTGCGTAATGGCGGTTTTCTTGTGGACGGTGATCCGGATCACCACCAAAATCTAATCATCTGTAGGATACCCCATTTCTGACAATCTGTGAAAATTTCATGAAAATCCGTCCATAACTTTTTGAGTTATCTTGCTAACAAACAGACAAACAAACAGACAGGCAAACAGACAAATCCAGACAAACAGACAAATGTAAATCTTGCTATCCTAGGTCTGTTAGCCATGGTTCACTGCAATACAATATAAAGTACTGATTAGAAGTGGAAACCGGAGTGGTGACTCAGTTGGTAGAGCATCCGCCCCACACCCGGGAGGCAGGGGTTCAAATCCCGGCCGGGTCATACCAAAGACCATATAAAAATGGTGCTTTCTGCCTTCTAGCGTGGTGCTCCGCATAATGGAATGGGGAAAGTAAAGTTACACACAGAGCTACCAGAGGACTGACCCCCCACTGTAGCTTTCACTACTTACAGTAGCTGTGTGGCCTAGGGTCAGAGAAACGGAGATAGGCGCCGCCCATATACACCTTCAGGTGTGAAGGGATTAACTAACTAACTATTAGAAGTGGAACATTTGAATAAAATTTATAAAACCAGTGCTTCTCTTCGGGGTCATAAATGACCCCACAAGAGTTTGCGATGTCTACACCACACCAATTGGTTGATCCCTGCAAAAAACTATGAAAGTGTGTAGGATTAGTAGACTGACAAATTCATGCTAGGAAAGAAAATTTGGATAAAAAATAAAGAGACGGCACATTAAATTATATGGCTGGGGTCGTAAATGACCCCACTCGGTCGCTTGAGGGTTAAAGAAGACATTTAAAAACTTTTATCAGTACGTCTCCTGCCCAACCACGCGAGAAAAGACATTGGACCTGTGCTACGGATCTATAGAGGGGGTCTGTAAATCTCTTCCCCTTCCTTCTTTAGGATCCTCAGATCACAACTGTGCACATTTGCTGCCCACATATAAAACTGCTCTCAAAAGAGAGAAGACAAAGACCAGGGACATAAACGTTTGGACAGATGATTCAGTGCTGTGCCTCCAGGAATGTTTTAACTGTACGGAATGGGAGGTGTTCACACTGTCCTGCGGGGATGATTTGGAGTCTTTGGTGGACGTCACATGCTCTTACATGGCTTTTTGCAGGGATATGATCGTTCCACGTAAACGTGTCAAAATATATCCCGACAAAAAGCCATGGGTTACTAAATAAGTTCAATCCTGCTTACAGAGGAAAGCACTTGCCTTTAAACAGGGTGTTGTTTCTGAGCTGCAGGTTGCCACAAAAGAGCTGAAGTCCGAAATTTTTAGAGCAAAACAGAATTATAAATCAGAATTGGAAAGCAAGATGGCAGCAAAGAAGCTTGGTTCTGCCTGGGCCAGTATGAAAACTATTGCAGGCCTTCAGAGCACAGCGCGCAGTAATCGTGTGTTTTTAGATGGGTTTTATTTCAGACACAGAGCTGGCTAATGCTCTTAATTGTTTTTATGGTTGTGATGTATGGGAGTTGTATGAGTTGTATGAGTTGTATTTGCATATGCCACCCCATTGGTGGGCGCTGTATTCTGTGGCATCACCAGTAGTATAAGAGTGTGCTCATTGAACTGAACTTAAACGTGTATGTGTGCGTATGCCTGAGTAAACGAGCAAGCTAATGACCTGCAGCCGTGTGTGTCTTTGTGTTTGTTCCTCCGAGTGGTAATCTAAAGTAGAAACCCACGGACATAACATCATTGGCAACGAGGATAACTTTAGGTTTCCAAGTCTCACCGCGGTATTGACTGCGAGTGACGGAGGAAGAGGAGCGTTTGTCCTGGTGGGAGTTTGGCTGGGCGCGGCACGCCAGGTGACAGGACGCCGGGTGACAGGACGCCGGGTGATAGGACGCCAGGTGACAGGACGCCAGGTGACAAGATTGCTAAACGCTAGCTAACTGCACGCCATGGCTGGAGTTATTGGATACATTAACCCATTCGACGAGTCGGTGGAGCAGTGGACAACCTACGTTGAGAGGTTTGAGTATTTTGTAACAGCAAATGGTATTGCAGAGGAGAAAAAGCTTGCTGTTTTCTTAAGTGTAATTGGTGCGTCAACATATGGACTTTTGCGTAGCCTCGTAGCTCCAGATAAGCCAGGGGCTAAGACATATGCTCAACTCACGGAAGTTTTGAAAGACCATTTTTCCCCAAAGGCAATTGCGATTGCTGAAAGATTTCATTTTTATAAACGGAACCAACAAGAGGGAGAAACTGTGACGCAATATATAGCAGTCATTAAAAAGCTTTCTGAACACTGCGAGTTTGGTATGCACCTGCAGGACGCATTGAGGGATAGGCTCGTTTGTGGACTGAATATAGAAGCTATCCAGAAAAAATTGCTGATGGAGGAGAAGCTTACTTTTTCCAAAGCAGTGGAACTAGCCATGTCAATGGAGACAGTAGCTCGCGAGACATATCAGCTGAGCAACGCGCTGAAAGTGCATGTACTGTCACCACATGACAAACAACACATGCAATGTTCGCGCTGTGGAAAAATGAACCACAAAGAGAGCGATTGTTTTTATAAGGAGCAAAAATGCCATAAATGTGGTAAGAGAGGACATATCTCGAAAATGTGCAGGAACAAAGAGACTGTAAATAAGGAGAAACCAGTGGAGTATAAAGCTAAAAAGGGAAAAAGGGTGCACCAACTGGATGTAAAAGAAATATCTAGTGATGGTAGCACTACAGACACTGAAGTGAGCCTGCATATGGTGTCTCAGCAGAGTAATTTGTCTTACATGAGTGTTAAACCAAAAATTGAAGGTAAAAGGATTATTATGGAATTAGATACCGGTGCTGCCGTTTCTTTGATTTCAAGAAAACTGCATGATGCACACTTTAAGGACTTGCCCTTGCGCCAAACCCATATAATGCTGAAAACATACACGGGCGAGGTGATTCCAGCAGAGGGTGTCATCACCGTTGCAGTGAGGATGAATAAGCAGAGGGCTAGACTACCACTGTATGTGGTTCGGAGAAGTTCACCCCCACTTTTTGGTCGGGAGTGGCTGCGGAGGATTCGAATTGACTGGCGAGAAATAAAGACGGTCCGGGAGGAGACGCTAGAAGGCGTGCTACAAAGACATGCAGAGGTCTTTAAGAAAGAATTAGGCACTCTGAAAGGCATGGAAGTAGCCATAGCGCTGAAGCCGGATCATGTGCCACGGTTCTGTCAAGTGAGAGTCGTTCCCTATGCCCTTAGGCCAAAAGTGGAGGCTGAAATTGACCGATTGTGTGAGCAGGGCATTATATCCCCTGTCAAATTCAGTGAATGGGCAACACCCATTGTGCCCATTGTGAAAAAGAACGGAGATGTTAGGATATGTGGGGATTTTAAAGTCACAGTTAATCCTGCCCTGTGTGTGGAGAAATATCCAATTCCACGCATTGAAGATCTATTCGCATCACTTTCGGGGGGGGGGGGGGCAACATTTTAGTAAACTGGACTTATCTCATGCCTATTTGCAAATGGTGATAGAGGGAAATTCCAGAAAATATCTCACAATAACCACATCCAAGGGTCTGTTTTGTTACAACAGGCTGGCATTTGGAATTACCTCAGCACCAGCGATATTCCAGCGTGCCATGGACCAAGTTCTCCAGGGTCTGCCGAACGTTCACTGTTACCTGGACGATATATTGGTCAGTGGACAGGATCGTGTGCAGCATCTGAAAAATCTGGATGCAGTCCTAGGGCGCTTGGAAGAATTCGGTTTGCGAGTACTGAAGGAAAAATGTGAATTTTTCAAGGATTCACTGGAATATCTGGGTCACGTCATTGATGCCCTGGGTCTACACAAGGCACCAGAGAAAGTCAGGGCAATTGTGGAGGCTCCTGCACCTACAGACGTGAGTCAGTTACGTTCTTTCTTGGGGCTAATTAATTATTACAGCAGATTTATCCCCAATTTGTCATCTATCCAAAGCCCACTGAATACGCTGCTGTGTAAAGGAAAACAATGGCAGTGGACATCTGAATGTGCTGCATCTTTCAAAGAGGCAAAAGAGCAGTTACTCTCTCAAAGCGTGTTAACCCATTATGATCCACAACTTCCCATTCGGCTGGCGTGTGATGCATCACCTTATGGTGTAGGTAGTGTCATCTCACATATTTTCCCGAATGGACAAGAGAGGCCCATAGCTTTTGCATCAAGGACTCTGAATAAGGCAGAACGCAATTATGCCCACATTGAGCGCGAAGCTCTTGGCATTATATTTGGAGTTCGTAAATTCCATCATTATCTGTATGGCAGGCAGTTTACACTCCTTACAGATCATCGCCCATTGACCACTATTCTGAGTCCGTGCAAAGCCACACCATCTATGGCTGCTGCTAGAATGCAGCGGTGGGCTCTCCTGTTAGCTGCCCATAATTACACCATACAGTACCGAGAGGCAGCTCGTCATGGAAATGCGGATGGGCTTTCACGCCTTCCATTACCAACTTCATCAAGAGAGAGAATCAGTACTGTGAACAGTTTTCACATTAAACACCTAGAAGCCTTACCTGTGAACTGTCGAGAAATCTGCCGAGAGAGCAGGGGTGATTCTGTCCTTGCTCAAGTCCTGGAGATGGTCTCCACAGGTCGCTTTCCGAGGGTCCAGGATGTGGCCAGCACATTGGCGCCATTCATCAGCCGGAGGGATGAGTTGACACTCCAGCAAGGTTGCCTTATGTGGGGTGTGCGCGTTGTCATTCCCTCAAAATTGAGATCACGACTGCTGTCGGAACTGCATACTGGACACCCAGGTGTTGTCAAAATGAAAGCTGTCGCCCGCAGTTATATGTGGTGGCCCGGAATTGACGCTCAAATTGAACAGGTCTCAAAAACATGCCAGTCCTGTCAATTTACACAGAAAGCACCGGGACCAGCACCACTCCACCCATGGACCTGGCCTGGATCCCCGTGGCAGAGAATTCATGTCGACTTTGCTGGGCCGTTCCAAGGCCAAATGTTTATGGTGGTTGTAGACGCCCATTCAAAATGACCTGAGGTACACCTTATGAGTTCCACTACAACGGCTAATACCATCCAGGTGCTCCGAGGGTTATTTAGTCGCTATGGGCTTCCTGAGGTGTTAGTGAGCGATAATGGTCCTCAGTTTACCTCACACGAATTTGACACTTTTATGAAAGGCAATGGAGTAAAGCACATTTGTTCTGCACCATTTCATCCATCAACAAATGGTCTTGCAGAACGTTTTGTACAGACATTCAAGCAGTCACTGAAGCGTTCCACTGGAACCACTTCCATACAACACCAACTGGATGCCTTTCTACTCACGTACCATAACACTCCACACTCTACAACGAAGGAGTCCCCGTCTATGCTTTTCATGCATCGCAAGCTACGATCTCGATTGGACCTGCTGAAGCCTGGCGTGACATCAGAGGTAGAGAAAGCACAAGAGGCACAGTGTGCGTATCGAGGAATGCATGCAAAAGCCAGAACATTCAAGGTGGGAGACGACGCGTGGTCATGGTCTACAGACGACGGCGGAGCTGCATCGTCGTGCATCTCAGCAGACCTGCCTGTGCTGGAAAAGACTGTTCCAGAACCAGCTACTCCGGTTCCTGTGAGTGACCCCTCACCATTACCCCAGGTAACCTCAGAGGGAAACACCACATCACCTCCAGAGACTGGTAAGAGATATCCTTCTCGTATTACTAGACCACCAGAGTGTTATGTTCCATAAACTTTGTTTAAGATACTTTTAAGAGACATATATTGGACATTTTTGAATAAGAGACCTTTTTTATGTGTTAGATGAGAGAGTCACGTCTCACCAAAAGGGCAGAATAAACCCTTGACTGACTCAGGGGTTTGGGATCGTCTACTCCCAGCCTCAAGGCTAGTGTGTGTTTTTAAAATAATAAAAGTTGTTTGTTTTGTGTATCTTGGGGGTGGGTACAACATTTAGTGGGGAGGAGATGTGATGTATGGGAGTTGTATGAGTTGTATGAGTTGTATTTGCATATGCCACCCCATTGGTGGGCGCTGTATTCTGTGGCATCGCCAATAGTATAAGAGTGTGCTCATTGAACTGAACTTAAACGTGTATGTGTGCGTATGCCTGAGTAAACGAGCAAGCTAATGACCTGCAGCCGTGTGTGTCTTTGTGTTTGTTCCTCCGAGTGGTAATCTAAAGTAGAAACCCACGGACATAACAATGGTCATTTTGATTCTTTTAGCACAGAAACCCAAGATTTGAAACAGAAACTCAGAGACAATCAGCATTAATATTGAGTTGCAGGATGTTAAAAGGGTGTTCTGTGCTGTAAAAGTGAACAAAAGTCAGCGCCCTAATAATATATGTGGGCACTTAGTAAAGTCCTGTGCACATGAACTGAGTCCTGTGTTTCACTACATTTTTAATAAGTCCTTACAGACACAACATGTGCCTAAGGTCTGGAAAGATGCTGTGGTTGTCCCTGTTCCAAAATCCAGTTGTCCTAAAATGGTAAATGATTTTAGACCAGTTGCCTTTTTAATGAAAATTTTTGAAAAACTGGTAAGATTTGAGGTCCTAAAGCAGACTGAGCATGCATTGGATCCTTAGCAGTTTGTCTATAGTCCTCACAGAGGAGTGGAGGATGCCACTGTCACTCTGCTTAACATGCTTTTTAAACATCTGGATTTTAATGGGACACACGCCAGTCTTTTATTTGTAGACTTTTCTTCTGCTTTTAATACAATCCAACCTCATATTTTAGTTGAAAGGCTCCTGCAACAATTTGATTTGAGTAATAATCTGGTGGGTTGGATTCTGGATTTTTTTTTAACCAACAGGACACAGAGAGTAAGGGTCAATGGTGCATTGTCTGACCAAAAGTGCTCTTCTACTGGCTCTCCTCAGGGGCGTGTGTTGTCACCACTACTCTTCATCCTGTACACAAACATGTGTCAGAGCAGACATGACAACAGACACAATATAAAGTATGCTGATGATTCAGTTATTGTCAGTCTCCTTCAGGATGGTAAGAGTGGCCACCGCCCAGTAGTTGGTGATTTTGTTCACTGGTGTGAGGATTCCTACCTGCAGCTGAATATGACAAAAACTAAAGATATGATTATTGACTTTAGGAGAAAAACTCCCAGGCACAAAGTCACTGTACTAAAAGGCCAGACCATTGAATGTGTGCAATCTTACAAATATCTTGGGACAATTATTGATAGTAATTTAAACTTTGAAGAGAACTGTGAAAGGGTGTGCAAAAACGGTCAGCAACATTTGCATTGTTTAAGGAAACTCGCACACTTCCAAATTGACTGAACCATAATGTCAATGTTTTATCGGGCTTTTAGTGAATCTGTTTTATCCTTTTCTTTAGTGTCATGGTTTGGTCAAATAAAACTGAAACAGAGGAAATCCTTAGACCAGGTAGTTAGACGGTCCAGTCGTTTGCTTGGTGAGTCACAGCTGAGCCTGACATCCCTGTACACCAGACAGGTACAGAGGATTGCTACCTCCATTTTAAATGATGACTCCCACCCTTTGCACTGCCACTTTCAGCTTCTTCCCTCCAGATGGAGGTTTGTTGTCCCAAAATGTAAAACCCAGTGCTACAAAAACAGCTTTGTTCCTGCTGCTGTCAGAGTTGAACAAGATGTAACAATATCCATCCATCTTCTACCACTATATTGCACATAATTTAGTTATCTATTTATCAATTTTTATTTTATTTTTTTTTTTTTATTTTTGTAGGTTTTTTATTTGGGTTTCAAATCTTTTATTGGGTTTTAGACTTTTATTGAGTTTTTAATCTCTTTGACTTAGTTTTTAGCTTTTTTTAATATGACCCTTCTCTCTTACAGTATCTCTTTGTTTTTTCTCTTATCTCTTTGTCTTATGTCCTGATTGGTGGAGCCTTGAGTACTTTGAACATGTTTATAGTCAGCTTCATGTGTGCCTGTGTTTGTGTTCATGTTGAATGTAATTGTGGTTTGTAAATATGTGTCTAAAAGGATGTCACCTGACTGCAAAATCAAATCTACCTATGGGTACAAATAAAGGAACCTGAACCCGAACCATTAGTTAGACTAAAGTTTCACCAGCATTAAAATAAGCACTGCTAAAACACTTAGAAGAAAAAGTTGAATGACTACAAGAGTAACACTCAGAAAATTTATGGAAGCACAATTGAACTCCTCTTTGTGTGATGACTGACGCAAAGGGGGGGAGTCCCAGAGCTTCCCCCAATTCTATTTTTCAGGGTGGCACCGACACTGGACCCCTGTGGTGGAGGGGGGATGGAGAGAGGTGTGGGACGGGCTGGCTGTGGCAAGGGAATGTGGCATTTGTCATCAATTTGGGCATCAGGGCCATTGGCAGAGGGCAGCAGCGGGATAGGGGAGGAGGACCTCAAGGGCGGACCACGACATGTGACTAGCAGACCCGAAGCTAAGTAGAACGAATGACACTTACACTGACATAACAAAGATCCAGTTATCTGACTTTGATTTGAGTTAAAAATGCAGTATTTACCTGAACTGACATTGCAGGTCTGAAACATTTCAATAAAGCTTCTCACCTGAGAATGGCATGACAGTATCACATTTCATACATGTGACAGGAATAAGGAATCATTGTGTTGTATGATTTTGATGTTCTAAGGTCCTGTACTCATGGCTTTTGACTGAGCCAGGTGCAGCAACTGCAGGCCGGATCGAAATTTAGGAAGAAAAATAATAAACAAAGCACTCCTTGTGCAGAATGAAGTTCACATCCCAATTAAGCAATATGTCCACTTTTCCATTAACAGAAGGAGTGGAACATGCACTTTCACAAATTTAAAATTGTCTGTGGTCAACAAGAAAGCAGTTGTAGGCCCGATGGCAATTGCAGGATTGATTACAATGAATGCTCAATCACATTAAATCTGCACAGACAGCTAGGTTAATTGCTGTCAAATAGCTGTCAAACCTGCTCACGACCTGTCACAGCTGTTTGTATTCAATGATTACGTTTTAAGTTTTGCTCCGTATATAAGATTACTAGTGAGACTCAGTCGTCGCTGCGATCTCGCCTACCTTAGACTGGAGTCCCTATGTCCGGCTCCAGTCTCTCTTCAGCTTCAGGTTTCGCTCTCGCATTATTCATATATAAGTTTTTGTGTTTATTCTTTATGTCTCACTTTATCTCCCAGTGAGGTCGTGTTTAGTGTACGTGTCTTGCCCCTCGTGGCTCATTACTTTGTTACTTTTGTTAATAAATAAGCAAACTCACTGCTGGCGTTTGAGCCTCATTCATGTCCTGAAAAGGGCATATATGACAGTAGATCGCAGCCAAGCAAGGTGCCAGCCACAGTGAGTTTTGTTTTTGGCTCTGTTTTTTTTTTCCCTTAACCCGGGTGCCTGTGTTTCTTTTCGGTGGAAGGTCATGGCGTCATTCAACACATGGTATCCTATGAGCCTGGGTTTTCAGCTCGTCCAGGCTCTAATGGAAATAGATGACCTCCTACCCATAGCTAGTCAACGTTCCCCCGAAGGCGGTTTATGTTATCTAGGCCTCGCGGAGGCAGCTGTCAAACGTCATCCTCGCCTTTCTGATCACACTGAGGGCAGGGAGAGGATGGCTGAGCTATCAGCGCTTCTATGGAAGAACCGTGAGTTGGACCAGAAACTCTCCAGGAAGCCCAAGAGGGGGCCGACGATGAAGCACTCCCATTCCTTGGCTCTGTACGAGGTTCCTGCCTTGGTTCCAGCTTCTGTGTCTGCTCCGCTGAAGGACCATCTTCCTGCACAGCGGAGGAGGAGGGCAGCCAGGGGTCCCAGCAAAGATGAACAGTGTGGGTGGCTGAACTCGTCAGGGGCCATATGGCTGAAGCACTCTCTTCCTTCAACCCCGGTAAAGTACTTAAGAGTGTGGTGGCAGCTCTTAGACTTGTGGAGGCAAATCCTGGGCTAAATAATTTTCCTGAGTTCGCTGATCTGCTGGCCTCAGTTTCAGCTCAGCAGTGGCATTTTCCCAATTTAAATTTAGCGTCGCCTCCAGCCAGAAGACGTCGCAGCCCTGCTCAGAATCCATCTCCTCCCTGGGACACGGCCGTTCTGAAGGGGAGGGAGTTTTTCGACCGGGTCAATTCTCCACAGGGCTCCCGTTTGGATCCTGCTACAGGCCGCCAGAAGGATTCCCTTGTCTCCCAGCTAGCTGTTTTTTCTTTGCCACGGCAGAGAGTGAAGACGGCAGCCTCAGCCTCCGGGTCTCTTTTTTCTGCTGTTTCACCAGCTTCTCTACCCCGGACTGCTTCAGCTGCTCCTCCCTCCTCTTCGGCACTTTCCTCAGCTGCTGCAAGCCCTGTGGTTCCTTCTGCGGTCCCACCCATCACCGATTCTATTGGTGCGGTTCCTCCTTTCTTCCCGAGGGGCCCGCCATCACTATTTCTACGAGAGAGGGAAGAACCGAGCTTGCTGCAGCAGGAACCATCGAACCCCTGGAAAACAGGCAAGTGTTTTTTCTTTCTTTCCCTCAATTTGATGAATTATCTTGTCCGATTCCTGAGGGTGGGGCTCAGGTTATGCAGTCCACTGAGCCCCCTCCACCTGCTGCAGCCACTGAAACTGAACTTGCTACCTCTGTGTCTCCTCCTATACCCCCCGAGTGTCCGCTGGTGCCTGGAGTAGACCGCCGGATGAGGGAGGAGCCTGCGGCCCTGGTGAACCTGGCCCCAGCCCCACAGCCATGATACGGACAGAGGAGGAGGGCTGCCAGCCATTTGGAGCCAGTGCCAATGATGAAGCATCCCCGGGTCTCCAGTGAGCAAAATTCAGCCCCAGCAAGTAACGGACCCCCTGCCGCCGCACCAAGTGAGTCATCGGTGTGGATTACTGTGCCGGGGGTTTCCAGGACAGCTGAGACCTTCATGCCAGCTGCAGTGGCCCCTGCAGCTGAGTGGGAACCTGCAATTGACCTTCTGATGACCAAGCCCGTTTCACCTTTGTTACCTTGATCGCCGGAGTCCTGGACGGCGGTGGAGCTCAAGATCAGGCAAGTGCTCTATTTTGTCTTTCTTTTTTTCTATTTTGGAGCAATCTTGCCTGTCTCTTGGGAGGAGAGCCAGGTGCAACCACCTGCTGCATCCAAGCTCGCCTCACCGGGCTTTGCCGCTGCCGGTGACCCTGACACCTTGTGTCTCTCTACTGTGTCCGAGCCTTCTTCCAGGGTCACCGGAGTAGATCCAGCCCCATCGGATGTCCCCAAGGCTCCGGGTTCGTCTCTGGAGGTCATCCAGGGCACTGCTTCCCCCCTGCCCGAGGCCGTCATTTGGGTCCCTCCTTGGGTTGGGTCCACCGTGGGTGCAGCATTGGCCCAGGTTGGGTCCACCATGGGTGCAGCGTTATCCCGGTCGGGGTCTGCCGCAGGTGCGATTGAGCTCCAGTCTGGAGCCACTGCGGGTGATACGTTGGCCCAGCCGGGGTCCACCGTGGTTGCTGCTAAGCTCCAGCCTGATGCTGTCATAGTCCCCCTCCTTTCTCCACCACCAGATGCCGTTGGGGTTCCTCTCCCCTGTCCCGGCTTCCTGTCAGTGAGTCTCCCGGTGGGTAAGTCACCTCAGGGTTCCCCCCCTCCAGTACTGGTGGCTGAAGAACATTGGCCGGCCACCCGAAAGACTGAGCTGCCGGGTCTAGGTTCTCAGGCAGACCACCCGACTCAATCCGTCTGGCCGTTTGGCGTTTTTGGGATTTCAGTCGACCCCCCAAACTCTTTTTTTCATAGTTGGGGTCTCTGGGGTGTTGGTTGGCCGCCCGGCCTTTTCCACTTGATGGTTGGGTGGAGCCAAGATGCCGGGAGGCCGCTTGAACTGTTTCTTTCTTTATGTACTGTATGACCCAGTTCCCTTGATATTTTTGTTGTTGATGATGGTTATGGGTTTTTGAGTTGTTTTGCATCTCTCCCTTCAGGCCTAGATTCCCCCACCGCCCTCCCGGGGTTAGTTAGTTTTGTAGTGGTTACTGTTTGGGAGGGGGGCGTTCTCCTTCTCTTTTTGATGTTACTGTGGGTGTCTGGGGATCCACCCCTTGAGGGAGGGGTACTGTCATGATTTTGAGTGCGGTTCTGTACCGTAGTTGGGTCTCCTGATTATTATCCTTTTTCTTGTGCATGTATTTAGTCATGTTTATGTCATTTTGATTGTGCTTTCATTTTGACAGTGCTGTGGCAGGACTTCCTGCTGTCAAACCTGCTCAAGACCTGTCACAGCTGTTTGTATTCAGTGATTATGTTTACCCCACACCTATTTGTAGTTTAAGTTTTGCTCCCTATTTAAGATTGCTAGTGAGACTCAATCATCGCTGCAATCTCACCTACCTTTGACTGGAGTCCCTATGTCCAGTTCCAGTCTCTGTTCAGCATCAGGTTTCACCCTCGCTTTATTCATATGTAAGTTTTTGTGTTTATTCGTTATGTCTCATGTTATCTCTCAGTGAGGTCGTGTTTAGTGTACGTGTCTTGCCCCTCGTGGCTCATTACTTTGTTACTTTTGTTAATAAATAAGCAAATTCACTGCTGGCGTTTTGTGCCTCATTCATGCCCTGAAAAGGGCATATAGGACAAAACACTTATCACATGATTCACTGTTTCAGCAGGCCTCTGCTACATGGGGATTCCCATGTAGCGGCGGGGGAGGGGCGTAGTACAATTGCAATTAGAAAGATTTTAGCAGTGAAATAATTAATGTATGAAAAATAGGTGAAACATTTCACAAATATACAAAAAGAAGCAGCTTGGTAATGAAGTCACAACATTCACCAGAAAAAATCAAATTTACATCAATAAATTGGCAAATATTTAAGAAAAATTATGTGATGAAAAAAATATTGCAGATTATTACGGAAAAAAGGTCTAGCAAAATTAAGGAGAACAAAAAACACAAAAAGGAAGAATATCATGTTTATAATAAAAAATAAAGTAGACTAAGAAGGAAAAAGGAAAAACTGCAAATTTATGGGAAAAGTTCCAGATTTCTAAGGAAAGTCCAATTTATGCTGATGAAGTTTACTGTGGGACTCAAATTGAAATTTGCTAGAAAGACAAAACAAATTTTTACTCAGTTATGTAAGAAGAAAACAATGCTTAAGGGAACTTAAAGCAAAAGTAATTTGACCTTCCCCGCATAAACTTATTCTTTTCAAAACCTTTGCATGGATTTCATTGCGTTAAATAAGTGTGAAGGCAAAAATATTGTTTAGTAATTATTGACATATTTACTAAATAGACAAAGGCCTTCCCTTGCACTAATCCAAGTGCTGCTATGGTAGCACTGAAACCCTTAACTGAAATAATATCAAGATTTGAAATAACTGAAATGATTTACTCAGATACTCAGGGCAGCACGGGGGTGCAGTGGTTAGCACTGTTGCCTTACAGCTAGAAGGTTCCTAGTTCAAATCCCCAGGCTGGCAGGGGTTGGAACCTTTCTGTGTGGAGTTTGCATGTTCTCCCTGTACTGCATGGGTTTACTCTGGGGACTCCGATTTTCTCCCGCAATCCAAAGACATGCATGTTAGGTTAATTGGCTGTTCTAAATTGTCCCTAGATATCTGATTCCTATAGGCCCTTAGAAGAGATTATTAGTGAAAGTGCTTTGAGTGGTCTTTGTGACTAGAAAAGCGCTATATAAGTGCAGGTTAGTTAGATAATGGAATACATTTTGAATTATATCATACTTAAGTACAGTACTCAACATTTACCTGAAAAACCATTTAGCTTATTAGCATAACACACTAATAGGATTATTAAAAAAGGCCTAGGAAAATAGTTACAAAGACAATAGGAAAATAATGAATGGCAAATCCTACCTACTCTCACCATCAAGGCCATTTAACTTAGGTGATGAGGAATGGTTTTTAGTTGATTACATGCAAAGACTGTCAACTGACAGATGTTATTCATGCTGCCCTTCCTAGAAGGGACCATGTGACGAAGGAACCACGGGGGGTGCACCCATTTTGGCCAAACCAGGGGATCTGGTCATCAAAAAGGAAAACTGGACCAATACTTCTTGGAAAGGTACACACAAAAGTTATCCTGGCGACACCAACAGCTGTGAAAGCCGAAGGACGGGACTCCTGGGGGCATTTAATATATTACAAACTTTACCCCACTCAAAACTCACAGCAAGAGACTGTTTAATCCCGCTGAAAATCCTCAGCAAGTGACAGTTTAACTGTTTCACTATACAAGTGTTGGCTGATGGTGCCCTTATGGTGTCCAGTAACGGCTTGTATAGTGAAGCAACTGTTTGTTTATCATGGAGAGGCAAAATGCAAGAGAAAGAAGGATGGCAACCGAAGGATGCAAATGGTATTGTTGCCTTTTCATCCTCATCATTCTTGTGGTAACACTTTTGTTTTGGTTATTCTTAGTTGTTTCACTGCCTATACACCATAGAGCAGGAATCATTACACACACACCATGACTGGCTGGAAGCTCTAGGTCATCAGGATCATAAAGCTAGCAATGTTTGGTGGAGATATGCTAATTACACAGCTAAATCAGCTAATCGTTCCAATTGTTATGTTTCCTTAATGCCACTATCAGCTGGACAAATCTCTGTAACGGCTAAAATCATGGAACTACCACAAGCTGTTTGTTTCATGCAAAAGGCTAGATACAGAAATAACACAGCAAACATCACTTTGAATCACACCTGTCACACTACTTATCACTCCACTGATCGGAAACACAATGGCACTCCCTAATCTGTGAAAGCAAGGATAATTTCATCAGGGAACTTCTCCTTTTGTCTAAAGGGAAGTAATGATGTCCCTCTGGGCAGCTTACCACTCTTAAGGTGTACAATAGTTCACAGTGTCTCTCTCCCCTGTACTGCTACCTGCTTAGATAGACAGATACTTTATTTCGAACAAAAAAGTATAACAAAAACAAAGCAAATGAGAAATGCAATAAAGTAACAGTATACGGTGTTCGAAAGGGAGAAGGAAGAAGTGAACACTTATTAATTCCATCTCCTCTTTTCCATAAATACACCCATGTGAATTATATACAAATTACCACATTTAAGACCCCAAGTAAACAATTAACTGTATTTTGTACATATCAACATTAACACCCATCCATCCTAACATGCATTGATGTCCATACATCAAAACCAGCCTCAAACAACACAGATATACACAGTGCTGTCCCACCCACCATTCCATAGTGTCCCATAGTGTCCCAGAGTGAGCATAGTGAATCGTACATATAAATACTACCCTTCTAACATATATCCTTTCAGTAAATAATGTTTATACCTCTTTTTGAATTGAATTCTGTTGGTACATAGTTTCAGTTCCGGCTCCAGACTGTTCCACAAATCCACCCCACAGACAGATATGCACATACTTTTCTTGGTTGTTCGTATTTTGGGTTTTGTAAAGTTTAAGTCTCCTCTCAAATTATGATCATTGTCTCTTTTTTTTAAATATTTTTTGTATATTAGTTGGGAGTTGATTGTTAATTGCCCTGTACATTACTTGTGCTGTCTTTAATTTAACTATATCGATGAACTTTATGACATGTGACTTTAAAAACAACGAATTGGTATGGTCTCTATATCCTACATTATTTATTATCCTTATAGCTCTTTTTTGTAATGTGCATATTGACTGTAGGTTGGTCTTGTAGGTGTTTCCCCAGACTTCTACACAGTAGTTAAGATAACTCAAAAAGTTATGGATGGATTTTCATGACATTTTCACAGATTGTCAGAAATGGGGTATCCTACAGATGGTTAGATTTTGGTGGTAATCCGGATCACCGTCCACAAGAAAACCGCCATTACGCAAAATGCCATTTTCGTGAATAACTACTAAACTACTAATCCAATTGCTTGTCATATGTTTTCATGGTCAAGGAATCTGAAAACGTACACACAAACACTGTATGGGGGGAACTCTGGCACTAAACTGCCATTACGGAAAATGCCATTTTCGTCAATAACTACTGAACCACTAATCCTATCATTGTGAATCCAATTGCTTGCTTCCTTGACCATGAAAACATATGACTATATGTTTTCATGGTCAAGGAATCTGAAAACATACACACAAACACTGTATGGGGGGAACTGTGGCGCTTGGTGGAGGTCTGCGCTCTCCGAGTGCTTTTCTAGTTTATATATGTACATATTTTGAAATATACTTAGTTCCAAGTTCCATATACGGCTGTGTATGTGTCGTCTGTTGTTGCACCTCCCAGGCTCCTACGAACCCAGAGTCGGTCTGACCTGGCCCAATTATCCCTTCCCTCAGGTAGTAAAGTTAAGGTAAATACATTGCCATAACACACCACTACCAAAAAGGGTACCACACCTAAAGTGAGTAGGTGTTAGTTAGTGAGTGTTACCTCCAATTACCCCGCAAGTATTGTACCACCCTGTGTATACTATTGTTACAGTGGTATATTGTTACAAAATTTGGCGAGACAAGTAAGTGTCACAAATATTCATATTCAAATTATGTATTCCCATTGTGAAATGGGATTTTTTCTTTTTAAAAGCGGTATCAATATTTATAATTTAATTCATGTTAAACTATCTACTCCCATTGTGAAATGAATGTCCCCCCCTTCTTCTTAAAGCGGTATCGACATTCATAATTTTATTCGCATTTTTAACACTGGGTTACACAAGGATTTCCTCTCTTTCACTTTTATCTGACCAAACCATGACACTAAAGAAAAGGATAAAACAGATTCAATAAAAGCCCGATAAAACATTGTCATTATGGTTCGGTCAATTTGGAAGCGTGCAAGTTTCCTTAAACAATACAAATGTTGCTGACCCTTTTTGCACACCCTTTCACAGTTCTCTTCAAAATTTAAATTACTATCAATAATCATCCCAAGATATTTGTAGGATTGTACACATTCAGTGGTCTGGCCTTTTAGTACGGTGACTTTGTGCCTGGGAGTTTTTCTCCTAAAGTCAATAATCATATCTTTAGTTTTTGTCGTATTCAGTTGCAGGTAGGAATCCTCACACCAGTGAACAAAATCATCAACTATTGGGCCGTGGCCACTCTCACCCTCCTGGAGGAAACTGACAATAACTGAATCATCAGCATGCTTTATAGTGTGTCTGTTGTCATGTCTGCTGTCATTCTTCCATCACGCACCAGGGTGAGTTACTCTAATGACAAACCCTGGTTCACAGCTAAGCTCAGACAGATCAGGAAGGAGAAGGAAGCAGTGCTGAAAAGTGGAGACAGGGACTGCTACAGGGAGGTTAAATACCGGTTTAACAGAGAGCTGAAGAGGGCTAAATCTGTGTATTCAGAGAGACTCCAGCAGCAGTTCACTGCTAATGATTCGGCTTCCGTGTGGAGAGGACTGAGGCAAATCACCAACTATTGGCCTCAGGCTCCTAAAGGTCAGGATGACAAAGCCCTTTGTCAAAGACTGTCCCAACACTATGCCCGTTTTGACACCTCGTCATCTGTGTCCAACTCCCCCCCTCCCTCCAGCTCCACAGCCTCCACAATCCCTACTTCATTAAAGGCACCCCCCCCTCCTCCCCCCCTGCCCTTATCATCAGTGAGCAGGACGTGCTCAAACAGTTCTCCAGACTGAACCCGCGCAAGGCCCCCGGCCCAGACGGCGTGTCTCCCTCCACCCTGAGACACTGTGCGAAACAGCTGGCTCCTGTCTTCACAGACATTTTTAACACCTCCCTTAAGTTATGCCACGTGCCGTCCTGCCTCAAATCCTCCACCATCATCCCTGTCCCCAAGAAGCCACGGATCACTGGACTTAATGACTACAGACCTGTAGCGCTCACCTCTGTAGTCATGAAGTCCTTTGAGCGCCTGGTCCTGCCCCACCTCAAGTCCATCACCACCCCTCTCCTGGACCCGCTGCAGTTTGCCTACCGAGCCAACAGGTCTGTAGACGACGCAGTCAACCTGGCCCTCTACTCCATCCTGCAGCACCTGGACTCCCCGGGAACCTACGCCAGGATCCTGTTTGTGGACTTCAGCTCCGCATTCAACACCATCCGCCCCGCTCTGCTCCGGGACAAGCTGTCCCTGCTCAACGTGCCTGACTCCCTCTGCAGGTGGATCACCGACTTCCTGACGGACCGGAGGCAGCATGTGCGGCTGGGAAAGACTGTCTCAGACTCTACTAGCATCAGCACCGGATCACCCCAGGGCTGTGTACTTTCCCCCCTACTCTTCTCCCTTTACACCAACTCCTGCACCTCCAGCCACCAGTCTGTCAAGTTGATCAAGTTTGCGGACGACACCACCCTCATCGGGCTCATCTCCAACGGCGACGAGTCCGCCTACAGGAGAGAGGTGGCCCAGCTGGCGTCCTGGTGCAACAATAACAACCTGCAGCTGAACGCTCTGAAGACAGTGGAGATGATTGTAGACTTCAGGAAAGTCACTACCCCTCTGCCCCCCCTTACCCTCTCAGGCTCTCCCATCACCACTGCTGATTCCTTCCGCTTCCTAGGCACTACCATCACCAGGGACCTCAAATGGGAGCCGACCATCAGCTCACTCATCAAAAAAGCCCAGCAGAGGATGTTCTTCCTGCGGCAGCTGAGGAAGCTCAAGCTACCCACCAAGATGTTAGTGCAGTTCTACACAGCCATCATCGAGTCCATCCTCACCACCTCCATAACCGTGTGGTACGCAGGAGCCACTGCCAGGGACAGACTAAGGCTGCAGCGCGTCGTGCGCACTGCTGAGAAGGTGATCGGCTGCAAGCTCCCATCTCTCCAGGATCTGTACATCTCCAGGACCCGGAGGCGTGCTGGCCGGATCATAGCCGATCCCTCACACCCTGGTCACGTACTGTTTGCCCCCCTCCCCTCAGGTAGAAGACTTCGGTCCATCCAGACTAAAACCTCCCGTCACATGAACAGCTTCTTCCCCTCTGCCATCAGACTGCTGAACACTAAGTGACTTATTGACTCTCGTGCACCATGTACAGCAGCTCAACCAGACTCATGTCAATCATCAATGTTTTCTTCCTGCATTACCGACTGCACTATATAGTTCTCCACAGTATCTGCTGCTGGCTAATATATTTTAACTGCTGACCAGTATCACTTACTCTTATTCTACACTTTATTGCATGTATAGTTTATTTCTTTTATTTTATCATGTTTAATGTTGCAGCATTGCACCGAGACAAATTCCTAGTTTGTGTACTACATGAACAATGGCAATAAACCTGATTCTGATTCTGATTCTGATTCTGCTCTGACACATGTTTGTATACAGGATGAAGAGTAGTGATGACAACACACACCCCTAAGGAGAGCCAGTAGAAGAGCACTTTTGGTCAGACAATGTACCATTGATCCTTACTCTCTGTGTCCTGTTGGTTAAGAAATCCAGAATCCAACCCACCAGATTATTGCTCAAATCAAATTGTTGCAGGAGCCTTTCAACTAAAATATGAGGTTGGATTGTATTAAAGGCAGAGGAAAAGTCCACAAATAAAAGCCTGGCATGTGTCCCATTAAAATCCAGATGTTTAAAAAGCATGTTAAACAGAGTGACAGTGGCATCCTCCACTCCTTTGTGAGGCCTATATGCAAACTGCAAAGGATCTAATGCATGTTCAGTCTGCTTTAGGACCTCAGATTTGACCAGTTTTTCAAAAATTTTCATTAAAATTGAAGTCAAAGCAACTGGTCTAAAGTTGTTTACCGTTTTAGGACAGCTGGATTTTGGAATGGGAACAACCACGGCATCTTTCCAGATCTTAGGCACATGTTGTGTCTGTAAGGACTTATTGAAAATGTAATGAAATACAGGACTCAGTTCATGTGCACAGGACTTTACCAATCGCCCACATATATTATCAGGGCCCTGACTTTTGTTCACTTTTACAGCACAGAACGCCCTTTTAATATCCTGCACCTCAATATTAAAGTGTTGATTGTCTTTGAGTTTCTGTTTCAAATCTTGGGTTTCTGTGCTAAAATCAGAGGAATCAAAATGACCATAAAAACAATTAAGAGCATTAGCCAGCTCTGTGTCTGAACTAAAACCATCTAAAAACACACGATTACTGCGCTCTGTACTCTGAAGGCCTGCAATAGTTTTCATACTGGCCCAGGCTGAACCAAGTTTCTTTGTTGCCATCTTGCTTTCCAATTCTGTTTTATAATTCTGTTTTGCTCTTAAAATTTCGGACTTCAGCTCTTTTGTGGCAACCTGTAGCTCAGAAACAGACCACTGTTTAAAGGCAAGTGCTTTCTTCTGTAAGCAGGATTTGACTGATTTTGTAACCCATGGCTTGTTGTTGGGATATATTTTGACACGTTTACGTGGAACAATCATATTTTTACAGAAAGCCATGTATGAGCATGTGACGTCTACCAAAGAGTCCAAATCATCCCCGCAGGACAGTGTGAAAACCTCTCAGTCTGTACAATTAAAGCATTCCTGGAGGCAGTGCACTGAATCCTCTGTCCACACATCTATGTCTCTGGTCTTCACCTTGCCTCTTCTGAGAGCAGTTTTATAAGTGGGCAGCAAATGTACACAGTTGTGATCTGAGGATCCTAAAGGAGGAAGGGGAAGAGATTTATAGGCCCTCTCAATGGATCCATAGCACAGGTCCAATGTCTTTTTTCGCCTGGTTGGGCAGGAGACATACTGATAAAAGTTTGTTTTTTTAATTATTTAAGTTTTTGTAAAGGGTATACATGTCATTACAGCACTGCATTGTTTACATTTTCATCACATATTCCCCTTTTTTTGTTTTTTGACAACATTGGGAAAAAAATTATTACAACACCCTTTTTTTAAGTGAAAGAAAAAGAGAAATTAAAAAAGAACAAAAAAAAAAACAAAACAAAAAAAAAAAACAAAACAAAAGAGCAGAAAAATAAAAGAGCATCTGAGTAGCATTGGAACAAAGAGAGGTGCCATTATTGAAATGGTATTTGTCAAAGATTAGATCTGATGGAAGACACATATGCGTTCCAGGGTTGCCAAAAGTTCAAGAACCCATCCATGTCCTGTCTCAGTGCAAATGTCAACTTTTCCATCGAATAAATGTCCTGAATCACGTTAATCCAATCTTCAGGTGTAGGACAGTCTTTCAACATCCATTTTTTTGTTAGAGCTTTTTTACTTGCCAATATTAAAACAGTGAATAAGTATTTTTCTCCTCATCTTTCCAGTGATTCCGGTAGTAAACCCAAATACAAAGTTACAAAAAAAAAGGGAATTGTTACTTTGAATATTTTCCCCAATATTGTCTGTACATTGGTCCAATATTGGTGGATAACTGGGCATGACCAAAACACATGAAAATGATTTGCAGTCTTTTCGCCACACAAGCACCAACAATTCAACCCTTTACGAGTAAATTTGTTTTGTGCAGGTGTTCTGAAAAATCTTACCAAATTTTTCCATCCAAATTCTCTCCACAGCAGGGATGAGGTACTTTTCCATTGTTGTTTATTAAGCTTTTCCCATATTTCCAGTTGTAAAGTGAAATTCCCCTCTTTTTCCCATCTCTCTTTTATATATGATGTGTTGTCTCCTTTTAAGTCTTGAAGACCATGGTATATTTTAGAAATGTATCTGATCCCTGGGATCCCTTTATATGCCATTAAGAAAACCTTTAGAACACCTGACTGGGCCCTTTCCAAATCCTCCTTTTTAAGTATTTTGTTTATGTGGTATCTAAGCTGAAAAAACCTGTAAAGGTCTTAATTTACTAGACCTTGTTTTTTCAAATCTTCAAAACTTCTTAAAGTTTGCCCTTTAAAAAAATCGTAATATTTTATCAGTCCGTTCTCTTTCCACTTTTTAAATCTAGTGTCTGTTTTATTAGGAGTAAAGTCCTGATCATAGGAAATCCATTGCAATAATTGATAGGGTTCTTTAGTTTGGTTCTCTCTGACTATCTTAAACCAAATTTTTAGCGGGGTCTCTATCCACGGGTTAGTGTTATTCAAAAGTTTAGGTAAGGCATTGTTCCCTATTATCGCCTGCAGGGGAATGTCACTTGTTATTTGGCATTCCATCTCCTTCCATTGTGCAGTGTAGACTGGGTTACATATCTCTACTAAAGTTTTAATTTGTGCAGCTTTAAAATAGTCCCTGATATTTGGCAGCACGAGCCCACCTTTGTCTTTGTTTAGCTGTAGGGTTCTATATCTGATTCTAGGTCTCTTGCCCTGCCATATGAATCTTGAAATCCTTCTGTCCAGTTCTTGCCATGTTTTTTTGGGAGGTTCTACCAGTATTGTTTGGAAAAGGTATAGAAGACGTGGAAGTATATTCATTTTGACTGCTTCAATTCTTTGTGCAGTACCCAAGAATGGTATCCTATTCCATCTTGCTAGATCAGATTTTATTTTTGCCATCAGTGGATCATAGTTTAGTGTTATAATTTTGTTGAGTTGTTTCAGGATATTGACCCCCAGATATTTTATAGATTCCATCTCCCAGTTAGTTTTGAGTTTGCTTAGTAAATATTGATTTGGGTCATAGATGAATGTTAAAATTTGGGTTTTATGCATGTTTAATTTGTACCCCGATAACTCTCCATACTCTGAAAAAACTGAGATTAGTTCTGGAAAAGAGGTGTCTGGCTGCCCCAGGTATATTAAAATGTCATCAGCAAAGAGTGCTATTTTATGTTCCTTCTGACCAAGTGTAATACCTTGAATTTGTTGGTTCTGTCTTATCCATTGGCTCAGAGGTTCTATGAAGATTGCAAAGAGCAGTGGAGACAGGGGGCAGCCCTGACGACATCCTCCTTCCAGTTCAAAAGATGAAGATAATTTACCGTTAATCCTTATTTTAGCTGTTGGTTTGTTATATAATGCCTGGATAGTTCTAATGAAGTTGTTATGAAAATTGAAACTGGATAAGATTCTATATAGGAAAGACCAGTCAACCGAATCAAATACTTTTTCAGCATCTAATCCCAATACGGCTGCATTTAAATTATATTTTTTTATATGATGAATTATGTGTAAAGTGCATCTAATGTTATCTTGTGTCTGTCTTTGTCTTATAAAACCTGTTTGGTCTAAATGAATTAAGTCTGTCAGTATATTTTCTAACCTTTTGGCAAGGATAGCGGTAAAAAGTTTATAGTCCTGATTTAACACACTGATTGGTCTGTAGTTGGAGCAGTTTAGTTTATCCTTTTCAGGTTTAGGTATGACTGCAATGACCCCTTCTCTCCAGGAGGGGGGATTTCCCCTGTGTGGAGTACATAGTTAAATGTTTTCAGGAGGAGAGGAGATAGTTGCTGTTTAAAGGTTTTGTAACACTCTGCTGTATAGCCATCTGCTCCTGGGGATTTGTTAGCTTTAAGTTTCATAATTGCTTTTTCTAATTCTTTAGGTTGTATTTCTGACAGTAGTGTTTTATTTTGTGACTCAGTAAGTTGGGGAAGATTTAATGTATTTAGGAAGGCTTCGGATGCGTTTTTGTGTTTTTTGAGGGAGTACAAGTTCTTGTAGTAATTCTCGAAGCTTTTAAGAATTTCCTGAATTCTAAATTTTATTTCCTTTGATACTGGGTCTCTGATTTTGTAGATTGCTCTCTCCGTTTGTTGTTTCCTCGATTTATAGGCTAGTAATTTTGCCAATTTGCTACCTGTTTCATAGTATTTTTGTTTCAGAAATGTAAGTTTCTTCTGGATTTCTATTGTGTAGATCTCGTTTATTTGTTTTTTAATTTCCTTAATTTTGAGCGAGTCATTAGAATGAATGTTGTCTTTGTGCTCTTTTTCTAGTTTCTTAAGTTCTGACTCTAATGTGATTAGTTTTTCTTGTCTCAGTTTCTTTTGGATTGCCAGTTTTGTGATAATCTTTCCCCTTGTTACAGCTTTGCATGCATCCCACAGTATTAAAGGGGATACTTCTCCATTATCATTTTCTACCAAATATCTGAGTATATCTGATTCCAATTCATCTTTCAGTGGTCCTTTCAGCACATTTGAATTTAACCTCCAAGAAAATGTATTATTTGTGTATTTTTGGATATTTAAGTCCATATAGATCAGACTGTGGTCAGAGAGATCCATCAGTCCTATTTTACATGTTTTTACTCTTCCAATGTCTCTATTAAACATAAAAAATAGTCAATCCTTGAGTATGATGAATGTGGTGCTGAGTAAAATGTATAATCTTTTACAGTGGGGTTGAATTCCCTCCACATGTCACAGATTCCCATTTCTTTTAGTAGCATCTGAGTTTTTCTACTTTGAGTGTTATTTTGATGTGGAGAATTACCTGATGCATCCCAGTATGGATTCAGTCTTAGACTGAAGTCTCCACCACATATCACTAAACCTTGGGCTTTAGTTATCATTAGGTCAAATACATTTTTATAAAATTTCCACTTAGCCCCTGGAGGTGCATATACATTCAGCAGGGTGATATCTCCTCCCTCTTGCCGACCAAGTACCATGCTAAATCTCCCTTCTTTATTTTTGTGTTCTGAATTTTTTTCAAACATAATTTTGGTTGAGATCAATGTCGCTACCCCTCTCCTCCTCCCTGACTTATATGAAAATGAAGAGATCAGTTTAAACCCTTGTCTATTAAGTTTAGTGTGCTCCACGTCTGTTAGGTGGGTTTCCTGTAAAAATATTATTCCTGCTTTGTCTTTTTTTATTTTGCCTAGAATCTTGGATCTTTTAACTGGATTCAGGATCCCTTTTACATTATATGAGATTATTTTGGTTACACCCTGTTTCTCCATTGTGTTGTCTTATTTACTATAACAGTGTAGTGGCCCTCTTTTATGCTACTCAGAAACTGAAAGAACATTAAGAACATAAAAAACATTAAGAAAATAGTATATAAAACTTTAAAACAAAAAACTGTCAAAAGATCTTCCTGAGCTGAGATCTTTTTAGTGACCTTAAAAGAGCCTTGATGGTGTGTTGGCTCTGAGGGAAATTCCTCAAACTCTGTTACGTGTTGAGGGCCCTCTCTTACCCCTGTAAGTTGTCCCATGTTTTTAACGTGAATTTCAGATCCCAATCTGAACTTGTAATGATTTTTTTTTTTTATGCCTATACCCTATGAAATTGTGTGCAACCTCCCACCACCATCACAGCAAACAATCACGTTAATACAGTATTTGTTAGTGTGGAGAGTTCATGTGGTTCATTGTCACATTTCTATTTTAACAAGTTTTTTTTTTTTTTAAAGACTTGTTTCTAATATTATGACTGTTCCATGAAATGTTTTACCACTTCATACTTGCTGATTCTGCATCTCCTTTAATGTTTGTTACCTTGTAGGAGGAGGGTTTGATGCGCAGATTGATTAAAAATATCGTTATTTTCTCCTGAAAGTGTTCAGTTTTTCTTTATTGCCCTGGAGCTGGGTTTCCCGCTGCTGGCCCGTGGATTTTGAGGGTCTCTGTGTGCACACCACGTTTGGAGCCTTGATTCTTTCGATCGGGTCTGCTGAGGGTTTATACACCGTTACCGGGAGCCCTATTCTCGCCATATCCCTGGTTGCTTCTTCCGCCGAGTTGTAGAGACATGTCTCTTCCCCGTAAAAAACCCGCAGCTTCACCGGAAATGGAGTTTGAAAGCACAGTTTCTTCTCTCTTAGTACCTTTTTAACGTCGTTGTATTCCCGACGCTTTTTAAGGACCTCCAGGGCATAGTCGTGCTCCACAAAAACTTTTCTTTCTTGGTGCATAAATCCTTTTTTCTGCCAAGCCAATCTCAAAACCTCTTCTTTTGTTCTGAAGTTGGAAAACTTCACCACCACCGATCGTGGGGGCGCTTCCGCCGATGGCCTTGGGGCTAATGAACGGTGCCCCCTTTCTATCTTCAAGTCGGTGGATTGGGGAATTTCCAACTTCTCTCTCAGTATGGTTTCCACGCATGCAGCCACTGTGGTGAAACCGTCCTCTACTCCTTCTTTCAGACCATGAATTCTTATGTTGTCCCTTCTTAGTCTTCCTTCCTGGTCGGTTAGCTTAGCCTCCAGTCTTGTCTGTCGTTTGAGTAAGTCCAGCACAGTTTCTTCCAGCCCTTTTATTCTTTCCTCTGCTTCCATGATTCAGTCCTCAGCCTGGTCCACTCTGTTGTTTGTCCGTTTTATTTCATCTTTAATTTCATGAAATTTGGCCCAGCACTCTCGGCGAAATTCTCTTAATTCTTGAAATATCATTTTTAAGCTAACCGTGTTGCTAGCCTCATTCTGCTCCTCTGTTTCCGAGTGGTTGTTGTCCTCCAGGTCAGATTCTCCGGCCGATGCGCGTCTTGGCCTGGCAAATGTCGATCTCTTCTGTTTTCCTTTAGGCATAATGACTTTGTCTTTTGATTTTCACTCTTCCAAAAATCCGTTAAATCTGATTTTCAAGGTATTTTCATGGATGGGGTCTGGGAGCTTCAGCGTTAAGCTGCTATCACCATGGTGTCCAGACCGGAAGTCCACTGATAAAAGTTTTTAAGTGTCTTCTTTAAAGAAACATGGTTAAAATCCCCAAGAATAAAGTTTGGCGCCTCTGGAGAAATTGACTGCAGCCGCTGCACAACATCAAAGACGGTGCTGGAGGCGGAGTCAGCATCTGCCCTCGGGTGAATGTACACAGTCATGATGAAAAGTTGGGGGAACTCGCGGGGCAGATAAAAGGGGCGTAACGATACGGACAGAAGCTCCACATCGGGTGTACAGATGCGCTCTCTGACCATGACAGATGTGCAGTACTGTTTATTAATATATAAACATACGCCGCCCCCCTGACGTTTCCCCGTTACCTCTTCCTGCCGATCCGAGCGAAGTGGGGCTCCAAAGCCGTCAATCCACAGGTCCGCGTCCCAGTCATGCGCCGTAAGCCACGTCTCCGTGTAAGCCATGACACAGCAGTTCTTGAAGTCCTTCTGGTAGCGTACTTTCCCTTGAATTTCATCTACTTTATTCCTCAGGGATTGTACGTTCCACAAAATCATGGAAGGAAGAGGAATGCTGTTAAACTGACGCCTTCTCAGATTTAATTTTACGCCTCCACGTCTTCCGCGTTTCCTCCTCTTGTCTCTCTTTTCATCGCTGTGTCCATGAAAGTCTCTTAAAATAAAGTCCAGCAGTCACGGCACAGACTCAAACACAGACGCTGCATTATCCGTGTTTAAATGCAGTAACATGTCTCTGGAATATTTTATTCTCCCTGGCATGATCGTGATTGCGCTTACCTCAGAGACAAAGAGCCGTCGGGAAAGAAGCAGCAGTGCAAAAATAAGGAGGAAATCCATATTGATGGAACCAGGGAGCTCTTCATTATACAGTCCACAAACATTCAAGGACAAAACGACACAGAGAATTTCGTTTAAACACATTAAAGTGCATAAAAACAGAGACACAGACGACAGACTTTTTTCACCAGCTGCCGGTCACTGCGTGCGCATGCGCCCATAACATGTTGTCCATGTTATGGGCATATAGCACCATCATCTGCAAATAGGGAAACCCCAAATTCTTTCCCCACTCTACTAAACATACCATTCACCAGAATATTAAAGAGGACAGGGCTAATCACACTTCCTTGCAGAGTTCCATTCTCCATCTCAAGTTCCTCAGAGAGTTCCCTCCCCACCCGGACTTGAATTGTTCTATTATAAAGGAAATTCTTGATCAATTAAACATTCTCCCTTGGATTCCAGCATCATGTAGTGCGATCAACGGCCCTTCCTTTCATAGCATATCATACGCCTTTTCAATATCCAGGAACACTGCCACAACCGCCTCTCTACTGGCAATTGCCTTCCTAATATCAGCGTCTAAATTTAGGACAGCATCCACAGTAGAGTGTCCCTGCCTAAATTCACTTTGCTAGTCCACAAAGAACCCGCTTTTCTTAAGCTTCCACACTAGCCTTTCTGTTATCATTCGCTCCATTATTTTACATAGTACCGAGGTCATAGCAATAGGTCTATAGGAGCTTGGGCTGCTGGCCACCTTCCCAGGTTTCAAAATTGGAGCTATTACAGCATGCTTCCACTCCTGAGCAAGATACACACTGTTAAGCAGGGCCAATACCTCCTCTAGCAATACCACCCCAGCCTGTTTAAATAACTGGTAGCTCAGCCCATCTCTTCCTGGAGATGTGTCCTTTCCCCTATCTAGAGCTCTTTTAAGTTCATTTAAGGTGAACATTGCATCAGCGATGTCAGAATTCTCACTGTTAGCTCACAATTTGTACTGCTGCTTTTCTACAGTCTCTGCTCTTCTTATTCTGCTTTCCTCACTTACATTACTTTGGCTGTGCACCTTTTGAAATTGTTTAACCAATACTTGTTACATCTGAATAATGGAGGACGGAGAACTTTCTCTGTTGAACACTGAACTCCCTTTATTGAACTTCACATTCCAATTTATATCCCAGCCATAGCCCGCCTGACGTCACTCACCCCCCAACCCCGGCTGAGCTACGACAAGCTCCAAAGTACAATTCACATATGTAACATTCTCCCCCCAGGTGCTTGATCCACACCTGGTCTGATTCCCTCAAACCATGGTCTCTCGCCCTGTGCTTCCTGTCAAACCTCCGTTTCATTCTGCGTTGTTGTCCAGCAACCTGGTTCTGCACTGCCTCCGTTCCCTCTAAAGCACCTGTCATTGGTGGTCTCAGCCGGCCCCCCAGCAAGGGCAACTCGCGCCCCAGCATGAGAGTCGCCGGGGAACAGCCTGTCGTGGTGTGGACTGATGCTCTATAATGCAGCAACATGTTATGTAGGGCGTCCGAGAATGTGAAACCATCCGCCAAATGGGCTCCCAGTCCATTCTTCAATGTCTTATTGAACTGCTCAACACCTCCATTGGCCTGAGGATGGTAGAACGCCGTCTTCACATGTTCCACGCCCCTGCTGCCCAGAAACTCCTCAAACACTCCGGAGTTAAATTGCAGGTCATTGTCCATCGTAACCGTGCTCGGAGTCCCCCACCTAGCAAACAGGGATGCCAGGAACCCCGTGACCACTTCCGTTGTGACTGAGTTGGTTGGAAGTACCTCTGGCCACTTTGAGAACATGCCATAGGCCATGAGCAGGAACCGGCTATTTGCAGGCGCCGCATGCAGTTTGCCAGAGATGTCCAACTCAACGTGCTTCCAAGGCCCTTCCGGGTATGGCACTGGCCGCAGTAGTGGGGGAGGTGGTCCACCAGTCTTGCTGCTCTCCAGGCATGGAACGCAGTGCTTCACCATGACCTCAATGTCCCTATCAATACCAGGCCACCAAACAGTGTCCCTATTGCGTTGCTTCACTTTGACCACCCCCAAGTGACCCTCATGCAGCATCGCCAGGACCCAAGCCCTCAGGGACGATGGGATTAGGACGCATTGCCCTCTGGCCATGCGCACCTTGTTCCAGCAGTTCAGTTCATCCTTGAATCGGTGATAAGGTGCCAACTCTCCCTGCACCCTCACTGGCCAACCCTCTCTGATCGCCAAGCGCAATTCTGCCAGCACCGGATCCCATTCCGACTCCTCCCTGAGTTCCTGAGGAAATACTATCTTCTGGAGGGTTCCGTATAGCGCGTGGATCAGGTCCGCCTCAGCTGGGTCATTGTCACCATCATCCAGTAGGGAGGAATTAACCGTGGCGTGAGATAGGAGGTCTGCCACGATGTTATCTTTGCCTAGAGTGAACTTGGTGGTGAAATTATAGGCTCTTAGCCTCCCTGACCACCTATGGATCCTCAGTGGCCTGTGCCTCGACCCCGACGTCTCCAGCAAAGTTGTGAGTGCCCGGTGGTCCGTATGCAGGGTGAAGTGGCGCCCCTAGAGGTAAATGTGCCACCTCTCACACACCCAGATGCAGGCCAGTGCCTCCCTCTCACCCACGGCATATTTCTGTTCCGCCACCGAGAGGGAACTTGACGCAAATGCCACCAGGCGTTCCGTGCCGTCCTGCACCTGGGACATGACCATCCCCAGTGCCAAACCGAACATGTTGTAGGTCACAATGATCTCCTGGTTGGGGTCAAAATGGGCCAGCACCGGTGGAGAGGTGAGTTGCTGCTTCAACTTGGTGACCGCCGCCAAGTATGCTGGGGTCCACTCCCACGGTGCATCCTGCTTCAACAGAGCCCGGAGAGGCACAATCATCTCTTAATAGTGAGGGATGAACCGTCCATAGAAGTTAAACATGCCCAGAAATAATGAAATCTGAGCAGGCGTTGAAGGATTCGGGATGTGCAGGACCACCTCCACGTTAGAATGTAGCGGTTGGAGCCCCCTTCCGGTCAGCTGAAACCCCACGAACTCTATGGTGTCCGCTGCGAAGATACACTTCTTGCCATTCAGTGTAACCCCGTGCTCTTGGAGTGTTGCCAGGACCCTCTCCAGCCTCTTGTCATGTTCTTCCCACGACGTGCCATGCACCACAATGTCATGCCACCACGCCCTTGAGACCGGCTAGCATCGTTGACATCACCTTCTGGAAACAACTGGGTACAGAGCTCAGGCCCAATGGCATCCGGGTATACCTGAAAACCCCCATGTGGGTCAAAAATACTGTCAGGTTCCTGCTATCCGGGTGGAGTGGGACCTGCAGGTAGCCCTGGCGGAGATCCAGCTTCGTGAAAAACTGGGACCCACTGAACGTCGCCGTAAGCTCCTCCATGGTCGGGAGAAGGTACCTTTCCAGAATGACCGCCTTGTTCACCATGCGGAGATCTATGCATGGTTGGATCCCCCCCCCCTTTGTTCTTTGCCATCACCAGGCTGGATATCCACGGCAAGGCGTCCACTTTCTCAATGATGCCGAACTCCAGCAGCTTGGACAGCTCCACCGAGACCTCATCCCACAGCACGAGGGGAAGTTGCCACAGGAGTTGAATCTTCAGTGTCACGCTCTTATCAATGAAAGGGCAATGGTGAAAAGTGTCTATACGACCCAGGCCCCTAAACAATGCTGGCCAGCGGAGGTGCCAATTGGGATTCACCGTCAGCACGGTCGAGCCCTACGGGTCTCTTATGGAAAAACCCAGCTCCCCCAGCAGGTCAATTCCCAATAGGTCCGCCCTCTGGCGTGCCTGACGGTGTCCAAAATGAATTTGGACACCGTCCTCGACCCACATGTCACCGAGAACTCCACTGTGTCCACCATCTCAATCTCCACATGTCCATAACTGAACATCTTCACCACTCCCGCGCTGATAGCCTTCTTAGGGAACAGCTTCCTCAGTGTAGCCAAACACAAGATAGATCTACCGGCCCCCGAATTCACCTTAAGGGGCACATCGACCCCATCGAGCTGGAGCATGTACCACTTCAGCAGCCCTTTTCCCATGAGTGCTATACACACCCGTCCAGTGTCTCTGGGCTCCGCCATCATTAGGCTAGGAGATAAAGTATGTGCCCTGTTACACGCCTTTATCCTCGTCTTATTCTTCTTAGCTCATTTACGAGACCTAGTTAGCATGCTAACCGTAGCACTTGGCAGGAAACCACAAGTAGTCGACTCCTCACTAGTTGGTGTTATTAGCTTCTGCAGTGTAGCGGATTCCCTTCGCTTCACTAAGTCCAACACACCTTCCAGTGATAGAGGTTTCCAGGTTATCTTTAGCATGCTTCCCAGCCCCGAGTCAGTGGTGCTGTGAGCTAACTTATCCCTCATCAGCAACTCTGCCATAGGCCCAAAGGCGCACTCCCTCACTAAGCTGCGTAGCTGCATGATAAACGCCTGCGTGGACTCACCTGCTCGTTGTTTTTGGTCGAAGAATCCATACCTCTTTTCGATGATGGTGGAATGGTCACCGAAGGTACTGTCCATAAGCACCAGCTCATCTTCCAGGGAGCCGCCACCACACAGCCTGAAAAAAAAACACGCTGTCCTTCAGTGCCGAGGTAATAATGCACGAGCAGGCTCCTCCGTCTCTCCTCGCTGATGCTATCGAGTCCCGCCGCCGTCATATACACCTCGAACATGTACCTCCAGCGAGCACACAGTATATCTGGTGTACCCTGATACTGAAGGAATGGAGGTGGCTTCCTGACGCACCCGCCCATTTTTCCTCGTTGCCAAATGTTATGTCTGAATAATGGAGGACGGAGAGCTTTCTCTGTTGAACACTGAACTCCCTTTATTGAACTTCAAATTCCAATTCATATCCCAGCCACAGCCCGCCTGACGTCACTCACCCCCCAACCCCGGCTGAGCTACAGCAAGCCCCAAAGTACAATTCCCATATGTTGTCGAGTGTGTAAATGAAGAGGTGTATTCATTTTAGACGATTTATTACACACTCACATCTCACAAGCAAAGAACAGACTGACTGGTCACATCAAGCATTCCTCTCTCTATATCAAGTCACACTTCACAAGGATCAAGGCACTTCCTCATCACAGCATGACATCTACACTGCACTTCATTCAACCCCCTCTCACCCACTTGGGCATTGTTCTCCCATGTGTATTCATTGTATCTGTCTAAGGTGTGAAATAACCTGAGGCCCATACCGCCCCCCCCCCCCAGCATCTTAGATAGAACAATAGAACATCAGTCCACATGCTGTTTCGGCTTCAGTCTCCTCCCATATCTGCTGTAACTGGGGTTTACCGCCTCCGTGGCGCTGCTGTGCCGGTGGGAGGCTGCTGGGAGTGTGTCCGACTGCGGGTGAGCTGTGGAGGGGGGGGTTTCACTCTGTCCGTGTGGCTGCTCTGATGAATCGTTCCCTTGGGGAGGTCTCTGTGGGGTCTTCCACGCCGAGGGGCCCTCGCCAATAGCACTTGCTCATCCGCCACTACAAAGGCGGGTTTGAGTCTGTCTATGCCAATTATCTCCGGTCTATCCCCCAAGTCTAGCACAAAATGCTTATCCCCTGTTTCCAACACTCTGAACGGTCCATCATAGGGTGGGCGCAATGGAGGGCGGTGGGCGTCGTGTCTGACGAACACGAGCTCCGTGTTCTTCAAAGTTTTAGGCACGAAGGCACGCGGAAAACTGTGGTGGGCAGGGCCCGGCAGCATGCCTGTGTTTGCGCTACGCTCCAAAAGCTGAGATGGGGAGCTGCCCAGCGCGGGATTGTCCGGTAGAAATTCCCCGGGCAGCCTCAGGGGCTGCGCAAAAACGAGCTCTGCCGGGGAAGCTTCCAAATCCCCTTTTGGCCCGGAGCGCAACCCCAATAAAACCCACGGCAGCCTGTCTACCCAATTTGCAACCGTCAGTGAAGCCCTGAGTGCTGCTTTCAGTGATCTATGAAAACGCTTGCATAAACCATTGGCCTGTGGGTTGTACGCGGTTGTGCGATGAATTGCAGCACCCAGGCTGCCGGCCATCGCAGACCAGAGGTCGGAAACAAATTGCGAGCCCCTGTCGGACGTAATGTCCGACGGGACTCCAAAACGCGCCACCCATGTTGTTAAAAAAGCGCTTCCTACGTCCGCGGACGTGGTTGCTGCCAGCGGGACTGCTTCTGGCCAGCGCGTGGTGCGGTCCACCACTGTCAGGAGGTGCGTGCACCCCTGTGATGGCGGGAGGGGACCCACGAGGGCCACATGAACGTGGTCGAACCTCTTAGCCGGTACCGGAAATGGCTCCAAGGGAGGCTTCGTGTGCCTGTGTACCTTGGCTTGTTGGCACGCCACGCAGGCTGCAGCCCACTCTTTTTACTTGTTTGCATAGGCTCGGCCACACGAACTTCTCTCCTACCATTTTGACAGACGCGCGCACTCCTGGGTGCGCCAGAGTGTGAACCGACTCAAACACGCGGCGGCGCCACGTGACCGGGACTACCGGATGCGGGCGTCCCGTGGAGATGTTGCAGATTAGGGGTGGGGCCGCCATCTTGCAGCACCCTGCTCTCCAGCCTTAACCCTGTTGGTCCAGACTGGAGCGCGCGCACGTCTGCATTGCTAATCTGCTCCGCGGCCATGGCTGCGTAATCTATCCCCACGTAGACTGGGGCCACCACAGCGCGAGAGGCAGTCCGCCACCACATTCAGTTTACCCGACACATGCTGAATATCGGTAGTAAACTCTGAGATCGCGGCCAGCTGTCTCTGCTGCCGGCTCGACCACAGTTCTGAAACCTTGGCCATCGCAAACGTTAGAGGCTTGTGGTCTACGAATGCGGTGAAGTTGCACCCTTCCAGCCAGAACTGGAAGTGGCGTATGGCCAGATGGAGAGCCAGCAACTCTCTGTCGAACGCGCTGTATTTACATTCGCTGTCGCGAAAAGTTCTGCTGAAAAATGCGAGCGGCTGCCAAGCCCCGGCTACGCGCTGCTCCACGACCGCCCCTATGGCCACGTCTGAAGCATCGGTGGTGAGCGCTATGCGGGCCGTTGGGTCCGGATGTGCCAGCAGTGCGGCGTTTGCCAGGGCTGCTTTAACTTCCGAGAACGCCCGCTCTCGCTCCGGGGTCCATTCGACTCCATCCGCGGGTTTCTGTCTCTTGACCGCAGCGTACAATGGTTGCATGAGCCACGCCGAGCGGGGAAGGAAACGGTTATAAAAATTCACCATCCCCAAAAATTCCTGCAGCGCCCTGACCATCTGAGGCTGGGGAAAATCTGCCACGGCGCGCACTTTGTTGGGCAATGGGATCGCTCCTTCCGGAGAGACGCAGTGCCCCAAAAAATCAATCTCCGCCACGCCGAACTGGCATTTCGCCGGGTTGATTATTAACCCTTGCTCCTCCAACCTCTGGAAAACCGTCCTGAGGTGGGCTTCGTGTTCGTCTTTGGACGTACTGGCTACCAGGATATTGTCCAGGTAGACGAACATGAACGGGAGGTCACGCAGCACTGCATCCATCATGCGCTGGAACGTCTGTGCTGCGCCTTTTAACCCAAATGCGCAGGAACTCAAATAAACCGAACAGAGTTATTACCGCTGTTTTGGGTATGTCCTCCGCGCGCACTGGGACTTGGTGGTAACTGCAGACCAGGTCTATTTTAGAAAAAAAGCGCGCTCCGGCGAGGTGAACGGAAAAATCCTGTATGTGGGGAATTGGGTAGCGGTCGTGTGCTGTGGCGTTGTTCAACCTGCGGAAATCACCGCACGGTCGCCACGATCCCTCAGCCTTAGGGACCATGTGTAGCGGGGATGCCCATGGGCTGTTTGATCGCCTGATGATGACCTTTCCAGGTTGGCGAACTCCTCGCACTCTATGGCCAGTTTAGCTGCGTCCAAGCGCCGAGGTCTTGCAAAAACGGGCGGCCCGGTGGTGGTGATAAAGTGCTCCACCCCATGTTTAGCGATGGCCGCCGAAAACGTTGGGACCATGAGTGCTGGGAACTGAGGGAGCAGTGCGTGGAACTTACCGCCTGGAGTTGTGACGCTGGCTTGTGCTGTTGGCTGGGTCCCCTATACAGGGAAGAGATTCAAAGGACAGTGCATTAACCAGGCGCCTGTTAGCTACATCCACAAGTAAACCATGTGCTCACAGGAAATCAGCGCCCAGGAGCGGGCAACACAGTGCTGCTATGATAAAAGTCCACTCATACGAGCGGCCATGTAGAGATAAGGTCAGTGTTCTCTCACCGAACATCTTAATCTCCGAGCCGTTTACTGCCACCATTCCGGGGCCGCTAGGTCCTGCCAGCTGGTCAGTGTAGGATGGCAGGATGACACTCTTCTGGGCTCCGGTGTCGACAAGGAAGCGTCTCCCCGAGCGCGAGTCCGTCACGTAGAGCAGCTTGTTCTCTTCACCGGCAGTCGCAGCTGCTGCCGGCCTTGGCGTTTCCCGAGCACTTGAACTGGCATGGTGGCGCGCATCTGCGCGCGTTCCCTCTGAAGTGGCGGTGATAGAAGCAGAGCGTGTCTTTCTGGCGCTCCTTGGCCCCCGTTGCCGCTACCGTCGGTGGCTCCTCGCCTCCCCTGGTCGTCTCGCTGGGCTCCGCTGCCGCCGCGTTGACTATGATCGCCCTGGTGGTGAGGATGATCTGGTCTGCCTCCTGGGCTAGCGCACGGTAGTCTCGCGTGGCCAGCAATGGCGAATTGGCCAGAACCGCTCTTGCTTCTGTTGGGAGGTTCCGGAGGAAAAGGTGGGCAAACAGAAGGTGCCCGTCGCCAGTGCCCATCAATGCCAGCATCTTCTCCATCAGGTCTACGGCCGACCCATCTCCTAACTCGGTTTGCACCAGGAGCCTCTCCGCTCTCTCACATTCCGAGAGCGTGTATCACCGGATGAGCGCAGCCTTGAGCGCCTCATATTGGCTGCTGGCTGGTGGCTGATCGAGCAGGCTCGCTACCTGCTGGGCTGTGTGGGAGTCCAGCACTGCTACCACATGGTAGAACTTGGTGTTGTCTGCTGTTACTCCCCGGAGGGCGAACTGGGCCTCGGTGTGGTGGAACCAAGAGCGCGGGTTGTGCTGCCAGAAATCCGGTAGCTTGACTGAAACTGCACACGCGTTGCTGGGGGTTCCAGTCCTGGCTGTCGTCGGGTTGGCTTCAGTGTCTCTGGGGGTTCCCGACCGGGCCGGCTCCGGGGTTCTTGCCTCGTGTTCCATAATACGTCTTGGGTCACCAGTGTGGAGTGTGTAAATGAAGAGGCATATTCACTTCAGACGATTTATCACACACTCACATCTCACAAGCAAAGAACAGACTGACTGGTCACATCAAGCAATCCTCTCTCTATATCAAGTCACACTTCACAAGGATCAAGGCACTTCCTCATCACAGCATGACATCTACACTACACTTCATTCAACCCCCTCTCACCCACTTGGGCATTGTTCTCCCATGTGTATTCATTGTCTCTGTCTAAGGTGTGAAATAACCTGAGGCCCATAATGTAATAATACAGGTACATCTCAAAAAATTAGAATATTATGAAAAAGTTAAATATTTTTTGTCACTCATTTCAGAAAGTGAAACCCATATATTATATACACACGTGGACAGAATTGTTGGTACCCCTCTGTTAATGAAAGAAAAACCCACAATGGTCACAGAAATAACTCGAATCTGACAAAAGTGGTAATAAATAAAAATTCTATGAAAATTAACCAATGAAAATCAGACAGTGCTTTTGAATTGTGGTTCAACAGAATTATTTAAAAAAAACAAACAAACTCATGAAACAGGCCTGGACAAAAATGATGGTACCCTTAACTTAATATTTTGTTGCACAACCTTTTGAGGCAATCACTGCAATCAAACGATTTCTGTAACTGTCAATGAGACTTCTGCACCTCTCAGCAGGTATTTTGGCCCACTCCTCATGAGCAAACTGCTCCAGTTGTCTCAAGTTTGAAGGGTGCCTTCTCCAGACGGCATGTTTCAGCTCCTTCCGCAGATGTTCAATAGGATTTTGATCAGGGCTCATAGAAGGCCACTTTAGAATAGTCCAATGTTTCGCTCTTAGCCATTCTTGGGTGTTTTTAGCTGTGTGTTTTGGGTCATTATCCTGTTGCAAGACCCATGACCTGCAACTGAGACCAAGCTGTCTGACACTGGGCAGCACATTTCTCTCTAGAATGCCTTGATAGTCTTGAGATTTCATTGTACCTTGCACAGATTCAAGACACCCTGTGCCAGATGCAGCAAAGCAGCCCCAGAACATAACACAACCTCCTCCATGTTTCACAGTAGGGACAGTGTTCTTTTCTTGGTATGCTTCATTTTTGTGTCTGTGAACATAGAGCTGATGTGCCTTGCCAAAAAGTTCCAGTTTTGTCTCGTCTGTCCATAGGACATTCTCCCAGAAGCTTTGTGACTTGTCAACATGAAGTTTGGCAAATTCCAGTCTGGCTTTTTTATGATTTGTTTTCAACAGTGGTGTCCTCCTTGGTCGTCTCCCATGAAGTCCACTTTGGCTCAAACAACGATGGATGGTGCGATCTGACACTGATGTACTGTACCTTGACCTTGGAGTTCACCATGAATGTGTTTAGAGGTTGTTCTGGGCTCTTTTGTTACCATTCATATTATCCGTCTCCTCCTGCGGCCACGTCCAGGGTGGTTGGCTGCAGTCCCGTGGATCTTAAATTTCTGAATAATATGTGCAACTGTAGTCACAGGAACATCAAGCTGCTTGGAGATGATCTTATAGCCTTTACCTTTAACATGCTTGTCTATAATTTTCTTTCTAATCTCCTGAGACAACTCCTTTGCTTCCTCTGGTCCATGTTTAGTGTGGTACACACCATGTCACCAAACAGCACAGTGACAACTTGTCACCCTTTAAATAGGCCGACTGACTGATTACAAGTTTGTAGACAAAAAAAGAAACAGAATAATATAACAAAGGGGAAAAAAATCAACCCTTTGTTGGCAATGACAGAGGTCAAACGTTTTCTGTAAGTTTTCACAAGGTTTTCACACACTGTTGCTGGTATTTTGGCCCATTCCGCCATGCAGATCTCCTCTAGAGCAGTGATATTTTGGGGCTGTCACTGGGCAACACAGACTTTCAACTCCCTCCAAAGATTTTCTATGGGGTTGAGATATGGAGACTGGCTAGACCACTCCAGGACCTTGAAATGCTTCTTACGAAGCCACTCCTTCATTGCCCGGGCGGTGTGTTTGGGATCATTGTCATGCTGAAAGACCCAGCCATGTTTCATCTTCATCTTTCATCTTCACGTTTCATCTTCATCTTCAATGCCCTTGCTGGTGGAAGGAGGTTTTCACTCAAAATCTCACGATACATGGCCCCATTCATTCTTTCTTTTACACGGCTCAGTCATCCTGGTCCCTTGGCAGAAAAACAGCCCCAAAGTGTGATGTTTCCATCCCCATGCTTCACAGTAGGTATGGTGTTTTTTCTCCTCCAAACACGACAAGTTGAGATTTTTACCAAAAAGTTCTATTTTGGTTTCATCTGTCCATATGGCATTCTCCCAGTCCTCTTCTGGATCATCCAAATGCTCTCTAGCAAACTTCAGACGGGCCTGGACATGTACTGGCTTAAGCAGGGGGACACGTCTGGCACTGCAGGATTTGAATCCCTGGCGGCGTAGTGTGTTTCTGATGTAGCCTTTGTTACTTTGGTCCCAGCTCTCTGCAGGTCATTCACTAGATCTCCCCATGTGGTTCTGGGATTTTCTGCTCCCCATTCTCGTGATAACTTTGACCCCACAGGGTGAGATCTTGCGTGGAGCCCCAAATGGAGGGAGATTATCAGTGGTCTTGTATGTCTTCCATTTTCTAATAATTGCTCCCACAGTTGATTTCTTCACACCAAACTGCTTACCTATTGCAGATTCAGTCTTCCCAGCCTGCTGCAGGTCTACAATTTTGTTTCTGGTGTCATTTGACAGCTCTTTGGTCTTGGCCATAGTGGAGTTTGGAGTCTGACTGTTTGAGGTTGTGGACAGGTGTCTTTTATACTGATAACGAGTTCAAACAGGTGCCATTAATACAGGTAATGAGTGGAGGACAGAGGAGCCTCTTAAAGAACAAGTTACAGGTCTGTGAGAGCCAGAAATCTTGCTTGTTTGTAGGTGACCAAATACTTATTTTACTGAGGAATTTACCAATTAATTCATTAAAAATCCTTCAATGTGATTTTCTGGATTTTTTTTTTCTCATTTTGTCTCTCATAGTTGAGGTATACCTGTGATGAAAATTGGAGACCTCTCTCATCTTTTAAGTGGGAGAACTTACACAGTTGGTGGCTGACTAAATACTTTTTTGCCCCACTGTAGCTGGGGGTTTTCCACCACAATACTGCAATATGAGCAGTTGTTTTAATGTCATAACCATTAGCAAACTTAGCAATAGTAAAAGGACTAAAATTTGTTCACCACTGATTATTAACTTGGACATGACAAAATATTAAAGTAAATGTACATTTCATTTATTTCCTATGGATAGAGGTGGGCAGTAACTACTTAGTTACTCAAGTACATCTGCTCAAATAACTTCAGTTATACTTTGAGTTGTTTTATTGCAGGTGTGGCGGCATGAAATAATAAGCGGCGAACTGAGAGTTTAAAAGGGAGTTTATTATTCATACCACCATCACAGACTCGCTCCGGTGCCGTGCAAGCGCGCCTGAGCGAGCCCAGAGGCTCTCAGGCAAAGCGTGTAGTCAGATGCAGTAAGAGAGAGAACATGTGAATTTCAGTGCTTATATACTCAGTTACAGACAATTGCGCACAGCGGTAAGCCTAGACATTTGCATTACAGTACAGAGCCGGAAAGCGTGAACACAATGCATGAATGGCACATTGGCGTCAAAGTAACTGCAGAAAAGCATAGGACATTTGCATTACAGTACAGAGCCGGGAAGCGTGAATGTTTGCATTTGAGTCATACAAAACAGCATGATACTGGCGGAAGGAGCTAGACACAGAGAGGCTGCCTACTGATACCAATACACATCTCATTGTTCTGCTTGTCCCAGTCTGTTGTGGGGGTGACCCCACACACTCCCCACCAGAGGGCTCAGCAGGAAGCTGAGGCCTCGATAGTCCAGCTTTGGGAGCGAGCTGTGGGGAAAGTCTGTGCCGGAGGAGGTGGAGGGAGGGGGATGGGGGGTAGTAAGTGCCGGCCCGGGACGGCGAAATTGTCTGTGCCGCGAAAAAATTGGCTGTGGATCCGCGATGTTGAGGGGCTGTCCTGTTGAACGTGTGGAGATCCACAGCAGCTGTGAGAAGAAAAATTAGTCTCTGACTCCTCTCGCGGTTAAGTCCTGTGAGGATTAATAGCGGCCATGAAGAAAAACAGGAGCTGCGAGGCTGCGTAGCGGCTGTGAGAAAAAAACAAAAGCAGAGGGACTTGGCGTGTTGACTTGGCGTGTTGACTTTAGTTGCGGGCGCAACCCTAAAGCCCTCGGGAACAGCTGACGGCTGAATTCCCTTTGTGCGCCGTGGCTAAGACCCGTACAAAATCCTGTGAGAGAGCTGCGTGTGATGCTTCAGGTGTGTGAGCAGCCCTGAAGGTTCCGTGTGCAGCGGCGAAGGACGCTGGCGGTCTGTGTAGAGCCGGTATGTCTCGTGTGTGGTGCGCTGTCCTCATAACCCCCCGGTGCGTGTGCAGGGGTTCGGTGCATGTCAGGTCCGCTGTAGAGACGAGTCAGGGTCAGGGAGCTTGCTGGAGATCAGCGTAGTCGGCGCCGATAATCATCCCTGTAGAGCTGTTGCGTTGTTCGCTCGTGGTGCGTTGGAGCAGTGCGAGGAAATAGACGATCTTTGTCCCTCGGGCTCATGCAGAAGTGTTGGAGCGGTGAGAGGAAATAGGCGATCTTTGTCCCTCGGGCTCGCGTAGATGCGTAGGAGCGCTGAGAGGGAGGAGGAGCGGTGAGAGGGAGAAGACGTTCTGTGTCCCTCGGCCGGTCCAGAGCAGATGTCCCGATCTCAGGCAAGGGTCGCACCATGACGCTTTCTGCAGCATTCCCAGTCGTGGATGATCTCCGGAGAGTTCGCCTGGTGGTGGCTGTGCGTCGAGGTCTCCCTGTAGCCGAAGGGAGGGCAGTCCATTTGCGTCAGGCTGCTGCGTTCGCTTGTCGTTGGAGAATCACCACCGGGTGCTGCGTTCGTTGTCAGCGTGTTCTTTTCTGCGTCGGGTCACCAGTGTGGCTGTCCAGACCAAAAGGTTGCGTTGCACAAAGCGTGTGCTTTCTCGGGGTCACCAATGTGGCGGCATGAAATAATAAGCGGCGGACTGAGAGTTTAAAAGGGAGTTTATTATTCATATCGCCATCACAGACTCGCTCCGGCGCCGTGCAAGCGCACCTGAGTGAGCCCAGAGGCTCTCAGGCAAAGCATATAGTCAGATGCAGTAAGAGAGAGAACATGTGAATTTCAGTGCTTATATACTCAGTTACAGACAATTGTGCACAGCAGTAAGCCTAGACATTTGCATTACAGTACAGAGCCGGAAAGCGTGAACACAATGCATGGATGGCACATTGGTGTCAAAGTAACTGCAGAAAAGCATGGGACATTTGCATTACAGTACAGAGCTGGGAAGCGTGAATGTTTGCATTTGAGTCATACAAAACAGCATGATACTGGCGGAAGGAGCTAGACACAGAGAGGCTGCCTATTGATACCAATACACATCTCATTGTTCTGCTTGTCCCAGTCTGTTGTGAGGGTGACCCCACACACTCCCCCCCAACGGCACATAACATCACAGTACTGAGCAGGAAAGAGCTAGACGAAGCGAGGCTGCCTGTTGACATTAATACACACATTTCACTGTTATGTTAATTGCTCTAGCTGAGGATACTTTTCCCCACTGATACTTATTAAAGAAAAACCTGAACTTTTACTCAAGTAAAAGTTTTTGGGGTTTTTTTTTCTCTTCTTGCCTTGAGAGAGAGCAGTCGCATTTTTCTTCCCTCCTCTCGTCTGCCTTCCTGACCTATTCCCAGCTTTGCAATGTTGCGTTTTTGTCTGTGTTTAGTCGCTCTTCTTCTGCTGAATCTTAATCTAAACGGAAATTATGGATTTGGAAGTGGCTTAAATGTGCTATTGTCACTATTTTTCAACAAGAATCGGGCCAAGGGGGAGCCCAAGAATTGGAACCTGCAAGGAGACTCATGGACATTGGAATTCATGCGTCTGTGGAAACATTATTGGTTATGATCTCAGGACTTCTATTTTTGGCTGTGAAGTTCCCTGATGCATCAGAAATTGAAGGAAGGTGAGAGAGCTGATCAAAGCGGACCCGGCAAGCTCCTTCATCAAATTCGACCAGTTGGGGAGGGCACGAGTAGCGGCAAACGGTGAACTGAATGACAGTGATTCAGTGGAGGAAAACATCTGGAGCCCTGTGCTCTCCATGGAAAAAAGTTTAAGCCTGCACATATGAAAGCACAGAATTGCACGGGTGAGGAAAAATTTTATTCTCTGAGTGCACTGTGCTGATTTGATTTTACCTTGTCTTTGGTGCCCCGTGTTTACATTCCTCCTGATGAAGATAAGCGGAAGGACCGGCTCTGCTAACCCAAACAATCGACAATCAGTTGTTGTCGTATCAGCGGATTGGACCCTCAAGGACAGTGCCCATGTGCCTTCTGCAAGCAAGAGAGATAGACTCTGGACTTGTTTATAAGTCACATGATTATAACATCTATCCACTGCCAGGAGGCGCCCTCTGCTGCTCACTAACAACTGTCACATTTACACTACACAATGCATACAACATCACATGACTGATACAAATATTGACTCATACAAATACACTGCCTCTCTCAACTTTTGTGTGTGATCTCCTGCTAAATGTCTGCTAAATGTGCATTGAGGTTTTTTTTTTTGCCTGCAATCAAAATTTCACTCACTTGCCGAGCACCATTTTGATAAAACATGTTTTTTTCTCTCGCCTACTGTGTCATATCCATTCCCTTTTTCTTTTTTTTTCCATTCTTCTTTATGACTGGCGCCTAGCGGCTTCCCCCGCCTTGGATGCGCTCTGCAGAGCCTGCCAAATGCCAAGTCACGTTTCGTTACCTTGTATTCATACATGTGTAATGACAATAAAGTTGAATCTCATCTCATCATATCATCAAGTACATTTTGTGGGTCTTTCAGGTAGTATTTTGATTACCGATTTGAAATGAATACAGTCACACTTTTCTGTTATTGATTTCTCTACTCTATTCTGGCTCAAAACATATTACTGTTTTACCCTCACTAATTTATACTTCAAAAAAGCACATTTCTCAGAAAAAAGTCACAAATTTACCAAATAAATAGCAGGTTTATGAGGAAAAAACTCACAAAATGGAATTATAAATTTGAGGGGAAAAGCCCCAAAACTATGAGAAAACAGCAGGAGAATTTAGGAGCAAAAATGACAAATTTATAATAAATATATATTCACAAATTTAAGAGAAAACCCCTCAAATATGCCAGAGTAAGCTTGTTACTACTCAAGTAAGGTTTTTAGATTTTCTTACTAAAATATTGTTTTTGGTGATGACTCAAACATGACTAATTATAAGTTTAATTATGATAAGTTAATGCTGCTTTTACTGGAGCACAATTTCTGACTACTGTACCCACCTCTGTATATGACAGATATTAAATATCTTTGTATCAATTCTATTCCAGAAATTGTTCCCTGCTATCCTGGTCTGATACATCTATGAAGTCCTGAACTTTCCAAGGCTACAAGTCAGTAAAGATTATTTTCTATATGGTGTGGGGAGCGTGAAATAACAAGACTGAATCATTTCTCAGTTCAGGTTTTAATGTCGTGTTCACATCCCCAGCTATCTCTCAAAAAACAGAAGAGAGAGAACTGAGTCAAAACCTTCTCTTTTATACACACAAGGACAAAGGAAGAATCACATATCACCGTCAAAACCCCCTATTTACAATAACTCTCCCCCGCGCCCTTCAGTCTTCCGCCTGGGCCCCAGGAGGTCAGGAAGTCCTTTCAGCTCCTTATCGCCGTACCTCCATCTTCTTGTTGTTATCCACAGGCGGTCCAGACATATTGCCCTATCTAAGACGTGAGGTCAATCCACACATGTAATCTCAAGCATCCCATAGTGCTTATACATATGTAGGTAAAAATACATGAGCTACATAACCCCCCCCCCCCCCAAACGTCGAAGAATGGACAATATATAAGAGTTAATAAAACATGATAACCTCAATAGCATAGTCTATACCACATGATCATATCCAAAATCAGTGATAACATCAATAGCATAGTCTATACCACATGATCACATTAAAATTCAGTCCGTACTCTGTCTGAGCTTCAAACATCTTCCAAATCTGCTGTAAGCAGGTCTCGCCGTCCCTGCGGTGCCGTCCTGCAAAGAATCTGCAGACTGAGGAAGAGAATGGTTATTTGATCCCTGCGGGGGCTCAGGGACGTGTTCCCTGGGGAGTCTGCCACGTCGAGGTGCCCTCGCCACCCGTACAGACTCGTCGTTCATCACAAAAGCAGGCTTTAGTCTGTCAATACTAATTGTCTCTTTTCTGTCTCCCAAATCCAGCACAAAATGCTTATCACCTGCTTCCAGCACCCTATACGGACCATCATATGGCGGGCGGAGGGTCAGTCTCAGAGCCTCGTGCCTGACAAAAACGAACTCGGCATTTTTCAAAGCTTTGGGAACAAAAACGCGCGGAAAAGTGTGATGAATGGGGCCCGGGAGCGTGTCTGCTCCCGTGCCAATCAGTGGCCCTAGAGCCAGGGGGCGCCCCGGCTCCGGATGCTCTGGTAGGAATTCACCGGGCAGCTTGAGAGGTTGTGCAAAAACTAACTCGGCTGGGGAGGCATTTAAATCCTCTTTGGGTGCAGAACGCAACCCCAATAAAACCCATGGTAGTTTGTTTACCCAATCTGCATCCGTAAGTGACGCTCTGAGGGCTGCCTTCAAAGACCTATGAAAACACTCGCATAAACCATTAGCCTGGGGGTGATAAGCGGTAGTGCGATGAATTTTCGCTCCTAAGCTGCTGGCCATCGCTGACCAGAGCTCAGAGACAAATTGAGGCCCTCTGTCGGACGTAATATCCGACGGAACCCCGAAACGTGCTACCCAGGCCGTCAAAAAAACGCGAGCCATCTCTGCAGCTGTGGTCGATGCCACGGGGACCACTTCCGGCCAACGTGTGGTTTGGTCCACCATTGTCCAAAGATGTGTGAACCCCTGCGACGACGGTAGGGGGCCCACGAGGTCGACATGCACGTGGTTGAATCTCTTGGCCGGAATGTGGAATGGTTCTAAGGGAGCTTTTGTGTGTCTGTGAATTTTGGCCCGCTGGCAAGCCATGCAGGTTCGTGCCCACTCTTTCACGTGCTTGCGAAGGCTCAGCCAAACAAACTTCTCCGCTACCATTTTCACAGAAGTGCGCACTCCTGGGTGCACCAGGGAGTGAACCGAGTCAAAAACGCGGCGACGCCACGCGGCCGGGACTACCGGGTGCGGTCGCCCAGTCGATACATCACAGATTAGGGGAGGCATACCGGTTTGCAAACACCTGCTCTCCAGCCTTAACCCTGTTGGTCCAGACAGGAGCGCGCGCACGTCCGCATCACTACCCTGTTCCACTGCCATGGCTGCATAATCTATTCCCACGTGAACTGGGGCCGCGTGCGCTTCCACGCTGTTATTTTGCCCTGCGGCTGCGGTAGTATAATCTGCCTCCGTGCGCACCGGTGCTGTGACCGCGCGAGAGAGGCAGTCTGCCACTATGTTGAGTTTACCCGCTACGTGCTGAATATCAGTGGTAAACTCCGAAATTGCGGCCAGTTGCCTCTGTTGCCGGCCCGACCAAGGCTCTGAAATTTTGGACATCGCAAAAGTGAGCGGCTTATGGTCGAAAAAACCAGTGAAACGCCGACCTTTCAGCCAAAACTGGAAATGGCAGATGGCCAAATGGAGCGCTAACAGCTCCCTGTCAAACGTGCTGTATTTCCGCTCGGCTTCGTTCAAGGATCTGCTGAAAAATGCCAGCGGCTGCCAAACCCCGGCAACATGCTGTTCCACGACCGCCCCTATGGCCAAATCTGATGCGTCGGTGGTGAGCGCTATTCGGACTGATGGATTAGGATGAGCTAGAAGCGTGGCGTCAGCCAGGGCTTTTTTTACCTCCACGAATGCGCGCTCCCGCTCCGGGGACCACTCGATAGGGTTGGAGGGTTTTTGTTTTTTGAGCGTGGTGTATAATGGTTGCATGAGCTGCGCTGCGTGGGGTAGGAAACGGTTATAAAAATTTACCATTCCTAAAAACTCCTGCAATGATTTGACCGTTTGTGGTTGGGGAAAATCTGCCACTGCGTGCACCTTATCCGGTAGCGGGATCGCCCCTTCTGGGGAGACGCGGTGCCCTAAAAAATCGATCTGGGCCACGCCAAACTGGCACTTGGCTGGATTAATTATTAACCCGTGCTCTCCCAACCGCCGAAAAACTGCAGTGAGGTGTTTTTCGTGTTCCTCTTCTGAAGTACTGGCGACTAAAATGTCGTCGAGGTAGACGAACACAAAAGGGAGATCGCGTAACACGGCATCCATCATACGTTGGAATGTTTGGGCGGCGCCTTTAAGACCAAAGGGCATACGCAAAAACTCAAAAAGTCCAAAAGGGGTTATTACCGCTGTTTTAATTCAATTCAACTTTATTTATATAGCGCCATTTCACAACAACAGTCATCTCATAGCACTATCAACTGTAGGGGGGAACCCCCACAGTTGCAGAAAGACCCCAGCAATCAGGCGATCCCCTGTGAGCAAGCACTTGGCGACGGTGGAGAGGAAAAACTCCCTTTTAACAGGAAGAAACCTCCAGCAGAACCAGGCTCAGGGAGGGGCAGTCATCTGCTGCGACTGACTGGGGGGTGAGGGGATAGAGAAGAAGAAAAGAACAGACATGTAGAGAGCAAACAGCACGATGGGGACTCAATCTATGGGAGAGAACAAACAAATGTTAATGACCAGCAAAAAAAATATTTCATTGAGAGTGAGAAAAGGACCGTTCCGATTGGCTTCAGGTGTGCTGGCAATGGAGTAGGTGTGTGCGTTGCTGGCTCCTGCTATATTTTTTTCTTTACTTTTTAAACCCTATTTTGCTGTAAGCTGTTAATGTTTTGGACATTTAATACGTGCAGAATCTGTTTTGAAATATGTCCAAAACAAGAAAGCAGACTGAAAAGGAGGCAGCAGGGAACAATATTAACACCAGCTTAGCTGAGGATGCTAATATCAGCCTTAACCCTGCACTTGTTGCCTTGCTTGAGCAACACAGAATGTCCATAGCTGCTGACTTCAAAGCTTCATTTGAACTTATTAATGGTAAGCTGGACAAAATTCAAGCAGATGTGGCGAACCAGGAGCAACGCATTGGCGACCTTGAAAACAACGCGGAGGACGTCAGCCAGCGCCTAGCGGCGCTTGAAGTTACATGCGAGTCAATGCAGGAGGAGAACAAACTTTTGAAAAACAAACTTTCTGACCTGGAGGGAAGAAGCAGGAGGCTGAATATTCGTCTGGTGGGTCTGCCGGAGTCCTTTGATGTGGGTCCACGGCCATCTGAATTTTTTTCTTGGCTGTTGGTGGACGTCTTTGGCGCACAAACTTTGCCATCTCCCCCAGAGCTGGATAGAGCCCACCGCAGCCTCATGCCCAAGCCGAGTCCGAATGGGAAGCCGCGCGCTGTCATTATTTGTTTCCACCGGTTTCGGACCAAAGACTTGGTGATGAGAGAAGCGCGGAGACGCCGTGGGACTTTGGAATATCGTGGGCATAAACTTCAGTTCTACGAGGATTATAACGCCGACGTTCAGAAGCAACGAGCCGAATATAAGGAGGTTATGTCCGAGTTGTACAAGAGAGGTTTTCGTCCTTCTCTTCTTTTCCCCGCCAGGCTCCGGATAACTCTTCCAGACGGCAAAAACCAGTGGCTGGCGTCCGTCTCAGAGGCCACCTGCTTCATGCAAACTAGGGAGAGAAACCAGCAATTTTCGCCTTGAACTGGACATTTCTGGGTTGACCAGCTGCCGCGCTGGGCTGCTTGTTACTTCATTGAAGCTGCACTGACTGGACATTGATGCATTTTCAGATGTTTAAAAACAAGGTAAAATTGGCTCCCTATACGTTGTTGTTTACTTAATTCTTTTTTTTAATTTTATCTTATTTATTTATTTTTTTTTAGGGTAAAACGTTCATATTATGCAGGATTGAAGCCAGTTGTATGGGAGCATTCTGTTAGGATGAAAATAGAGCAGGAGATGGAGCGGTTGCTGTTTTTTTGCAACCGGCTGGAGTGTTGTTATAGGTTTGGTTGTTGGATTTTTTTATTTTTTATTTTTATTTTTTTATTTATTTATTTTTGTTTTGTTTTTTTGTTATGGTTTTATTTACACCCCCCTTACCCCTTCTTTTTTTTTTTTTTTTACCCGTACCTCACTTTATTCTTCTTTGGGCTACACAACATAATATATAAATTTTACTCTTTGAATGAATAGTAATCTTACTTTGGTAAGCTGGAATGTGAAGGGGTTGAACCATCCAATTAAACGAAAGAGAGTCATGTCACGTCTAAAGCAATTTAAGCCTGGGGTACTGTTTTTGCAGGAAACCCATTTGCAGGATTCCGACCACTTGCGTTTGTCAAAATGTTGGTCAGGACAATTTTTTCATTCAAATTTTAAAGCTAAGGCCAGGGGCGCTGCTATTCTTATTGATCGAAATATCCCATTTATTCCCTCTAATGTTGTATCAGATAAAAATGGACGATTTGTAATAGTATCAGGTAAACTTGGCGATAAACATGTCACTTTGGCTAATCTGTATGCACCGAATTTTGATGATGTGCACTTTTTTCGCAACCTTTTTTCGCAACTTCTAGATTTAAATACTCATTCTCTAATTCTTGGGGGTGACTTTAATTTGTATATGGATCCGATCTTAGATCGCTCATCTTCAAAACCTGCTAGTCTTAATAAATCTGCAACTTATGTTAAGTCTTTTCTTGAGGAATATAGCCTTACAGATCCTTGGCGTTTTTTACATCCTAACGGCAGGGACTATTCTTTTTTCTCTCACGTACACCATACTTATACCAGAATAGATTATTTTTTTGTTGACAATTTATTAATTAATAACCTTTGCTCTTGCAGTTATGATAGCATCTCGGTTTCTGATCATGCCCCTCTTGTACTTAAAATGATCCTCCAAGGATGTGACTCCATGAGAAAGCATTGGAGATTGGATCCATTATTACTTACAGATGAAAAATTGGTTGCGAATATTTCTTCTAAAATTAATTTTTTTTTGAAAGAAAATAAAACTCCTGGTATGCCAAATAAAACGATATGGGAGGCCATGAAGGCATTTCTTAGGGGGGAATTTATTTCATTGGCAGCATTTAAAAGACGATCCTTAATACAGGAACAGAAGGCTATTTTAGATCAAATCCTGGACATTGACAGACAATATGCTCAATCTCCATCACCCGCTCTGTACAAGGAACGTATGACATTACAAACTAAACTTAATTTACTTTCTACTCGACAAATTGAAGGTTGTTTAATAAGGAACAAGAGTGAATTTTATGAACATGGCGAAAAAACCAGTAAACTTCTAGCTAATCAACTACGTGGTATTAGAGCTAAGCAAATTATTACTGGAGTTAGGACAGATAAAGGAGAGGTGACATCTGACCAACAAGCGATTAATGATATTTTCAGGTCATTTTATTTCAAATTATATACCTCAGAATATACAACAAACTTAAAGGATTTGGAAATTTTTTTTGATTCTATTGATATTCCTTCGATTTCTTCAGAATCTCGGCAAATTTTAGAAGCTCCCATCACAAAAGAAGAAATTCAGCTGGCAATATCATCCATGCAATCAGGAAAATCTCCAGGACCTGATGGGTTTTCCGCTGATTTTTTCAAAAAATTCTCTGATGACCTCGCCCCTTTCCTTTGTCAAGTTTTTACAGAGTCGCTTGACTCTGGTACACTTCCTCCTTCATGCTATCAGGCCTGTATCACTGTGTTGCTTAAAAAGGATAAGGATCCTGTTGATTGTGCTTCTTACAGGCCTATTTCCTTGTTAAATACCGATGTTAAAATTTTGTCAAAGTTGTTAGCTTCAAGGTTGGAAAAGATTCTTCCTTTTATAATTTCACAGGACCAAACCGGTTTCATTAAAAATCGCCATTCTTTTTTTAACTTGCGGCGGTTGTTTAATATTATTTATACTCCTCACCACAACATACCTGAATGTCTTATTAGTTTGGACGCTGAAAAGGCATTCGATAGGGTTGAGTGGGAGTATTTGTTTTTTACTTTGGAGAGGTTCGGTTTTGGTCCTTCCTTCTGTTCCTGGATTAAACTTCTCTATGCTAGTCCTTTAGCTTCAGTGTTAACTAATTGTCGCTATTCTGACTATTTTAGACTTTACCGTGGTACAAGGCAAGGCTGTCCTTTGAGCCCGTTGCTCTTTGCTTTGGCAGTTGAGCCGTTAGCTATTGCAATCCGTGGGAGCCGGGACTTTCTAGGCATTCGTAGGGGTGGCATTGAGCATAGGGTTTCACTCTATGCTGATGATCTTTTATTATTTCTCTCCAACCCACTTACTTCATTACCCGCTATACTTAATATTTTGGATAGTTTTAGTAGGTTTTCTGGTTATAAAATTAATCTTAATAAGAGTGAACTGTTTCTGATTAATGAAAAGATTCAAGTTCAGGATTTTGAAAATTTTCCTTTCAAGGTTGTTATTGATCATTTTAATTATCTTGGGATATGTGTCACTAAACAATTTAATTACTTGTTTAAAAATAATTTTCTCCCCTTACTTGACCAGTGCAAGTTAATACTTTCCAAATGGTCCCCATTATCCTTGTCTTTAATTGGCAGAATCAATTCTGTAAAAATGATGTTACTTCCAAAGTTTTTATATTTGTTTCAATGTCTCCCCATTTTTATTCCTAAATCCTTTTTTAAGTCTTTGGACTCTCTGATTACCTCATTTATTTGGAATGGTAAACATCCGAGATTGAGGAAAGTTTTTCTTCAAAGACCCAAATCAGTAGGTGGCATGGCTCTGCCTAACTTTCAATTTTACTACTGGGCAGCAAATATCAGGTGCATGTTATATTGGAAACATTTTTATCTGGAACCCAAATCACCTATTTGGATCCTTATGGAGTCACATGTGGACAATCAAACTTCCCTACCGGCAATTTTAGGTTCACCACTTCCCCTTGCTTTGTCTACACTGGGTAATAATAAAGTAGTTCGTCAGTCTCTTAGAATTTGGTCTCAATTCAGGAAAAATTTCAGTCTTCAGTTTTTTTCCATTAGAAGTCCAATTGCCGCAAATCATTTATTTACCCCATCAACTATTGATAGTGCATTTCATATATGGCACAGAAAAGGTTTAAAATCTTTTGCGGATTTATATTTTGATGGTCAATTTGCAAGTTTTTCTCAATTTTCCACCAAATTCGACATCACTTCTACACATTTTTTCCGCTTCCTCCAGGTCAGGCATTATGTGCAAACCATGACAAAACAATTCCCTCAAAAACCTTCTGATAATCCTCTAGATGATTTTTTATTAGTTAAACCAACTTCTAAGGGGGTAATGTCAGTTTTATATAATTTAATTTCAAATTTACAATCTTCTTCTCTGGCCGCTATCAAATTGAACTGGGAACAAGATCTTAATTTTACTTTTACTGATGAACTGTGGGACTCTATTCTTGGCCAGGTTCACACTGTATCAATGTGTGCTCGTCACGCTCTTATTCAATTTAAGATTGTACACCGGATGCACCTGTCCAAGGTTAAGTTAGCACGTATTTACTCGGATATAGACCCAACTTGTGAAAAGTGTGGTAGCGCTCCTGGCACTTTGCTTCACATGTATTGGTCCTGCCCTGCATTGATGAATTTTTGGCATTCTGTTTTTATCACTATGTCTGAAGTCCTGCAATATCAAATTAAACCTGATCCATTATGCGCCATTTTTGGTGTGGCTCCAGAACTTGTCTTGCCAAGTTCCAAATTAAAAGTATTCAAATTTTCATTATTATTGGCCAGACGTGCTGTATTACTGAAGTGGAAAGACTCTTCGCCCCCTTCACATTTACAGTGGATAAAAGATATAATGTCCTGTTTGGATTTAGAAAAAATCAGATATACAGTCTGTGGCTCTGAAAACAAATTCTATAAATTATGGCGCCCGTTTCTTGATTTCTTTGAACGACCCACGATTATAGTTTCTGAGTAGCTCATATCCCCTTTACCCCACCCCTACTTCACACACACAATTTTTCTTTGTATTTTTTTTTTTTGTTTGTTTATTTAAAGGTTTTTGTGCTTTGAAGCATTTACATTTGTTGGCTTTAAGTTCTAGTTTTTTACTGTTTGGTTGAAACAAAAATGAAAATTTCTAATACTTTGTATTGTATTGATACTTTAATTAATAATAATAAAAAGACCTTTGAAAGAAAGAGAGTGAGAAAAGGAGTGAGGCCCAGTGCATTACTGGAGGTCCCCCGGCTGACTAAACCTGTTAGCAGCATAACTAAGGGAAGGTTCAGAAACACATGATCCCTCCCTAATTGTAGGCTATATCAAAAAGGTAGGTTTTAGCCCTATTCTTAAAAACAGAGATCGAGTCTGACTCCCGAATCCAGATTGGCAGCTGATTCCACAGGAGAGGAGCTTGATAACTGAAGGCTCTGCCTCCCATTGTACTTTTGGAGATTCTAGGTATTACAAGTAATCCTGCATTTTGGGAGCGTAGTGCTCTGTTAGGATAATACGGTAGTATCAGATCTTTTAAATAAAAAGGAGCCTGATTGTTTAGAGCTTTGTAAGTAAGAAGAAGGATTTTAAACTTAATTCTAAACTCTATGGGAAGCCAATGAAGGGAGGCCAGAACCAGAGAGATATGATCTCTCTTTCTAGTACCTGTTAAAACTCTTGCTGCAGCATTTTGGATCAGCTGAAGACTTTTTAAAGATGTTTTAGGACAGTCTGATAATAAAGAATTACAATAATCTAATCTCGAGCTAACAAAAGCGTGGATCAGCTTCTCAGCATCACTCTGAGACAAGATGCTCCTAATCTTGGCAATATTACGCAAATGATAGAAGGCAGTCTTAGAAACAAATTTAATATGTGAATTGAAGGACAAATCCTGATCAAAAATAACTCCAAGGTTCCTCACAGAGCTATTAAGAGAAAGAGTAACTGCATCCAAACTGAAAGTTTGATTTGGAAAGGAATTTCTAAGGTTTTTTGGACCAACAAGAATGACTTCAGTCTTATCTGAATTTAATAGCAGGAAATTACAAGTCATCCAAGCTTTGATTTCCTTAAGACAGGCTTCTAACTTGGCTAACTGATTACTATCATCTGGCTTCATTGACAGGTATAATTGTGTGTCATCTGCATAACAATGAAAATGTATACAGTGCTTTCTAATAATGTTGCCTAACGGAAGCATATATAAACTAAAAAGAGTAGGGCCTAGCACAGATCCCTGTGGAACTCCATGACTAAGCTTTGAGTTGAAAGAAAACTCATTATTAACATGAACAAACTGGAACCTATCAGATAAATAAGATCTAAACCACTGCAACGAAGTTCCATTAAGTCCAACATAGTGTTCTAATCTATCAAGTAGAATATTATGATCGATAGTATCCAAAGCTGCACTAAGGTCTAAAAGGACAAGTACAGAAACTAGTCCATTATCAGATGCAATGAGGAGGTCGTTAGTGACCTTCGCTAAGGCTGTTTCAGTACTATGATGGATTCTAAACCCGGATTGAAACTCTTCAAGTAAACCATTTCCCTGCAGGTGGTCAAATAATTGCGTAGCAACAACTCTTTCTAAGATTTTTGAAATGAAAGGGAGATTAGAGATTGGTCTATAGTTAGCTAAAGCTCCTGGATCTAGTGTTGGCTTTTTGAGTAAGGGTTTAATTACAGCTGTTTTAAAAGCCTGCGGTACATGGCCTAAAGTTAATGAAGAATTGATTATATGAAGAATAAAGCTACCAATAAGTGGGAAGACTTCTTTAAATAACCTGGTAGGAATAGGGTCTAAAAGACAAGTTGAAGGTTTGGATGAGGAAACTATTTTGTCTAACTCACAAAGGTCGATTGGAGTAAACTCATCAAGACAGACATCAAAAGAAGGAGTTGTAGTAGTTACAGTATTTAAGTTAACTGTGGGAAGAATCTGATTGATTTTATCTCTGATGGATGAAATTTTATTATTGAAAAAGTTCATAAAGTCCTGAATAGTAAGCTCTAAGGGAATGCTAGGATTGACAGAGTCCTGACTCTTTGTCAACCTGGCTACAGTACTGAAAAGAAACCTGGGATTATTCTTGTTCTCTTCTATTAATGCAGAGTAATAACTTGTTCTAGCTTTTCTAAGAGATTTATTATAAATTAAAAGATGATTTCTCCAAGCTAAATAGATTTCATCTAAATTAGTAGAGCGCCATTTTCTTTCTAATTGACGAGTCTTCTGTTTTAAGCTACGAGTTTCTGTGTTGAACCAAGGAGTTAGAAATCTCTGATTAGACTTTTTCTTTTTTAAGGGGGCCACCAAGTCTAGAGCCTGATGCAGAGAAGCTGAAACACTATCCACCATGTTATCAATTACAGAAGGAGCAAGCTGTCTATAGCTTATTTCCGTTGTGTTGACACATGGCATAGAAGAAACAATCTGCATAAATTTGGAAACAGCATCATCCGAGAGGCATCTACTGTATTAATATTTTTCTTTAGGAGCCAAATAGTCAGAAATAGTAAAATCAAAGGTTAACAGACAATGGTCTGACAGTACAGGGTTATGAGGAGACACTACAAGATTTTCTATTTCTATGCCATATGTCAGAACAAGGTCCAATGTATGGTGGAGGTAATGAGTAGAATTTCCTACTTTCTGAGAAAACCCAATCGAGTCTAATATTGAATTAAAAGCCACATTAAGGCAGTCACTATCTACATCCACATGTATATTAAAGTCCCCTACTATAATTATTCTATCAGATTTCAGCACTAAATCAGCTAAGAAATCAGCAAATTCGGATAAAAATTCTGAGTAGGTTGATGGGGGACGATAAACTATGGCAAATAAAACTGGGTTTAACCTAAAATTGCTAAAGTGCCCAATACTGAGGACCAGGCTCTCAAAGGAATTATAACATGTTTTTTGCTTTACATTAACTAGTAATTTGGAATGGTAAATTGTTGCTACTCCTCCTCCACGACCAGAACTTCTGGGATTTTGACAGTTTAAATAACCAGAGGGAGTTGATTCATTTAAACCAACATAATCCTCTTGCCCTAACCAAGTCTCTGTAAGGGAAATTAAATCAATCTGATGATCAATTAACAGATCATGGACTAACAGAGACTTGGGAGTTAGAGACCTAATATTTAATAAACCACATTTAATTTTTAAATTATGAGGAGGAACAGAGGCCAAATCATTCAATTTAGAGGCTTTATGTTTAATTTGAGTTTTACCAATATTTTGCTTTATCACTTTGGGATGCTTATACATTATATTTTTATTCACTTTGGAGGGAGCAGACAACGATTCTCTGATGGGGAAGACAGGGGCTAAGCTGAGGGGTGGCGGATGAAGAGGAGCTGCAGAGAGGCGTTAAGAGGCGTGTAAGACTGCGACTCTTTAGGAATGTCCTCAGGACGGACGGGAACCTGATGGAAGCCGCGAACCAGGTCTATTTTAGAAAAAAATGAGCGCCCCTGCGAAATGCACTGAGAAATCCTGAATGTGTGGGATTGGGTAGCGGTCATGCGCTGTGGCGTTGTTTAGTCTGCGGTAATCGCCGCAAGGTCTCCAGGAGCTGTCAGCTTTAGGGACCATATGCAGCGGCGAAGCTCAGGGGCTCTTCGAACGGCGAATAATGCCCAGCCTTTCCAGGCTGGCGAACTCCTCGCACGCGATGGAGAGCTTAGCGGCATCCAAACGCCGAGCTTTCGCGAAGACGGGGGGGCCCGCTGTAGTGATAAAATGCTCCACCCCGTGTTTCGCAACTGTTGCCGAAAAAGTAGGAACCGTGAGCGCTGGAAACTGGGTGAGGAGAGTGTTAAACTTACCACCTGCTGTGGCGACGTTGGTCTGCACCGGTGGTGGGGACACTCGAGCTGCACAAGGAATAGAATAAAAAGATAGTACATTCACTAAGCGCCTGTTGGCAAGATCAACTAACAAACCATGTGAGCACAGAAAATCGGCACCTAACGTGTTGAAGCTCACCACCGCTATGATAAAAGTCCATTCATAAGTGCGGCCGTGAAAGGACAGAAACAAAGTCCTTTCTCCGTAGGTGTTGATGCTCGAGCCGTTCGCCGCCGTTGCCCCGTCACCACGGGGGCCAGCCAACCGGTCAGCATAGGTCGGGGTGATGAAACTCACTTGGGCTCCGGTGTGCCGCCCGGAGCTCGCATCTGTGATGTACAGCAGCTTATTTCTTTCACCGAGAGCCGAAGCTGCTAACGAATCCCGGTTCTGGAGTTTCCCGAGCTCTTGTAGCTGCATGGTGGCACACACCTGTGTGCCTTCTCTGCGAAACGCCAGTGATAATAACAGAGGCCATCTCCTCTGCTGCGCCGGGGCTGCGTCGCTGCCATTGCTGGTGGGGCTGGCTCCGCTGTCTCTGGCACTTCGTTGCCTCGGGTCGCTGCACCTAGGTCTGTCGCTGCCGCTGTGGCTGTCTGCTCGCCGCAGGAGTCGAGGAGCCGCTGCGCCTCTCTGGCCAGCGCATGGAAGTCCCGCTGGGTCACACAAGGCATGCCGGAGAGGGTCCCTCTCATGTGTGTCGGGAGGTTGCTTAGGAAGATGTGCTAAAATAGGAAATTATCGTTGTCCGAGTCCCTCAGCTGCAGCATGTCTTCCATCAGGGCGACTGGTCTGCGCCCTCCCTGGCCGTGCAGAGCCAGGAGCCTCCTAGCCCTCTCTTCGGCTGAGGGCGTGAAACATTCGGTGAGGGCAGCCTTCAACTCGCCGTATTTGTTGTAAGCGGGTGGCTGCTGTACCAGGCTCCGCACGCATCGAGCTGTGCGGTTGTCGAGTCTTGCGATGACGTGGTAAAACTTAGTGTCATCCGCCGTTATTCCTGCGAGCGTGAACTGTGCCTCAGCCTGGAGGAACCACGAGTCCGGGTTGTCCTGCCAGAATTCTGGCAGTTTAACGGAGACGGCGCTCGCTCGGGCAGACTCTGACGAGTCTGGATCGTGGGAATCGTTTCCCGGCATTCTCAAACGTCTCTGGTCACCAATGTGGGGAGCGTGAAATAACAAGACTGAATCATTTCTCAGTTCAGGTTTTAATGTCGTGTTCACATCCCCAGCTATCTCTCAAAAAACAGAAGAGAGAGAGCTGAGTCAAAACCTTCTCTTTTATACACACAAGGACAAAGGAAGAATCACATATCACCGTCAAAACCCCCTATTTACAATAACTCTCCCCCCGCGCCCTTCAGTCTTCCGCCTGGGCCCCAGGAGGTCAGGAAATCCTTTCAGCTCCTTATCACCGTACCTCCGTCTTCTTGTTGTTATCCACAGGCGGTCCAGACATATTGTCCTATCTAAGACGTGAGGTCAATCCACACATGTAATCTCAAGCATCCCATAGTGCTTATACATATGTAGGTAAAAATACATGAGCTACATATGGAAACATTCAGCTGAGCAGAAGAAGTAATGTGCTTTAATGATTGTGTATTTTTTAATCCAGCAAACGTCTGTGTGATCCATGACGACTACATCTGATGTGGAGCTAAGCGCTGCAGCGACCAGGGGACCAGTCTCGGTGTCTTCACCAGAGACCAGGGGACCAGTCTTGGTGTCTTCAGCAGAGGCGGTCTGAGATGGAAGCACCTTCTCCATTTTTCTTTCAGGCTAACATTGATGTTTTACATGTTTACCATTTCTTTGGTAATCAATCCATAAAAAAGTCACTTCTTTGTTAACCTTTCTAAATAATTCACATTTTTACACAACTGCACCTCAGTTCATGCATTCATTACATGTTTGTTTATGGCAACACATAATATTGTATTCCCAAAGACTGTTATTTCATTATTAAATAAAGGTTTATCTCAAGCACTTTTCCCATATTTTCTTATTTACAGTGTGGAGTGTGTAAATGCAGAGCCATATTCATTTCAGACGATTTATTACACACTCACATCTCACAGGCAAAGAACAGACTGACTGGTCACATCAAGCATTCCCCTCTCTCTAAATCATGTCACACTTCACAAGGTTCAAGGCACTTCCTCATACACAGCATGACATCTACACTACACTTCATTCAACCCCCTCTCACCCACTTCGGCATTGTTCTCCCATGTGTATTCATTGTCTCTGTCTAAGGTGTGAGATAATCTGAGGCCCACACCGCCCCCCCCCCCAGCATCTTAGATAGAACAATAGAACATCAGTCCACATGCTGTTTCGGCTTCAGTCTCCTCCCATATCTGCTGTAACTGGGGTTTACCGCCTCCGTGGCGCTGCTGTGCCGGTGGGAGGCTGCTGGGAGTGTGTCCGACTGCGGGTGAGCCGTGAAGGGGGGGGGGGGTTCACTCTGTCTGTGTGGCTGCTCTGATGAATCGTTCCCCTGGGGAGGTCTCTGTGGGGGTCTTCCACGCCGAGGGGCCCTCGCCAATAGCACTTGCTCATCCGCCACTACAAAGGCGGGTTTGAGTGTGTCTATGCCAATTATCTCCCTTCTACCCCCCAAGTCTAGCACAAAATGCTTATCCCCTGTTTCCAACACTCTGAATGGTCCATCATAGGGTGGGCACAATGGAGGGCGGTGGGCGTCATGTCTGACGAACACGAACTCCTCGTTCTTCAAAGTTTTAGGCACGCAGAAAACTGTGGTGGGCAGGGCCCGGCAGCGTGCCTGTGTTTGCGCTACGCTGCAAAAGCTGAGACGGGGAGCTGCCCGGTGCGGGATTGTCCAGTAGAAATTCCCCGGGCAGCCGCAGGGGCTGCGCAAAAACGAGCTCTGCCGGGGAAGCTTCCAAATCCTCTTTTGGCGCGGAGCGCAACCCCAATAAAACCCACGGCAGCCTGTCTACCCAATTTTCAACCGTCAGTGAAGCCCTGAGTGCTGCTTTCAGTGATCTATGAAAACGCTCGCATAAACCATTGGCCTGTGGGTTGTACTCGGTTGTGCGATGAATTGCAGCACCCAGGCTGTGGGCCATCATGGACCAGAGGTCGGAAACAAATTGCGGGCCCCTGTCGGATGTAATGTCCGACGGGACTCCAAAACGCGCCACCCATGTTGTTAAAAAAGTGCGTGCTACGTCCGCGGACGTGGTTGCCGCCAGCGGGACTGCATCTGGCCAGTGCGTGGTGCGGTCCACCACTGTCAGGAGGTGCGTGCACCCCTGTGATGGCGGGAGGGGGCCCACGAGGTCCACGTGAACATGGTCGAACCTCTTAGCCGGTACCGGAAACAGCTCTAAGGGAGCCTTGGTGTGCCTGTGTACCTTGGCTCGTTGGCACGCCACGCAGGCTGCAGCCCACTCTTTTTACTTGTTTGCATAGGCTCGGCCACACAAACTTCTCTCCCACCATTTTGACAGACGCGCGCACTCCTGGGTGCGCCAGAGTGTGAACTGACTCAAACATGCGGCGGCGCCACGTGACCGGGACTACCGGACGCGGGCGTCCCGTGGAGACATCGCAGATTGGGGGGGGGCGCCATCTTGCAGCACCCTGCTCTCCAGCCTTAACCCTGTTGGTCCAGACTGGAGCACACGCACGTCTGCATCGCTAATCTGCTCCGCGGCCATGGCTGCGTAATCTATCCCCACGTAGACTGGGGCCACCACGGTGTGCGAGAGGAAGTCCACCACCACATTCAGTTTACCCGACACATGCTGAATATCGGTAGTAAACTCTGAGATCGCAGCCAGCTGTCTCTGCTGCCGGCCCGACCACGGTTCTGAAACCTTGGCCATCGCGAACGTTAGTGGCTTGTGGTCTACGAACGCGGTGAAGCTGTGCCCTTCCATCCAGAACTGGAAGTGACGTATGGCCAGATAGAGAGCCAGCAACTCTCTGTCGAACGCGTTGTATTTACGTTCGCTGTAGCGCAAAGTTCTGCTGAAAAATGTGAGCGGCTGCCAAGCCCCGGCTACGCACTGCTCCACGACCGCCCCTATAGCCACATCTGAAGCGTTGGTGGTGAGCGCTATCCAGGCCGTCAGGTCCGGATGTGCCAGCAGTGCGGCATTTGCCAGGGCTGCTTTAACTTCCGAGAACGCCCGCTCTCGCTCCGGGGTCCTTTCGACTCCATCCGCGGGTTTCTGTCTCTTGAGCGCAGCGTACAATGGTTGCATGAGCTGCGCCGCGCGGGGAAGGAAACGGTTATAAAAATTCACCATCCCCAAAAATTCCTGCAGCGCCCTGACCGTCTGAGGCCGGGGAAAATCTGCCACGACGCGCACTTTGTTGGGCAACGGGATCGCTCCTTCCGGAGAGACGCGGTGCCCCAAAAAATCAATCTCCATCATGCCGAACTGGCATTTCGCCGGGTTGATTATCAACCCATGCTCCTCCAACCTCCAGAAAACCGTCCTGAGGTGGGTTTCGTGTTCATCTTCGGACGTACTGGCTACCAGGATATCGTCCAGGTAGACGAACACGAACGGGAGGTCATGCAGCACTGCATCCATCATGCGCTGGAACGTCTGTGCTGCGCCTTTTAACACGAATGGCATGCGCAGGAACTTGAATAAAGCGAACAGAGTTATTACCGTTTGGGTACATCCTCCGCGCGCACTGAGACTTGGTGGTAACCGCGGACCAGGCCTATTTTAGAAAAAACGCGCGCTCCGGCGAGGTGAATGGAAAAATCCTGTATGTGGGGAATTGGGTAGCGGTCGTGTGCTGTGGCGTTGTTCAACCTGCGGAAATCACCGCACGGTCGCCATGATCCCTCAGCCTTAGGGACCATGTGTAGCGGGGATGCCCATGGGCTGTTTGATCGCCTGATGATGCCCAACCTTTCCAGGTTGGCGAACTCCTCGCCAACCTGGAAACCTCTAGCAAAACCAGGCTCAGGGAGGGGCAGTCATCTGCTGCGACTGACTGGGGGGTGAGGGGATAAAGAGGATGAAAAAAACAGACATGTAGAAAGCAAACATGAAAGAAGTGAAGCCCAGTACATTATTAGAGGTCCCCCGGCTGTCTAAATCTATTAGCAGCATAACTGATGGAGGGTTCAGAGACACATGATTCCTCCCTAATTGTAGTCTATATCAAAAAGGAACATTTTAACCCTATTCTTAAAAACAGAGATCGAGTCTGACTCCTGAGTCCAGATTGGTAACTGGCTCCATAGGAAAGGAGCTTGATAACTGAAGGCTCTGCCTCCCATTGTACTTTTGGAGATTCTAGGTATTACAAGTAATCCAGCATTTTTGGAGCATAATGCTCTGTTAGGATGATAGGGTCGTATCAGATCTTTAAAATAAAAAGGGGCCTGGGACTTCCGGTTATGGCCGCCGCGTAGAAGGACGTGCTTCACTCTACTCTGCTCCTAAAAAAAAAAATTAAAAAATCGGCAAATAACTCTCTCAATTGGAACAAAACCTATCCCAACGTTTGGGCGAGGACATGCCGGTAAAGCCTATGGATGGGAAATCGGGTGGAGGAAAAACTGAATCGCCGAAACAGTCCAAGTTAACGGACTTTCACGTCCGTGACGAAGCAGAAAAATCCCCAAATATGGCGGAGGAAGCTAGCGGAGGAGCGGTGACTACTGGCAACGGCACAGGTGCGGTGCTCGCTGCCATTAGTTCAATGAGAGCACACTTTTCCTCTAAACTTGACGGGATTATTGCAGCGATAGAAGGAATGAAAAAGGAGTTAAGCGACTGTATGGAACGAGTTTTGCAGGTGGAGCTCCGAATTTCCAGTGCTGAGGATGACGCCTCCGGCCTACAATTAAAGGTGCGCACATTGGAATTAAAAAATAAATGTCTGGAAGATAATGTTCTGGATTTAGAATCCCGGTCGAGACGGAACAACCTGAGGCTGGTGGGTCTCCCAGAGAGAACGGAGGGTCTGGATCCATGTTCCGTTTTGGAAAAGTGGATCCCAGAAGCGCTGAATAACACGGAGCTGCACTCATCAGTCGTCTTAGAAAGCGCCCACCGAATTGGCCCACCGAGAGATTAGGGCTGGGAACGATCCCTAATTTCCAGAATCGATTCGATTCCGATTCTTGAGATTCTGAATCGATTCGATTCCGATTCGATTTGATTCGATCCCGATTCGATCTGGGGAATTACCATTTTAATAGCCATTTTACTTCCCATGAAACAAAAATTTTCGAGACCTAATGCTGCAAATTGTACCAAGAATCTTCTAACTTTGTTAATACATAAATTATCACATATAGAACTGACCCAAAATCAGTTACAATAATGCACTTTTTATTATTTAACTTATCATTTCATAAAGTGCTCACAGGTGCTTTCTTTAGTGCAAAGGGTGTGTTGTGTCAAGTTAACCACCCAGAGTAAGTAAACAAATTCAATGCATGAACCATGCAGACATAATCTCACTGTATTTCAGTCCCTCCAGGATTTTGTCAGCTATTTTTGTGATTGTTGTGGCCCAAAAAGCCTGGATTTGTGGGAGCTTTTCCAAAACGTTATGTCACTTTTAGAGTTTTTTTGCACTCAAAGTTGTGTGAGGGAGTACAAATTTTAAAGCAGCTGCTTTTTCCATAGTTTACAGTGATGCTATTCTATGTAACACCACAAAAAAAGCACAGGATTGCCAAAAATTTCCTGTTAAACAGTGATTTATTTAGAATTAAATGCTCAGTAAAATTGTAAAAAAAAAAAAAAAAGACCAACATTGTGTTCTTGCTGAGAACTTAAAAAAAAAGAAATAAAAGAATTTGTCATTACATCAACTAAATTGCATTGAATGCATGTTAGTCTGGAGAAAATGAAGGCAGCACCTCCTTGAATCTTGAATTTGAAGGTCTTTTTCTGTGCTGAAATCCACATGAAGCAGGGATGCTCCTCCACTGATGACCTCTGACCTTCAGAAGGTCTCAGTGCAGGATGGAGCTTCCAGTCTTCACACATCTGAAGGTAGATAAAAAGAATAGATTTCACAGTAAAATTAACATTCATATTTTTAGATCGCCACACCATAGTAGGGTTTAATAATTTTTTTTGTTTGTTTTTTGTTTATATTTTAACTACAAATTAACTTTCAATGTTTGAAAAGGGTTTCAATTCATTTCCTGGGAAGGTTTGTTCATTTCAATTTAGTTCTACTGAGTAAAAATAGCTTGTTGTACTGCAGCCGTTATTAATTCTACCATCTTTCTACCATCTACCATCTACCATCATTCTACCATCTACCATCATTCTACCATCTACCATCAGTTTATATACTTGCATATTTATTCCACCTAGCTGCAATGCTCTGCACTGTGTGTTCATATATTCATATATTTATTCCATCCAGCTACAATGCTCTGCACTGTGTGTCTGTGTGTGTGTGTGTATATATATATATTTTATAGTAATATGTGCATATGTATATTAGCTGCTCTTGCTTGCTTTTTTTTTTTTTTTTTTTTTTTTTTTTTTTTTTCTTGCCTTCTGATTGTTGCTATCCCTGTGCTGTTGCAATCCTGGAATTTCCCCGTTGTGGGACTAATAAAGGCTTATCTTATCTTATCTTAATTTTATTGTGATTTATTCTCTTCACATCTCTTAAGTGGTAGAATTCCATAATCTCATAAAATATACCTTTATTCTGCATTTATTCACAGCGCTTAACCAACAGTTCTCTCTGTGTCTATAGTTTGTAAAAGAAACCACCATCATGCCAGATAAATTATTAATTGACGACACAAATGTTAAAACAAACAAATGATATTATAATTACAGTCTCAGCAGCTCCAAGTCTCCCTCTGCTTCACTGGTTTCAGCCAGTCGCCGTGCATTTTCCGTTTATCAGTCGTCAACTTTATGTTCCAACACAGCGCTGCACGTAGTAAAAGTCCGTTTATCCCCGCTTTATGAAAAATATTCAGAAGCTGTTGAAGACAGTCTTTACGGTGACTTTTGTTGCTAAATTAAGAGACACGCACGTTAATAACTCCGCTCATGTAAACACGAAAGTAAAGACGTGTGCACGCGCCGCAGGAAACTCTTGCCGGATGAGAACCGTTTTAACACTACAGAAGAAGAACTAGCATATCCGTTAGCTTGCTAGCTCCGTTAGCACGTCGGCTGTTTATGGTTCTCGGCCGTTGTTCCTGGCTCACTGACCCGGTTTCGACCCGATTATACTCAGCAGACGTTCACAAACGTAAAAATATTATATTAAAATATATTAAATAAATTATATTAAAAGATCGATCCACGGATTTTGTGGATCGATATCGGCTCAGTCAAACGTGGATCGATCCATATCGATATATCGATCTTTTGAACCCACCCCTACGAGAGATAACAAGGCATCACCGAGGACGCTGATTATGAAGTTTCTCAGCTACAGAGACAGGATAACGACCTCCAACGCGGCGCGGGCCAAAGGAGAAATTAAATACCATTATCAACAGGTGCGGTTCTACCCAGATTTGGCCACAGGAATCCAACAATTAAGGAAACAGTTCGACCCCGCCCGTAAAGAGCTGCGCAACCTTGGGATTCGTCATGGAGTGATTTATCCTGCAAGACTGCTGGTCACGTATAAGGGCAGAACCCACATCTTCAAGACCCCTGAGGAGGCGCAGGAGTTCATCAAGAAGATCCAAGCAGAGACTGGTGGGAGCTAAGCATGAATTTGCACAGGCATCTGACTGATCTGAAGCATATAGCAAGTTTACAAAATAAAGATTGTATTATATATAAAAAAAAACCCCATATGATGTACAAAGTTGCTATAAAATTTAGGAGTTAAGTTGGAAAACTACAGAAGAGAGTTAATGTTATGTCATTAAAAGTAATAGAGTTAGGGTGATTGAGAGGAGAAAAAGAGTGGTTTTGACTGATCCTCGCGGGTGTGGAGCAGTCAATGGCTATAGCGGGAGACAGAATTTTTTTTTTGATTTTGGGGGGATTACCATGAATGTGGGAAGGAGGAATTTGTTTGTGTGTAGTTTGTAGGATGAATGTTCAACCACTCATGTTTTTGCTTCTCTGTATGAGCATGTTTACATTGCGAGGTAATCTCAAACTCCTTATTGATCATAGACCAAAGCGTTAATCTCAATTTAACCTCATGGAATTGCAGAGGTCGACAAAATTTAAAAAATCTTAAACAAGTTATGAATAAAATAAAAGACATGGGTTCAAAAATTGTGTTTTTACAAGAAACTCATCTAATAGAGGAGGATGTAAAAAGAATTAGGAGAAGATGGCAAGGAAGTGTATTCACCTCATCATTTTCATCCCGAACCAGGGGAGTTATGACTCTCATACAAAAATCAGTCCCATTTCAAGTGAAAAATGTAATTGGAGACAAATTTGGAAGATATCTAATCATTAAAGGATCTTTGTTATTAGAAAATATAAATTTGGTGAACTTATACGGTCCCAATATAGATGATCAAAATTTCTTTACTAATTTATTCCTTATTTTATCTTCACTTACAGGGCAACATATAATAGCAGGGGATTTTAATTGTACATTGAATCCCGGTATAGATAGATCAACAGGACTAGACTGTACGCACAATGGATGCAGGATGATCATTAATCATTTTATGAAAGAATTGAGATTGCTAGATATATGGAGAGAAATGAAACCACAAGTTAAAGCCTATTCTTGTTATTCTAATATCTACAAGACATTCTCACGTATTGACTATTTTTTGATCTCCACAGAATTAAGGTTCAAGATTCAAAACTGCTCCGATGATAATATTGTGATCCCTGATCATGCACCCTGCTGTCTAATATATGTAGATAAGAAATTGACAAAGGAACCAGGTAGGTGGCAATTTCAGCATAAATGGCTTCAGGATGAGGAATTTGTTAAGTACATAGAAAAACAGATAGATGAGTTCTTTGATATCAATACTACACAAACATCAGCATGTATAAAGTGGGAGGCTTTCAAAGCTTTTATTAGGGGGCATATTATTATACAGGTTCAAAATCGAAGAAGACTCAAGAGGAGAGAGTCCACTTGGAACATAAAATAAAAATTCTTCAAGAAAATGTGTATGCAGGAAGTCACCCAAAGTTAGAGAACGAATTACTGATTCTGAGAGCTGAATATGACAAAAAATCAGCGAATAGAAGGTGAAAAATCAGGAAAATTATTGGCATGGCAGATTAAACAATTAGAATTTAAAACACCAATCACCAGTATTATAAGTAACGGACAGCCAGTTGTAGATCCTTTAGAAATTAATAGTGCCTTTAGAGATTATTATAAAAAATTATATAATACAAAAAATGAAACTGACTTAACAAAACTAAATGGGTTTTTGGACGGATTATCTATACCGTGTATTCCAAATGAAAACAGGGAGATACTGGAGTCTAAAATTAGTCAAGAAGAAGTTGGGCTAGCCATTGATAATATGAAATCAGGAAAAAGTGCAGGACCAGATGGTCTTCCAGTTGACCTCTATAAAAAATTTAAGAATAAATTAATAAAACCATTTTTGGAAATGGTTTTTAGAAGCATTTCAAAATAGTAATTTACCACCATACATGAATAATGCCTTAATTATACTGTTGCCAAAACCAGGTAAACCCTCTAATAAATGTGAAAATATGAGACCAATAAGCCTATTAAATGCTGACCTTAAGATAATCTGTAAAATTTTAGCAAGACGACTACAAGAAATATTACCAAATATTATTAATCGAGATAAGAAAGGCTTTATAAAGGGAAGACAAGGCTTCCATAATGTAATAAGACTATTTAATATTATCTATTCTAATAAAGAAGCACCGGATACAGCTCTCCTATCATTGGACGCCGAAAAGGCCTTTGATAGGGTCGAATGGCCCTTTCTTTTTGAAGTTTTACAAAGGTTTGGAATTGGAAATAATTTCATAAAATGGGTTCAGATAATATGCAATAATGCTACAGCAGAAATCCGAACAAACAGCAATATTTCAAAATCAATAAATATCAATAGAGGATGTCGACAAGGCTGTCCACTTTCACCTTTACTGTTTACTATGGCAATTGAACCTTTAGCGATGGCAGTACGTTTACATCCACAAATATATGGAATTAAAGTAGGACCAACAGAACATAAAATCTCCCTTTATGCCGATGACATAATTTTATGTCGAATCTTAAAAAATCAATTCCGACCTTGTTGAATTTACTAACTAACTAACTAACCTGCACTTATATAGCGCTTTTCTAGTCACAAAGACCACTCAGAGCGCTTTCCTTAATACTAACCCTCTATTCTAAGGGCCTATAGGAAACAGATATCTAGGGACAATTTTAGAACAGCCAATTAACCTAACATGCATGTTTTTGGCATGTGGGAGGAAACCGGAGAAATCCCGGAGTAAACCCACGCAACACGGGGAGAACATGCAAACTCCACACAGATCACTGTTGGTCGGGGGCTGGGATCGAACCCACGATCCCACGATCCCCACAATCCCCCGGCCAAGGGTAAACTGTGCTGCCGCAGTGCTAACCACTGCGCCACCGTGCAGCCCGGTGGCGCAGTGGTTTAATTTAATAAAGAATTTTGGGGAAATATCAGGATATAAAATAAATAAAACTAAATCTTCAATATTAATGCTAAATGAGACCCAGAGAAATCACCCAGCTCCTGAGGTAAATCAATTCAGTGTTGTAAATCAGTTTAAATATTTAGGAATCCAAATTGTGCCTAAGCTAGAATTAGTCACCAGTACCAACTATGAAGCCTTAATGACAGACATTAATGAGTTACTTCAGAGATGGATGTCACTACCAATGTCGATGATCGGGAGAATCAATATACTTAAAAGTAATATTTTACCTAAAATACTTTATTTATTTCAATACATTCCTTTACCACCACCTTCAGATCTATTCTCAAGAATTAAAAAAAGTTAGTGGAATTTTTATGGAACAATAGGAAGGCTAGATTACGTCTGTCCTTACTATATTTACCATTTGATCGTGGAGGTCTGAAATGTCCAAACTTTATGTTGTATTACTGGTCAGCACAACTGAGGTCTATGACGTATTATTTTTCATCAAATGATCTCCCTCACTGGACTGAAATGGAATCATACAATTTACCTTTACCTCTTCCCATATTCATATACTCAGACTCGGCAAAAAAAATTACAGAAACAAGTTAAAAATCCATTTGTAAAGCGCATGATCAAAATATGGTGTGAAACCACAAAATATTTAAAAGAACCACACTTACTGTCACAATTTAGCCCAATATGGGGTAATCAATATTTTAAACCAGGGAGAGCGGATGCTGTATTTAAAGTATGGAATTTAAAAGGGATTCAAAAGATTCAAGACTTATATCTGTCATGTTCAGATACCATAATGTCTTTTGAAGAACTGAGGATCAAATTTATTCTTAATAGAACACATTTTTTTTTAAATATCTTCAGCTTAGGAACTTTATTCGATCAAATCAAAATAATGCTCTCATCCGACCTACTTATTCATCCTTGGAAAAAATTTTGATGAAAGATAGTAAGAGAAAGGGTATTATTTCAGAGTTTTATAACTCATTGACACTATTCTCAAGTGAAAACTCACAGAAAAGATTGAATTATTGGAAAGAAGACCTGCAAACTGAAATTTCAGAGGAACAATGGGAATTGGCTTATACAGAAGCTCAAACCAAATCAATAAATGTATGTCTTAAATTGATACATTTTAAATGGTTAATGCGGATGTGTTACACCGGTGGAGTTAAATAGATATAACAAAAACATACCAGATACGTGCACAAAATGTATGGAAAGTAAAGGAACCCTATTTCATTGTTTATGGGAATGTAGAAAAATTAGAATGTTTTGAGAAGAGGTGAGGGTAACAATTGAAAAAATAGTTTCAAAACAAATCATATTGAATCCTAAATTGTTTTTGCTGGGCTGTATCCAGAAAAGCATAGCTTTAATAAGAGTGAAAGAGCATTCATAGACCTCAGTTTGCTTAACGCCAAAAAATGTATTGCACTACTGTGGAAAAAGACTCATAGACCAGATGTGACTCAGTGGTTAAGACAGATGTTAACAAACCTTCCACTAGAAAGAATAACATACATACTGAAATCAAAGGAAATTGTGTTTGAGAATATATGGAGACCTTTCATTGATTATGTAAAGAATTTAAACATAACTTTTGAAGAAGAAGGTGAATGATGTGTGTGGACCTTGTAAATTCCAAACTGGTGAATGTATAATATGTATACTTATGTAATGGATTGCCTAGACTAAACAGAGGAGCATTGTTGAAGACCTGTCTTTGTTAGTGGTTGTTGGTGTTTTTTAGTAAAATTTTTATTTTTTTTTAAAAATTACTTTAGTGTTTGTGTTTGATTGTTTGTGTTGTGTCTGTAAAAAAGGTTCAATAAAAAATATTGTGGAAAAAAAAAGGGGGCCTGATTGTTAAGAGCTTTGTAAGTGAGTTACAATAATCTAATCTCGAGCTAACAAAAGCGTGGATCAGTTTCTCAGCATCACTCTGAGACAAGATGCTCCTAATCGTCGCAATATTACGCAAATGATAGAAGGCAGTCTTAGAAATGAATTTAATATGTGAATTGAAAAACAGATCTTGATCAAAAATAACTCAAAGGTTCCTCAAAAAACTATTAAGAGAAAGAGTAACCGTATCCAAACTAAAAGTTTGGTTTCGAAAGGTATTTCTAAGGTTTTTTGGACCAACAAGAGTGACTTCAGTTTTATCTGAATTTAAGACAGGCTTCTAACTTGGCTAATTGATTACTATCATCTGGCTTCATTGACAGGTATAATTGTGCGCCATCTGCATAACAATGAAAATGTATACAGTGCTTTCTAATAATGTTGCCTAACGGAAGCATATATAAACTAAAAAGAGTAGGGCCGAGCACAGATCCCTGTGGAACTCCATGACTAAGCTTTGAGTTGGAAGAAAACTCATTACTGACATGAACAAACTGGAACCTATCAGATAAATAAGATCTAAACCACTGCAACGAAGTTCCATTAAGTCCAACATGGCGTTCTAATCTATCAAGTAGAATATTATGGTTGATAATATCAAAAGCTGCACTAAGGTATAAAAGGACAAGTACAGAAACAAGTCCATTATCAGATGTGATAAGGAGGTCATTAGTGACTTTCACTAAGGCTGTTTCAGTACAAATATGGATTCTAAACCCAGACTGAAACTCTTCAAATAAACCATTTCCCTGCAAGTGGTCAAACAGTTGTGTAGCAACAACTGTTTCTAAGATTTTTGAAATGAAAGGCAGATTAGAGATTGGTCGATAGTTGGCTAAAACTCCTAGATCCATCGTTGGCTTTTTGAGTAAGGGTTTAATTACAGCAGTTTTAAAAGCCTACGGTACATGGCCTAATGTTAATGAAGAGTTGATTATTTGAAGAATAGGGCTACTGTAGTGACCCACCACACTCTGCACAGACATTTCTCACACTCAGCAGGTCTGGAGGAAGCAGAGGACAATTTGCATACAGAGGACAATTCACATACAGAGAGCCCCTGGGGGCAACTAGAACAATGGATTGTTGTTTATACACCCCCAGATGAGGGAGAAGACATCCAGGCGCCAGTTGGTCATGCCAATAATAGGTATTGATATGTATATCACTATGCTAATGTGCCATGCATTCTGTCTGTATAACATGTATAAAAGAGCTCGCTATACATGCCTCAGCAGCACAGTAGCGCACAGAGCTACAAACTGCATCTCATTATGTTGGAGGAAATAAAACTTTGCACCCTTCCAGCTCGTCACATCTCACCTGATCTTTTACCTCCACACTACCAATAAATGGAAAGACTTTTTCAGGCCATTTTTGCCCAGTCTCTTTCTTGTGGTGGAGTAATGAACACTGACCTTAACTGAGGCAAGTGAGGCCTGCAGTTCTTTGGATGTTGTTGTGAGGTCTTTTGTGACTTCTTCGATGAATCGTCGCTGCGCTCTTGGGGTAATTTTGGTCGGCCGGCAGCTCCTGGGAAAGCTCACTACTGTTTCATGTTTTCGACATCTGTGGATAATGGCTCTCACTGTGGTTTGCTGGAGTCTCAAAGCTTTAGAAATGGCTTTATAACCTTTTCCAGACTGATAGATCTCAATAACTTTGTTTCTCATTTGTTCCTGAATTTCTTTGGATCGCAGCATGATGTCTAGCTTTTGAGGATCTTTTGGTCTACTTCACTTTGTCAGGCAGGTCCTATTTAAGTGATTTCTTGATTGAGAACAGGTGTGGCAGTAAGCAGGCCTGGGTGTGGCTCGAGAAATTGAACTAAGCTTTCCAAAGATGTGATAAACCACAGTTAATTTATGTTTTAACGGGGAAGGGGCAATCAGTTTTTCACACAGGGCCATGTAGGTTTGGATTTGTTTTTCCCCTTAATAATAAACACCTTCATTTAAAAAATGCATTTTGTGTTGACTTGTGTTATCTTTGTCTAATATTTAAATTTGTTTGATGATCTGAAACATTTAAGTGTGACACTGTAGAGGATGCCTTCACAAAAGAGACTGAGTTTATTTCTCAGGAAAGGTTTATTTGCAGTCTCATCCTCTAACAAGCAAGTATCTCAACAAAAGAAAGAGGACAATCTTTCCTCACAGCTCTTATACCCCCAGAGACACAAAACCCCCAACATCAAATATCACACCCCCAACCGACAGTCCTTCAGTAAACATATGAACCCACAGTCCTTCAGTAAACATATAGCCTCTGTTATATCTTTCACCCGTTACGTTACTCGATATAACAAATAATAACTCGGACCATTGACGTATCGTTAACGGTTTATTGGCGAGCAGCCACTCATAGCACACAGCCAACGACAACACACTCAACATACACTACACTACCCATAATGCATTTAGCAAAGGCACTACTACGGGTGCCGTAGTAAACCAAAATACATGACATCTCCTCCCCTCTTACAATAGATGTCCTACAGGAGATATCAAGTGTCTGCTGCAATTCTTGTGTCTTTGTTTGTCTTTTTTTTTCTCTTTAATTATTATGCTACCTTAGGAGTGAGGGTAGACTACCTCATCCCATAACTGTACCCCTGGGAATTATTCTGCCCCATAAATGTGGGTCAGTTGCTATCTAGTCTAATAACTCAGACGGACAGGAGGTCGTCGCTCCCTGGTAGGGTATCGGCGCTCTACAGGAACATGAGTCTGAGTTCTTTCTAATGTGGAGGTTGCTTCTGGTGCTGATGCAGAAGAAGATGTCACATCTCCAGCTGGAACTCCGGTCTCAGAAGTGGTTGAGTTCTGCACTGGTGTAGGTGGACAACGTGGTGAGTTGGTGAGTGCATCGTTAGGATATCCAAGAGACGGTTCTGCAGGCGCTGGTGGTGTCTGCAGGAGTTGATCCACGTGCCTTTTCCAAACACTGTCAGTGGTTTGAACTGTATATGAGACTGGTCCAGTTTGTGCGATAACAGTTGCAGGAACCCACTTAGGTTCACCTCTGTAGTTCCTGGCCATGTTTAACTGTGTGAACATTTCTTTTCTTTTTGTATTTTACCATGTCACTTTTATTCCTTGTCTTTGGGCCTTTGTCTTTGCTCCTTTTGCTTCTACATGCCCGCTCCACGTGGCCTTTTTTTCCCACAGTTGTTACAGTCCATCTCTTTGAACCAACAGTCATTAGAAAGGTGTCCCACCTTGCCACAGCGGAAACATGGCCCTGTTGCATTGGTTTTACCACTGTTGAGCTTATGTACTCTGCCTGTAGCATGCAGTTGGTGTGCTTCTTTGGAAGCCATCTCCATCATCACACTAATGTTAATGGCTCTTTCAAGCGTCAAATCACTTTCTGTGAGTAACTTCTTCTGTGCTGCTTCATTTCGTAGTCCACACACAAGCCTGTCTCTTAATGTGTCATTTAAAACATCTTTAAATTCACAGTGTTCGGCTAACTTGCGTAGCGCTGCAACAAACATGTTAACAGACTCACCCTCTTCTTGGTTACGTCTGTGAAACCTGTATCTTTCTGCAATCACTAGAGGCTTGGGTGAGAAGTGGTGGGTCAGCGTGTCCACCAGTTCTTTGTGGGTTTTAGAGCCTGGCTTTGCTGGCTGTAGGAGGTTACGTAGTAGGTTAAATGCCTTGGGACCCATCACACTCAGAAAAGTGGGCACTAACTTTTCATCCGTTATTCCATTGGACGCGACAAAATAGTCAAAGCGCTCTGTATAGGAGCTCCATTGCTCCGCGCTCTCATCAAAGGGCCCGATAGAGCCAATGACTCCAGCCATTTTAACACTCCTGGTTGAATGTCACTCTTTCCCTCGCAGCTCCTTTCTGTAACGTCGTTTCTTCCCTCCGGCGTTACTCACGGAGTTTTTTTTTTTTTTTGTCCTTAACGATTTCCACTGCTCCGCTCCTCCCCGCTTAGCAGACAGCCCGCAGCATCCACCTCAGCACAGTGGCGCGGTGTATCACCCTGTCAGCACGGAGTAGCGGCGGAAAAAAAAAAAAAAAAACTGACAAAAAAACTCTCCTCCGTCGCGGACTGCAGCGTCGGTCCAGACGTCCTCGTCGCCACTTTTTGTTATATCTTTCACCCGTTACGTTACTCGATATAACAAATAATAACTCGGACCATTGACGTATCGTTAATGGTTTATTGGCGAGCAGCCACTCATAGCACACAGCCAACGACAACACACTCAACATACACTACACTACCCATAATGCATTTAGCAAAGGCACTACTACGGGTGCCGTAGTAAACCAAAACACATGACAGCCTCCGAGGCTCGTTGGCGTTTCTATTGTCTCTTCCGCCTCGGGGGCTCCTGCTGGGACATTCTCTCTGACTTCCCGTCTCTCCAGAAACCACTTCACACCTGCCGAGGTCTCTGCCGGGTCACGTCCTTTTGGACGTTTGAAGTCTCCAGAGTATGCACCGTCATGCCAACTAAATACATGTGAGAGAAAATGCGTACCATACAAGCATGCCATATATGCGCCCTAAATGTGCGCCATATAACCCCCCCCAAACGTCTAAACAAGGACAAGTTACACCTCAGATGCATAGAATCATGACATATCACACAGAACGAGAAAAAAATTGGCACAACAGATCACACATCCAACTGCCTGGGCTTGAACTTCCTGCCATATCTGCTGTGAGCTGGTCTCGCTCTGCCTGTGGCTGTCTCTTGCATCTGTGGATCAGAGTCATTAGCACATCATTGTGAAAGCTTAGTAGAATGTCTCCCCGGCGGCCTGCCGCGGCGGGGGGCCCTGGCCAACTGTACCTGTTCATCAGCTAACACAAAAGCAGGTTTGAGTCTGTTAATGCAGACTAATTCTCTCCTGTCTCCCAAATCGAGCAAAAAATGCTTTTCCCCGGTTTCTAACACTCTGAACGGTCCATCATAAGGTGGTCTTAAACCTAACCTCTGTGCGTCGTGTCTAACAAAGACGAATTCTGCATTCTTTAAGGCTTTAGGCACAAAAACGCGTGGGAAACTGTGATGAACTGGACCGGGGAGGGTGTTTGATCCCGCGTCGCTCTGCAGCAGCTGAGCGGGGGAGCGATCTGGTGCGGGGTTCTCAGGAAGGAAGTCTCCCGGTAACTGGAGAGGTTGGGCGAAGACAAGTTCGGCCGGAGAGGCCTGCAAATGTTCTTTAGGTGCTGAACGCAACCCTAATAAAACCCATGGAAGCTTATCAACCCAATTTGTGTCCGTGAGAGCCGCTCTGAGGGCTGCTTTCAATGACCGGTGAAAGCGTTCGCACAAACCGTTGGCCTGGGGGTTATACGCAGTTGTGCGATGAATTTTCACTCCCAGGCTGAGTGCCATGGACGACCAGAGCTCGGAAACAAATTGGGGTCCTCTGTCAGACGTTATGTCTGACGGGACTCCAAAGCACGCGACCCAAGCCGTTAAAAAAGCGCGCGCAACGTCTGCTGCTGTGGTTGACGCCAGGGGAATCGCTTCTGGCCAGCGCGTAGTGCGGTCCACCATAGTTAGAAGGTGTGTGAACCCCTGTGACAGCGGGAGGGGTCCCACCAAGTCGACATGCACGTGGTCGAAGCGTTTGGCTGGGATGTGAAAAGGTTCTAGAGGGGCCCGCGTGTGCTTGTGTACCTTTGCTCTTTGACACGCTGCGCAGGCTGCGGCCCATTCTTTGACCTGTTTACGCAGCCCCGGCCAAACAAACTTCTCTCCCACCATTTTGATCGACGCGCGAACGCCCGGGTGTGCCAGCGAATGTATTAAGTCAAAAACACGGCGACGCCACGCAGCCGGGACCACGGGGCGGATATCGCAGATTAGGGGGGGGCAAACCTCTTTGATGCACCCTGTGCTCCAGCCTTAGCCCTGTTGGCCCAGACTGGAGCACGCGCACGTCCGCATCGTTAACCTGCTCGGCGGCCATGGCTGCATAATCTAACCCAACGCAGACCGGGGCTGTGAGCGCTTCCGCGCCGCAAGCCTGGCCCGAGTCTACAGCCGCCGAGTCTGCCCCCTGGGGGCCTGGCAGTGCAACTGCGCACGAGAGACAATCTGCTACTACATTGTGTTTACCCGCCACATGTTGAATGTCGGTGGTAAACTCCGAAATTGCGGCCAGCTGTCTCTGTTGTCGGCCCGACCAAGGCTCTGAAATTTTAGCCATTGCAAAAGTTAATGGTTTATGGTCTACAAACGCGGTGAAACGGCGCCCTTCCAACCAGAACTGGAAGTGGCGGATGGCCAAATGCAGGGCTAAAAGCTCCCTATCAAACGCGCTGTATTTACGCTCGTTATCGTGCAATGTTTTGCTGAAAAACGCAAGTGGTTGCCAGCTCCCTGCTACCAGTTGCTCGACAACCGCTCCCACTGCCACATCGGAAGCGTCCGTGGTTAGCGCCATGCGAGCTGCTGGCACCGGGTGTGCCAATAACGCAGCGTTCGCGAGGGCCGATTTGACCTATGAGAAAGCGCGCTCCCGGTCCGGGGACCACTCGACCTTAGCTGTAGGTTTTTGTTTCTTTAATGCCGCGTACAATGGGTGCATGAGCCGTGCCGCGTTGGGGAGGAAACGGTTATAAAAATTGACCATCCCTAAAAATTCTTGCAGTGCCTTAACTGTCTGCGGTTGGGGGAAATCCGTTATCGCGCGCACTTTATCCGGCAGCGGGACCGCGCCCTCTGGAGACACGCGGTGTTCCAAAAACTCGATTTGCGCTACCCCGAATTGGCATTTCGCTGGGTTAATGATCAGCCCATGCTCTGTCAGCCTCTGAAAAACGGCTGTGAGGTGGCGTTCGTGCTCGGCTTCGGATGCACTGGCTACCAAAATATCATCCAAATAAGCGAACACGAAAGGGAGGCCGCGCAGCACTGCATCCATCATGCGTTGGAATGTCTGCGCGGCGCCTTTGAGGCCGAAAGGCATGCGCAAAAACTCGAAAAGCCCAAAAGGGGTTATAACTGCCGTTTTGGGTATGTCTTGCGCGCGGACTGGAACTTGGTGATAACCACGCACCAAATCTATTTTGGAAAAGATGCGCGCCCCCGCCAAATGTGCCGAAAAATCCTGGATGTGCGTAATCGGGTAGCGGTCGTGTGCTGAAGCATTATTTAATCTGCGGAAATCACCGCAAGGGCGCCACGAGCCGTCAGCCTTGGGCACCATGTGCAGGGGTGACGACCAAGAGCTGTTTGAGCGTCTAACAATGCCCAGTTTTTCCAAGTTGGCGAATTCCTCGCGCGCGATGGCCAGTTTAGCTGGGTCCAAGCGCCGAGCTTTTGCAAAAACAGGGGGGCCAGAGGTAGTTATGAAATGCTCGACCCCGTGTTTGGCAACTGACGCTGAAAATGTTGGGACCGTGAGTGTTGGGAACTGGTTGAGTAATGCATGAAACTTACCACCCGCAGCTGTGACATTGGGATGTGCAGAAGGCAGGGCCACCCGAGCTGTGCAGGAGATAGAGTAGAAAGACAGTGCATTTACAATACGTCTATTAGCAAGATCAACTAACAAACTGTTTGAGCATAAAAAGTCAGCACCTAGCATGTTGTTGTTAACTGCAGCTACAACGAAGGTCCATTCGAAGGTGCGCCCGTGGAGGGACAGGAGGAGCGTCTCCCCATAGGTTTTGATCGTGGAGCCGTTCGCCGCTAACACCAGGGGTCCGCTGGCAGGCGACAGCATGTCCGCGTAGGCAGGCTTGACAAAACTGAGCTGGGAGCCTGTGTCCACCAGGAACTCTTTCCCTGAATTCGCGTCTGTCACGAAAAGCAGCTTGTTCTTCGTGCCGAGAGTCGCAGCTGCTACCGGCTCCCGGTCTTGGCGTTTCCCTGGCGCTGGTATCGGCACGGTGGGACGCATCTGCGCGCTCTCTCGGTGAAGCGTCGATGGTAGAAACAGAGGGTGTTGTCAGCTCCGCTTCTCCTGGCCTCTGCCGCTGCTGCCGTCAGTGGATCCGGTGCCGCAGCCTCTGGTCTCCCCTCGTCTCGCGGGGGGGCATTCAGCTCTGCCGCTGCCGTCGTGGCTGCGTGCCGTCTATGGGCGTCGACGAGCCGCTGCACCTCCTGGCCCAGTTCGTGGTAGTCACGGTTGTTGAGTAGCTGTGAGCTGGCCAGGGTGACTCTCACTGCTGGCGGGAGCGTTCTGAGGAAGAGGTGGGCGAAGATAAAGCGGTCGTCATCCTCGCCTCTCAGGCTCACCATCTTCGCCATCAGATCTGCCGGCCTGTCTGCTTCCCCTTCTGTCAGTGCCAGGAGCTTCTCTGCTCGCTCTCCCAGCGAGGGAGTGAAGGCTCGAATGAGGGCGGCTTTCAGCGCACCATACTTGTCGTCTTGGGGCGGGTGGTTGGTCAGGCTCTCCACCCGCTGCACTGTGAGGCTGTCCAGCTTCGCGACGACATGGTAGAACCTCGTTGCGTCCGCTGAGATTCCCCGAAGGTGGAACTGCGCCTCCACAGTGGTAAACCAGGAGCGCGGGTTATGTTGCCAGAAATCGGGCAGCTGTAGTGTGGTAGCTGCGTTAACCCGGCTGGCTCCTGAAGTCTGGTGCGGAAAGCTCGCTGTCACCGGCCATGGTTTGTCGTAGGTCACCAGTGTGGAGGATGCCTTCACAAAAGAGACTGAGTTTATTTCTCAGGAAAGGTTTATTTGCAGTCTCATCCTCTAACAAGCAAGTATCTCAACAAAAGAAAGAGGACAATCTTTCCTCACAGCTCTTATACCCCCAGAGACACAAAACCCCCACCATCAAATATCACACCCCCAACCCACAGTCCTTCAGTAAACATATAGCCTCCTAGGCTCGTTGGCGTTTCTATTGTCTCTTCCGCCTCGGGGGCTCCTGCTGGGACATTCTCTCTGACTTCCCGTCTCTCCAGAAACCACTTCACACCTGCCGAGGTCTCTGCCGGGTCACGTCCTTTTGGACGTTTGAAGTCTCCAGAGTATGCACCGTCATGCCTACTAAATACATGTGAGAGAAAATGCGTACCATACAAGCATGCCATATATGCGCCCTAAATGTGCGCCATAACACAAACAAAAAAATGAGAAATCGGGAAGGGGGCAAACACTTTTTCACACCACTGTATGTGTAGTGAAGGCTCACATTCCTCTACTGTAACTTAAAGCATTTGTAAACTGTTATTTTGGACTGGAAAAAGTTTTTAATTTTTATCTGAATGCAAACTATTAAACTTTTAAACTTCTAGACTCAGCAAGGTCTCAAACAGGATGTATTAGTTTATTTTCTTTTTGCCTTTAATGGAGTTGAATACTATTATTGCAGTTTGTTTTAGATATACTTTATTTCAAACAAAAAAAGCAACAAACAAAACAACTGACAAGTGCAATAAAAGTGACAGTGTACAGTGCTGGAAAGGGAGAAGGAAGAAGTTAACACTTAATTACTCCAACTCCTCTTTTCCCTAAATACAACCCATGTGAAATATATACAGTACATATTACCTCAATTAAGAACCCCAAGTAGATAATTAACTATATTTTATACATATCAACATTGACACCCATCCATCCCTACATACATACAGTCCATACATCTATACCGAGCCCCAAACACAGATATACACAGTACTGTCCCACCTGCCGTACCATAGTGTCCCAGAGTGAGTTTAGTGCATTTTACATATTAATACTACATCTCTAACATTTATCCTTTTAGCAAATAATGTTTATACCTATTTTTGAATTGATTTCTGTTTGTACATAGTCTCAGTTCCAGCTCCAGACTGTTCCACAAATCCACCCTACAGACAGATATGCACATACTTTTCTTTGTTGTTCGTACCTTAGGTTTTGTAAAGTTCAAGTTTCCTCTCAAATTATAATCATTGTCTCTTGTTTTGAACAGTAGAGTTCCAACAGCCCTGTATGGTGCAGTAGAAGCTGATATTTGAGTTTTATTTCTTTAGTTTTTGGGTTAAAAGGCCAAACTTTAAAGTCTGTTTTTTAATTGTGTTGATACAAACACTTTTGATGAAGCTGTTAAGCCCAAGTTTCCAACTCATGTTTCATGGGTCATTATTTTATTTAGCTGTTGGACCATTTTATAATAGGCTGTTCAAACTTCTATTGCTGCACTTGTCTGCATTGTTCGTTTCCTAAAAATAAAATTTATTTATTGAATACATTTTTAATTTTGTTTGAAAAATTTTTTAATTGGAGAATTTACCTCCCTCGGAATGTGGTTGAAGTTCTTCCGGAGGTGGGAGTTGAAGACCTCCCGGAGAGGGGCCTCAGCCAGACGCTCCCAGCTCACCCTCACTATACGTTTGGGTCTACCAGGTCTGAATGGCTTCCTCCCCTGCCATCGGATCCAACTCACCACAAGGTGGTAATCAGTTGACAGCTCTGCACCTCTCTTTACTCGGGTGTCCAAGACATACGGTCGCAGGTCTGATGACACGATAACAAAATCGATCATTGACCTGCGACCTAGGGTGTCCTGGTGCCAGGTGCACATATGGACACCCTTATGCTTGAACATGGTGTTCGTTATGGACAGACTGTGGTTAGCACAGAAGTTCAATAACTGAACACCACTCGGGTTCAGATCGGGCAGGCCGTTCCTCCCAATCACCCCCCTCCAGGTTTCACTGTCGTTGCCCACGTGCGCATTGAAGTCCCCCAGTAGGACAATGGAGTCTCCAAGAGGAGCACCCTCCAGCACCCCAGTCACAGACTCCAAAAAGGGTGGGTACTCTGAAACATCATCTGGTGCATAGGCACAAATGATGGTCAGGACCAGTTTCCCAACCCGAAGGCGCAGGGAAGCAACCCTTTCGTCCACCGGGGAAAACTCCAATATAGAGGCAGCAAGGTGGGGGGATACAAGAATACCCACCCCTGCTCGTCGCCTCTCGCCCGGGGCAACTCCAGAAAAGGCCAAGCTCCAGCCCCTCTCCAGGAGATTGGTTCCGGAACCGGAGCTGTGTGTTGAGGTGAGGCCGACTATATCTAGCCGGTATCTCTCCACCTCGTACACCAGCTTAGGCTCCTTCCCCACCAGAGAGGTGACATTCCATGTACCAAAAGCCAGTTTAGAAAGCTTGGGATCAGTCCGCCAAGGTCTCCGCCTTTGGCCGCCACCTAATCCACATAGCACCAGACCCCCATGATCCCTCCTGCAGGTGGTGAGCCCACTGGAGGGAGGACCCATGTAACTCCTTCGGGCTGAGCCCAGCCGAGTCCCATGGGTGGAAAAGACCCCTGATTGCTGGGGTCTTTCTGCAACTGTGGGGGTTCCCCCCTACAGTTGATAGTGCTATGAGATGACTGTTGTTGTGAAATGGCGCTATATAAATAAAGTTGAATTGAATTGAATTGAAACCCGGCCACCAGATGCTAGCCTTCGAGCCCCTCCCCCAGGCCTGGCTCCAGGGTGAGGCCCCGGTAACCCCATACCGGGAGGGGGTACACTGAATCCTTGATACAGAATTTATCATGAGAGTCTGTTGGATCGTTCTTAGTCTGGCCCTTCACCCAGGACCAGTTTGTCTTGGGTGACCCTATCAGAGGCAAATTGCCCCGGACAACATAGCTCCTGGGATCACTGGGGCACGCAAAACCCCCCACCACGATAAGGTGACGATCCATGAGGGGAGTCTGGAGACATGGGAGTCTGAATGGGCCATGTTCTCCACCTCTGTTGTTGAAGCGGCGGCCCAGAGCTGTGGCCGCAAGGTGGTTGGTGCATCTCGTGGTGGCAACCCCCGAGCCAAGTGGTGGACACCAGTGGTGAGGGGGGCCATTAAGCTGAAGAAGGAGTCCTATCAAGCTTGGTTGGCTTGTGGGACTCCCGAAGCAGCTGAGGTGTACTGGCAGGCCAAGCGGAGTGCGGCTCGGGTGGTTGCTGAAGAAAAAACCCGGGTATGGGAGGAGTTCGGTGAGGCCATGGAACAAGACTTTCGGACAGCCTCAAAGAGCATCTGGCAAACTGTCCGGCGGCTCAGGAGGGGAAAGCAGCTCCCCGTCCACACTGTGTATGGTGCGGATGGGACACTGTTGACTTCGACTGGGGATATCGTCGGGCGGTGGAAGAAATACTTCGAGGATCTCCTCAATCCCACTGATACGCCTTCCACAGAGGAAGCAGGGTTTGGGGATGAGGGGGATGACTCGCCTATCACAGGGGCTGAGGTCGCCAAGGTGGTTAAAAACCTCCTTGGTGGCCGGGCCCCAGGGGTGGACGAGATTCGCCCTGAGTACCTCAAGGCCCTGGATGTTGTTGGGCTGTCATGGTTGACACGCCTCTGCAACATTGCGTGGAGGTCGGAGGCAGTGCCTTTGGCATGGCAAACCGGGGTGGTGGTTCGTCTCTTCAAAAAAGGGGACCGGAGGGTGTGCTCCAACTTTAGAGGGATCACACTCCTCAGCCTCCCTGGGAAGGTCTATGCCAAGGTACTGGAGAGGAGAGTCTGGCTGTTGGTCGAACCTCGGATTCAGGAGAAGCAATGTGGTTTTCGTCCTGGCCGTGGCACATCGGACCAGCTCTTTACCCTCTCGAGAATTCTTGAGGGTTCGTGGGAGTTTGCCCAACCAGTTTACATGTGTTTTGTGGACTTGGAGAAGGCATTTGACCGCGTCCCTCATGGATTTTTGTGGGGGGTGCTTCGGGAGTATGGGGTATCGGGCTTATTGTTACGAGCTATTCGGTCTCTGTATGACCATTGTAAGAGTTTGGTTCATATTGCCAACACTCTGTCGGATTCATTCCCAGTGAGAGTTGGACTCCGCCAGGGCTGCCCTTTGTCACCGATCCTGTTCATAATTTTTATGGACAGGATTTCTAGGCGCAGCCAGGGAATGGAGGGTGTCATGCTTGGTGACCACAGGATCTCATCTCTGTTGTTTGCAGATGATGTTGTCCTGCTGGCTTCATCCAGCAATAACCTACAGCTCTTGCTGGGACGGTTTGCTGCCGAGTGTGAAGCGGCTGGGATGAGAATCAGCACCTCCAAGTCCGAGTCCATGGTCCTCAGCCGGAAAAAGGTGGATTGTCCTCTCTGGGTTGGGGACAGGCTCCTGCCCCAAGTGGAGGAGTTTAAGTATCTTGGGGTCTTGTTCACGAGTGAGGGGAAAATGGAGCGAGAGATCGACAGACGGAGTGGAGCAGCATCTGCAGTGATGCAGACGTTGTACCGGTCTGTTGTGGTGAAGAGGGAGCTGAGTTCTAAGGCAAAGCTGTCGATTTACCAGTCAATCTACGTTCCTATTCTCACCTATGGTCACGAGCTTTGGGTAATGACCAAAAGAACGAGATCGCGGATACAAGCGGCTGAAATGAGCTTTCTCCGTAGGATTGCTGGACTCACCCTCAGAGATAGAGTGAGGAGCTCAGTCATCCGGGAGAGGCGCAGAGTAGAACTGCTGCTCCTCCACATTGAAAGGAGTCAGTTGAGGTGGTATGGGCATCTGATTAGGATGTCTCCTGGACGCCTCCCACTTGAGGTGTTTCGGGCACGTCCCACTGGGAGGAGACCCCAGGACAGACCCAGGACTCGGTGGAGAGACCATGTCTCCCAGCTGGTCTGGGAATGCCTTGGTATCCTCTCTGAAGAGCTGGAGCAGGTGGCGGGGGAGAGGGAAGTCTGGGCTTCTCTGCTAGAACTGCTGCCTCCGCGACCCGGACCTCCGGAAAAGCGGTAGAAGATGGATGGATGGATGGAGAATTTACTGCTGACAGTTTGCAGTTTTGTTTTTTTTTTGTCAGTAAAGCTGTTCTCACTTATACAAAAGATAAGCAGTTTTATGTTTTTCATTTTGTTTCCTAACTGTACCGAAAATGAACCGAACCGTGACTTTAAAACCAAGGTATGTACCGAACCGTGATTTTAGGCGTACCATTACACCCCTATGCAAAAGTCATTCCATTATATAAATCTGGTGACAAGTAACACTTCACAGTTTTCTCTCTTTTTTGGTATACTGTATTAATTCCAGAGGGAAATTAATTCAATTGAACTTCATTTATATAGTGCCATTTAACAACAACAGTCATCTCAAAGCACTTTCAACTGTAGGGGTTACCCCCACAATTGCAGAAAAACCCCAGCAATCAGGCGATCCCCAGTGAGCAAGCGCTTGGTGACGGTGGAGAGGAAAAACTCCCTTTTAACAGGAAGAAACCTCCAGCAGAACCAGGCTCAGGGAGGGGCAGTCATCTGCTGCGACTGGCTGGGGGGTGAGGGGATAGAGAAGATGAAAAGAACAGACATGTAGAGAGCAAACAGCACGATGGGGACTCAATCTATGGGAGACAGCAAAAAAAAAAAAAAAATATATATATATATTTTATTGAGAGTGAAGAAAGGAGTGAGGCCCAGTGCATTACTGGAGGTCCCCCGGCTGTCTAAACCTATTAGCAGCATAACTAAGGGAGGGTTCAGAGACACATAATCCCTCCCTAATTGTAGGCTATATTAAAAAGGAAGGTTTTAACCCTATTCTTAAAAACAGAGATCGAGTCTGACTCCCAAATCCAGATTGACAGCTGGTTCCACAGGAGAGGAGCTTGATAACTTAAGGCTCTGCCTCCCATTGTACTTTTGGAGATTCTAGGTATTACAAGTAATCCAGCATTTTGGAAGCGTAGTGCTCTGTTAGGATAATACGGTAATATCAGATCTTTTAAATAAAAAGGGGCCTGATTGTTTAGAGCTTTGTAAGTAAGAAGAAGGATTTTAAACTTAATTCTAAACTCTATGGGAAGCCAATGAAGGGAGGCCAGAACCGGAGAGATATGATCTCTCTTTCTAGTACCTGCTACAAGTCTTGCTGCAGCATTTTGGATCAACTGAAGACTTTTTAAAGATGTTTTAGAACAACCTGATAATAAAGAGTTAAAATAATGTAATCTAGAGCTAACCAAAGTGTGGATCAGTTTCTCAGCATCACTCTGAGACAAGATGCTCCTAATCTTTGCAATATTACACAAATGATAGAAGGCAGTCTTAGGAATCAATTTAATATGTAAATTGAAAGACAGATCTTGATCAAAAATAACTCCAAGGTTCCTCACAGAGCTATTAAGAGAAAGAGTAATCGCATCCAAACTAAAAGTTTGATTTGGAAAGGTATTTCTAAGGTTTTCTGGACCAAAAAGAATGACTTCAGTCTTATCTGAATTTAATAGCAGGAAATTGCAAGTCATCCAAGCTTTGATTTCCTTAAGACAGGCTTCCAACTTGACTAATTGATTACTATCATCTGGCTTCATTGACAGGTCTAATTGTGTGTCATCTGCATAACAATGAAAATGTATACAGTGCTTTCTAATAATGTTGCCTAACGGAAGCATATATAAAAAGAGTAGGGCCGAGCACAGATCCCTGTGGAACTCCATGACTAAGCTTTGAGTTGAAATTAAACTCATTATTGACATGAACAAACTGGAACCTATCAGATAAATAAGATCTAAACCACTGCAACGAAGTTCCATTAAGTCCAACATAGTGTTCTAATCTATCAAGTAGAATATTATGATCGATAGTATCCAAAGCTGCACTAAGGTCTAGAAGGACAAGTACAGAAACAAATCCATTATCAGATGTGATGAGGTCGTTAGTGACCTTCACTAAGGCTGTTTCAGTACTATGATGGATTCTAAACCCAGATTGAAACTCTTCCAAGTAAACCATTTCCCTGCAGGTGGTCAAATAATTGCGTAGCAACAACTCTTTCTAAGATTTTTGAAATGAAAGGGAGATTAGAGATTGGTCTATAGTTAGCTAAAACTCCTGGATCCAGCGTTGGCTTTTTGAGTAAGGGTTTAATAACAGCAATTTGAAAAGCCTGTGGTACATGGCCTAAAGTTAATGAAGAATTGATTATTTGAAGAATAAAGCTACCAATAAGTGGTTAGACTTCTTTAAATAACCTGGTAGGAATAAGGTCTAAAAGACAAGTTGAAGTCTTGGATGAGGAAATTATTTTATCTAACTCTAAAAGGTCAACTGGAGTAAACTCATCAAAACAGATATCAATTTTAGGAGTTGTAGTAGTTACTGTATTTAAGTTAACGGTGGGAAGAATCTGATTGATTTTATCTCTGACAGATGAAATTTTATTCTTGAAAAAGTTCATAAAGTCCTGACTAGTAAGCTCTAAGGGAATGCTAGGATTGACAGAGTCCTGACTCTGTCAGCCTGGCTACAGTGCTGAAAAGAGACCTGGGATTATTCTTGTTCTCTTCTATTAATACAGAATAATAACTCGTTTGAGCTTTTCTAAGAGATTTTTTAAAAAGTAAAAGATGATTTCTCCAAGCTAAATAGATTTCATCTAAATTAGTGGAGCGCCATTTTCTTTCTAATTGACAAGTCTTCTGTTTTATAGCTTATTTCTGTTGTGTTGACACATGGCATAGAGGAAACAACCTGCATAAGTTTGGTAACAGCATGATCTGAGCGGCATCTACTGTAGTAATATTTTTGAATTACAGGGCATCCACCTGGATGGATGAGGCAGCCATGGTGCGGTGCCAATCCCTTCACCATTCACACACACATTCACACCTAGGGCCACTTTAGAGTCTCCAATTAACCTAAATTGCATGTTTTTGGCCTGTGGGAGGAAACCGGAGTACCCGGGGTAAACCCACGCAGACACGGGGAGAACATGCAAACTCCCCACAGAAGGGTCACGATGGTCAGGGGGTGGGATTGATCCCGTGACAAGCTGCTCTTCTGACAGTTGTCAAAAAATTCTAGAAAAACTCTTCAGTGATGGATGAGAAAAGTTTATAGACCAACACAAACTACTGTCTGACAGTCAATATGGATTTAGAGCAAACTGGTCTACATCGTTAGCATGAACAGAACTTAGAAGAAATCATTAATTCCACAGATTAAAAGACATTGACAGTTGAAGTATTTCTTGATCTAAAAAACTTCTTGATCTTAAAGAAAATTTGATACAAGTACACATTTACTGTATGTATGAAAGGCATTTCAGTCTTTTTTTCCTTTGTTCATCAGTCCACAATGAACTTTTGTTGTTTACCATTTTAATTGATTATTTACATGTTCAAAATAAAGTATTCAATCAATTAATGAACTACTAAAATACACAAATAGAAGAAATGGCATCTACTCCATTTAACTTTTATGGTGAGGAGGACACTCCAGACCCTGACAACAATGCGCCCGTCATCAAAAATGCTCATGATGTCCATGCATCCAGCACATTTAAGATTAGAGGTCTGAGGGTCCAAAGCAGAGTGAATAAGCAGATAAGCTGATAATAGACTTTTATACAAAATTTATATTTACATTAAAACCTCAGAAATTTAAATAATTCATTCACACAAAAGAAACTTCATCCTGAAAATAAAGATCTACAGACATTGCTGGACTACAGCACCTCAACTGAGTTCTCATGTGATAAACCAAAACACTGAATGAAGCGTTTCCCACATATTTTACAAGACTACAACTTCTCACTTGTGTGAATTCTGATGTGTCATTTCAAATTAGCACGTTGATTAAATCTTATCCCACATTTTTCACAAGAAAATACCTTCTCACTGTTTCATTTATTTGCATCACATTTCATTACAAGTGCAATGGGCCCCAACCAGGGGTCTATGGTTACACTTTAAATCAAAGAGCTTTGCATCCGAGGGCTCTCTTCAAGATGGAGACTGTTCCTCTGATTGCTGAGATCTGTATTCCACAGATGCTAGGGCAGCCGGGGATCACCTGTAGATATTTTTTCAGGTTCTTCTTCACCATCCCAGTTGCTCCCACCACCACAGGTATAATATCTACTTCCTGCAGTTTCCAGGTGCTCCTTAGGTCGTTTTTGAGGTCTTGATATTTTGTTATTTTTTATTTTTCTGCTCTATTGAGACCATAGTCATTTGGTATGGTTACCTCTATCAATTTGGTAGTTTTGTCCTTTTTGTTCAAGATAACAATATCTGGTTTTATTGCTCCTCCTTCTATGTGTCTTCCAGCTGAAATTTCCTTGTCATAAAAGACGGTAATATCTCCGCTGGAGCTGATTGGCTCTGGGGTGTGCTCCCATACTGGTCCTTTTACTTCTATTTTAAATTCTTTGCATATTTTCCAGTGTATATAACAGCATGTCTTATTGTGACAAGCTGTGTAGTGTCCATCAGCCATTAGGATCTGGCAGCCGGAGAGTAGGTGGCTTCCACTCTCCACCGCTGCATGACAGAATGGACATTTGTCACTCTGTGACAGTCGTGCCATTTTTCAAAAGCCATTAGTCAAAAGTCCCTGGTCTTGTGCTCCCACCACTAGTCTCTCCTCGTCGTACCCCAGATCTCCGTTCCTGATCCAGCACAGTGTCTCTTCCCTATCAATACAGTCCCTATTGAGTTCCTCCTGAAAGCGCCCTGCTCGCTTATGCTGTTTCCATCTTTCTTTTCTTTCCTCCTGTATCCTTTTGCTGTATTTTTCCCATGTCTTTCTAACTATTTTTGTTGCTGGGTTTTGTTGACTGGCTTTTTTGTTGTCTAATAAGTCTCCTGCAAAGGCCCCGGCTTGTTTAGTTATGGATGTGAAGTGACTAAGGGTTTCATGGTGTTGGGTGACTTTTTCCATTGTCTTGTCATTTGAGCTGTTTAGGTATTGACCAATGCTTATTATTATCACCCTGGTAGGCCTTGTTGATTTCAATTAGGCCCAGCCCTCCCCCTTTACGGGGTATATACAGTATATATCCTATCTAAGCATGGTCAGGGTCTTTCTGGTCCAAACATCCAGCTTGTCCAGTTCCCCCTGTGGCCAGTCTATCACCCCAAATCCGTATGTGATAACTGGTACTGCCAACTGGTTTATCACAGTGACCTTATTTTTAGGCATTAAGTTTGATTTACAGATTTTCTTTAGACGATGTTGGTATTCTTTTTTTTGATAATTTCCCTCATTTTCCTGTGTTCAATAGTTGTGTTTTCCTCTATGCCCAGATATTTATATGCCGATTCATCTGCCAGGTCTTTGATGTGCTTATTGTCATCTATTTGGATGTTTTCTGATGCTGTTTTCTTTACTTTTTTATTGTACATTTTGCACATTTGTCAAGTCGAAATTCCATGCAGATGCCCTTTGAGAACATGTGAACAGTACTGACAAGTTGATTTAGTTTCAGTTCAGATTCTGCATAAAGCTTGAGGTCGTCCATGTAGAGCAGATGATTCACTCTCTTCTTCTCTTTTCTTGTTCTGCCTTTGCTTAAATCATACCCAATATCAAGATCTGATAGGATTTTGCTTAAGGGGTCGATACACAAACAGTGTATCGACAGTGTAGCAATGGCGAGAGGCTGTCCCTCTGGAATATTCCTCGCTGGATCCTGATGTCTGGGATTGTTATTTGCCCTTCTTCATGGTTAAGTGTAATTGTGGTTTTCCACTTAGGCATCTTGACCTCCAGAAAAGTTTTAACTTCTGGGTTGATGCTATACAGCTCCAGACAGTGTGTTATCCAGGAATGGGGGAAGCTGTTGGATGCCTTTTTGTAGTCTATCCACGCAATGCTTAAGTTTCTCTCACGCTTCTTGCAGTCTTCCAGGATGGTTTTGTTAATGAGCAGTTGTTCTTTGGCTCCAAGCTTATTTCTTATGCAGCCTTTCTGCTGTGGTTGCAAATAGTTTCCTATATCCAGATGTTCATAGATGGCCTCAGTAATGAGTCCTGTCAGCCATTTGTAAGTAGTGGGGAGGCAACAGATGGGTCTGTATTTATTAACTTGTTGGGTTTCAGGGCTCTTGGGCAGGAGTATGGTATTTCCATATGTAAGCCACTCTGGTGCTTCTTCTTCTCCCCAAACAAGTCGGCTGAATGCCTCTGCATAGTGTTTGTGCAGTGTTGTCATCCTTTTGAGCCAGAAGTTTGGTATTTCATCTATTCCAGGGGATTTGAAGTTGAGATATTTCCTGATTTTTTCTTTAGCAGTTTCTTCTGTGACTTTTAATGAGAGCATCTGTCGTTTTCCTTTATTTTTATCGGCAATAGTTTGAATCCAATCATTACCTTTATGTTGTACCGGGTCCTTAAATAGGTTTCTCCAGAATGTTTCCAGCTGTATTTTTTCAGGAGGTACCCTCTACTTCTATAGTTTCTTCTGCAAGCCTCCTATAGACTTGTTTTGGGTTTTCTGTGAATAATTTATTCATCAGTTTTGAGTTCTCTCTCTTTTGTCTGTTTCTAATTTAGGCTGCTAAGGTCTTGACTTGCGCCTGGTGCTCTGCTATTTTTCCTATAATTTGCTCTTTCCTAATGTTATATATACGTATATATATATATATATATATATATATATATTTATTTTTTTTTTTGATCCTGTTGATTCTTCTTCTCTTCTTGATTGTCCATCAATCCGATGATGACCGTCCCTCATGTGTTAAATCCTCTTCTTGCATGAGCATGGAGATGGCTGCTTAGGCCGATCCTCGATCTGCAGACACGGCTGCAGTAGGGGCAAGGAAACTGCCCAGGTAATAATGCCTTTCTTCGTGCCCATGCTTCAGTTACATCAGCTCGCCTCTTCTCTTCAAAGTAGTCTCGCACCTGGGCAGTGAGGGCGCGCCAGCCTGGCCTGTCCATAGCCCACAGCTCTAATTGTTTGGGAAGGATGCCAGTGTGTCTGATGTTGAGCTTCCCACAGTCTTTCAAACTTTTGCGTGGTCTGCCTTGGTTCCGCTTCCCAGAGCAGAGCTCGCCGTACATGAGCTGCTTGGGCAGCCTATGGCCATCCATCCGGATCACATGACCAACCCATCGGAGCTGGGCTTTCAGAATCATGGCCTTGATGCTGGTCATCTCAGCTCTGTCCAGGACCTCAAGGTTTGTGACCCCGTCTTGCCAGTGAATGTTCATGATCATCCGTAGACTTCTCATGTGGAACTTCTCCATCTGCTTCAGGTGTTTTTTGCACATGGTCCACGTCTCACATCCATAGAGAAGGCTGGTGAGGACAACGGCCCTGTACACTTTGAGCTTCGTGGATAGCTAGATGTTGTGCTGGTTCAGGACGCAAGGTCGGAGATGACTGAGAGCTTGACTGGCTTTGCAGATTCTGGCGTTGATCTTCTTATCCAGGCTGCCATCGTTGCTGATGGTGCTGCCGAGGTAAAGTCGTCTACCGTCTTCAGTTGGGTACCCTTGATGGAGATAGAGGGGGGTAGGATGGTGGAGGAGGGTGCTGGTTGGAACAGTACCTCTGTCTTGCCGAGGCTGATGGTAAGACCAAAAAGGTGGGAGGCTTCTGCAAACTTATTTACGATGATCTGGAGATCAAACTCCGTGTGGGCCATGAGGGCACAGTCGTCAGCGAAAAGTGCTTCCAGGACAATCTTTTCTGCAACCTTGGTCTTAGCCTTCAGTCGGCGGTGGTCAAACAGTGAGCCATCAAGTCTGTATCGCAGGTATACCCCAAGGTCCAAGTCCCTGAAGGCATGGTTGAGGACACAAGAGAAAAAGAGGTTGAAGAGGACCGGGGCCAGAACGCACCCCTTCTTGACGCCGTTGTTGATATTGAATGGCTCCGATACCTCTCCACCTGAGAGAACCTGCCCAGTCATGTTGTTGTGAAACTGGCGTATGAGGTTTACAAACTTGTCTGGGCACCCAAGCTTGGATAGGATGATCCAGAGGGCCTCCCTTTTCACCGTGTCAAAGGCCTTAGTCAGGTCGATGAAGATCGCATATAAGTCCATGTTTTGTTCTAGACATTTCTCCTGCACTTGGGGGATGGAGAAGATCATGTCCACGGTGCTGCGGTTTGGGCGGAATCCACACTGTGTTTCTGGCAGGTTCCCTTCAGAGATGTTGTTAATCAGTCAGTTGAGGAGGACCCGGGCCAGTATTTTTCCGGCAATAGATAGAAGGGAGATACCTCGGTAATTGCCGCAGTCAGACTTGCTACCCTTATTCTTGAACAGGGAGACAACAGTGGCATCCCTGAAGTCTTTGGGCAATTGTTCTTTATCTCAGATGCTGGTGAGGAGGGAATGGAAGATTTCAAGGGCCACAGGACCAGCTGATTTGAATATTTCTGCCGGGATTCCATCCATCCCAGGTGCTTTGCCTGAATTGGTCTGCCTAATCTCCTTCAAGACTTCGTCCATTATAGGGGGGAGGTTGAGGCAGTGGACGGTGGGTTTTTGTGGGATCAGATCGAAGGCATGGGGGTCTACAGTGAAGGGCCTGTTGAGCAGGTAGCTGAAGTGCTCTCTCCATCGCGCATTGATGCTGCTCTTCTCCTTCAGCAGAGCTGAACCATCTGCCGACAGGAGTGGGGTAGTACATGGCTTGGCAGGTCCATATACAGTGGGGTAAAAAAGTATTTAGTCAGCCACCAATTGTGCAAGTTCTCCCACTTAAAAGATGAGAGAGGTCTCCAATTTTCATCATAGGTATACCTCAACTATGAGAGATAAAATGAGAAAAAAAAAAATCCAGAAAATCACATTGAAGGATTTTTAATGAATTAATTGGTAAATTCTTCGGTAAAATAAGTATTTGGTCAATAACAAAAGTTCATCTCAATACTTTGTTATATACCCTTTGTTGGCAATGACAGAGGGCAAACGTTTCCTGTAAGTCTTCACAAGGTTTTCACACACTGTTGCTGGTATTTTGGCCCATTTCTCCATGCAGATCTCCTCTAGAGCAGTGATTGTTTTGGGGCTGTCGCTGGGCAACACAGACTTTCAACTCCCTCCTAAGATTTTCTATGGGGTTGAGATCTGGAAACTGGCTAGGCCACTCCAGGACCTTGAAATGCTTCTTACGAAGCCACTCCTTCGTTGCCCGGGTGATGTGTTTGGGATCATTGTCATGCTGAAAGACCCAGCCATGTTTCATCTTCAATGCCCTTGCTGGTGGACGGAGGTTTTCACTCAAAATCTCACGATACATGGCCCCATTCATTCTTTCCTTTACATGGATCAGTCGTCCTGGTCCCTTTGCAGAAAAACAGCCCCAAAGTATGATGTTTCCACCCCCATGCTTCACAGTAGGTATGGTGTTCTTTCTCCTCCAAACACGACAAGTTGAGTTTTTACCAAAAAGTTCTATTTTGGTTTCATCTGACCATATGACATTCTCCCAATCCTCTTCTGGATCATCCAAATGCTCTCTAGCAAACTTCAGACGGGCCTGGACATGTACTGGCTTAAGCAGGGGGACACGTTTGGCACTGCAGGATTTGAGTCCCTGGCGGCATAGTGTGTTTCTGATGTAGCCTTTGTTACTTTGGTCCCAGCTCTCTGCAGGTCATTAACTAGGTCCCCCCGTGTGGTTCTGGGATTTTTGCTCACCGTTCTCGTGATCATTTTGACCCCACGGGGCGAGATCTTGTGTGGAGCCCCAGATCGAGGGAGATTATCAGTGGTCTTGTATGTCTTCCATTTTCTAATAATTGCTCCCACAGTTGATTTCCTCACACCAAACTGCTTACCTATTGCAGATTCAGTCTTCCCAGCCTGGTGCAGGTCTACAATTTTGTTTCTGGTGTCCTTTGACAGCTCTTTGGTCTTGGCCATAGTGGAGCTTGGAGTCTGAGTGTTTGAGGTTGTGGACAGGTGTCTTTTATACTGATAACGAGTTCAAACAGGTGCCATTAATACAGGTAACGAGTGGAGGACAGAGGAGCCTCTTAAAGAAGAAGTTACAGGTCTGTGAGAGCCAGAAATCTTGCTTGTTTGTAGGTGACCAAATACTTATTTTACTGAGGAATTTACCAATTAATTCATTAAAAATCCTTCATTGTGATTTTCTGGATTTTTTTTTTTCTCATTTTGTCTCTCATAGTTGAGGTATACCTATGATGAAAATTGGAGACCTCTCTCATCTTTTAAGTGGGAGAACTTGCACAACTGGTGGCTGACTAAATACTTTTTTGCCCCACTGTACTTCCTTGATGACGCTGAAGAACATCTTGGAATTCTGCATGTCGGTGTATCTCTGCACCTCATCTGCCTTCTTCTCCCACCATTCATTTTGCATCTTTTGCAGTGCTGCTTGTGCCCGTCTCTGGAGGTGCTTGAAGCAATCAGGCTTGGAAAGGGAAGTGGGGTCATTCTGCCACTCAACAAAGGCCTTCTGCTTGTCATCCAGGAGTGTCTTGATGTTCTCGTTGTTCTCGTCGAACCAGTCCTGGTGCACTCATTTCCTGAGGCCAATGGTGGTTTTTGCTGACTCTGTCACCAGTGCTCTAAACTGTTCCCACCTTTGTATTGGGCAACCCGTCAGGAGTCCATGGGCAATCAGTCGGCCGTCCAGATCTTCTGCAAATTCACTACATCACTGAGGTTGTTCAAGTTTGGCGACGTTGAACGCTGGCCTGATGACTTATATTTATATTTGTCTGCTTGCCGGAACAGTGTGTTTGTGATAGCGAGGTGGTTTTCAGCACAAAGGCTCAAGAGCATCAAGCCGTTGGAGTTCAATTTTCCAGTGCTGTGTGGCCCCAGCACGCCTTTCCAGTTATAGCAGTTTGTTCTGACTCTGGCGCTGAAATCGCCTAGCAGAATGTGTTTGTCATTGGGGGGAGTGTCCTTCACAAGGGTACTGAGCTCCTCATAAAAGGCTTCCTTCACTTCATCGCTGCTGGTGAGAGTTGGGGCATACGTGCTGATGAGGGTAATGTGCCAGTTATGGTTAAGGGGGAAACAGAGTTTCATCAGCCGTTCATAAACTGACGTTGGTAGGTCAGGAAGTTGCTTGAGAACCGCTGTCTTGATGGCCAGTCCTACTCCATGGATTCTCTCTACATCTTTGGCCTTGCCTTTCCAGAAGAAGGTGTAGCCACCTTTTAGTTCGGCCACAGAGCCTTCTTCAGCTAGTCTGGTCTCGCTGAGGGCCGCGATGTCAATGCAGTATCAGGCCAGTTCCCTTGCAATGAGGGCTGTTCTTCTCTCAGGCCTTGAGGAGGCCTCTCTGTCAATGAGCGTGCGTACATTCCACGCACCAAGAATTAGTTTCTTTCTTCTTTGGTTTCAACCGCTTGGGGGGTAGAACTGCCAGCCACGGCATGGTGGCCAGTTGGAAGGGACAAGCATTTGTTTGGGACACATCTTCTAGTCCCCTCCCTCATGTGAGGGTGAGCAGTGCTGTCCTAAAGAGGCTGCTCAGTCGCCTGGGGGAACGCCAAACTCCACTGTTGTCCCGGGGTCAGAAGGAGAGTGACAATTACCACCAAGCCGCCTGCGTGCAGGGTTCAAGCTACAACTGCCAGTGGTCACCTCCACCTGTTGCTTCACTCATTCCCCATCGCCGCAGGACTGTTGTAGGGTTGTGAGGAATAACACACACGAGGAAAACCTGTGCGGGCAAGTTTTTTCAAAAATGGGAAAGTCGATGCACAGGGGAAATCCCACTCTCTCGACCTCAAAAGCCAGAATCTGGTGGTACAAAAAGAGCTGTCACAACCAGGGACTTCCTCGGCTGCAGTGGATGACCACGACGTCTATAGTGCCTTGCCGTGCCCTTACGTTCCACAACGCCTGCTGTTGCCGCCTTCATGACCATTGGGACAAAAGATGACCTCATCCGCTCAATCCGCCAACTACAGTCTTCACATACTTGGGTAGGCATACCCTGTTTAACTCACCGGAGGGTTTGAGGCCTGACCGGCTACCCTCACCTGGTTCAGCCCGCCTGCCAAAGCGGTTTACCAGGGTGTGGCTAATGCGCATGCTACAGCTTCGAGGAGCCACAGGTGAGAGTTGGGTGCCACGTGGGAACCAATGTAGAATGGGCTGTCCTACAAACAACATGGCAAGCACCCCCCACAAAGGTACTATCCCTCCCCAGACACCCCAGACACCCCTCCTCCTCCAACTTCTGTTGATTACTCTTAGTAACTTGGTAGTGCAATTTTGGTTATGTATATAGTTAGTGATTTGAGAGATTTCAGCCCTAAATCAATTAATTTTTCCTTGACGTTTCTTGTTCCAAATAGGTGTGGAGATTTTGTTTTGGGTCGATGTTCATTTTTTTGTTTACATTCTGGAGCTAGCTTGCTCTGCATATACCACACTGCTCCGAAGTTTATGCAGTTCAGCTCTGTCAGATTGACCGCTGGAGGTACAACTACAGTTAGCCCTCGGTTGACCTTTTGCAGTAGTAATTTGAATTTTTTATTCTCTTTTAGCTTAATTAATTTAAGACGCTCTTTCACTGTCATTTTTTTTTTTTGTTTCTTCTATTTTGTTGGCAAGATCATCTTCTATTTCTAGTTGTTCTTGGCTTAGTTCTATTTGGGAGTTGATCTGCTTCCTTAGTGGTGCCTGGCCTGCACTCCCCCTTGTTGCTTCGTCAGGATGTTCTATTTCTGAGCTAGAGGTTGCAGGGAAATCACCTGGGTGGTCTGGTGGCACCTCTATAGGTTGCGTTTGATAGAGTTGTTCCATCAGAGGTTTTTCAGGTAGTGGCAGCGGACACTCATTTGGGCATATGTTGTTCTGTGCCATTTTTCCTGTTTCTGTGTGTATGTGCTCCAGTTGTTACTCTGTGAAGTACCTCTGGGTGAGGAAGTTGTGTCTCTGGGTTGTAAGTTTGGCTCAGGGTACGCCAATTTTATCCAGGCAGTGATGGTAGAAGATCCGTTGCCATTCATTGCATCGTTCCCACTGGTTGCTGCATTTCATTTTGGTGTACACAGCTGCCCATATTAAAACCCATTTTTCCTCCATGCTCCACTGACTTTGCTTGTATTCTTGTTGTTCGGATAGGTTGGCGTCTTGATCGTCTTTTATTGCTTCTCACCTGTGTGAATTCTCATGTGTCTTATCAAAGTACCACGTTCATTAAATCTCTGCCCACATGTTTCACAAGAAAATGGCTTCTCACCTGTGTGAATTCTCATGTGAGTTTTCAAAGTACCACGAACATTAAAACTTTGCCCACATGTTTCGCAAGAAAATGGCTTCTCACCTGTGTGAATTCTCATGTGAGTTTTCAAATGACCACGTTCATTAAATCTCTGCCCACATGTTTCACAACAAAATGGCTTCTCACCTGTGTGAATTCTCATGTGTCTTTTCAAATGACCACGTACATTAAATCTCTGCCCACATGTTTCGCAAGAAAATGGCTTCTCACCTGTATGAATTCTCATGTGAGTTTTCAAATGACCACGCACATTAAATCTCTGCCCACATGTTTCACAACAAAATGGCTTCTCACCTGTGTGAATTCTCATGTGAGTTTTCAAATGACCACGTTCATTAAATCTCTGCCCACATGTGTCACAAGAAAACGGCTTCTCACCTGTGTGAATTCTCATGTGATTTTGCAAAGTATCACGTACATTAAATCTTTTCCAACATGTTTCACAAGAAAATGGCTTCTCACCTGTGTGAATTCTCATGTGTCTTTTCAAAGTAACACGTTCATTAAATCTCTGCCCACATGTTTCACAACAAAATGGCTTCTCACCTGTGTGAATTCTCATGTGAGTTTTCAAATGACCACGTTCATTAAATCTCTGCCCACATGTTTCACAACAAAATGGCTTCTCACCTGTGTGAATTCTCATGTGAGTTTTCAAATGACCACGTACATTAAATCTCTGCCCACAAGTTTCACAACAAAATGGCTTCTCACCTGTGTGAATTCTCATGTGTTGCTTCAAATTACTACAACGATTAAATCTCTGCCCACAGATTTCACAAGAAAATGGCTTCTCACCTGTGTGAATTCTCTCATGACGTGACAAATGGTTCTTATACCTGAATCTTTTCCCACATGTACTGCAAACATGTGACTTAACTGTGTGATGTTTCTTCTTCTGGAACTCAGTTTTACAGTTTTCGTCATTATCAGAACATTTTACAGACTTTTCACCTGTGTCAGTATCACACTGATTCTTTGACATGGAGGAGCTGTCTACATTGTTACGGCCACTTCTGCTTCTGTGAAGTCTCTTCTTTGGCTTTGGTTCTTCATGTTTACTTGATCCTGGATTTACATTCTTACCTGCTCCCTGGTCTTGGCTCTCAGTGTCAGGAGAGTTGTAACAGAGGAGCTGCTCAATGTTTGGTTCAGTTCCACTGCTGTCATTGTCCTCATCAGTAGGAATCACCATGAAGGTATCAGTCTCTTGTTTCAGTACAAAGTCTTCTTCCTCCTGATTGCTACAGAGTTCTTCTTCTTCCTCTTTAACCTGTACAAGATCTTGTTCCTCCTGGTCCAGACTGCAGTTCCTCTCCTGGTTATGGAGCTGCTGGACAGTGAGAACCTCCTCCTTAAAGTCATGTAGCTGTGGAGCATCTGGAGGGACAGAGAGAAAATGTTAGTAATAGAAAAATCAGAAAGAGTAAATACACTGACTGACCAAAAAAGTCACCACCTGGTAACCAATAGTTCTTAAGGTGCATTCAGACTGAACGTGAGGTGCCAATACATGTACAGTTAATGTCAACATGCAGAAGACTTGCACGTGATGAATCTGTTCCAGATTCAACAAGTTATTTAAAAGGGAAAAAAATATTTTTCAACATGCTAACTTGATTCCCTGAGGTCTAAAAGGAGACACAGGATGAAAACTTTACTTTCTCAATGTTTTTAACAAATGAATTTGTCTATCTGGGGTGGCCTTCAACAAACATACGAAAAAAAATCCACAACACTGTTGTTTTGTTAAGCCTTATTCATGCTCTATGTCCCCTCTAGTTCGCTTTGGTCCGTGTGCACTTTGGACGAGACCGGCGCGCACGTGGCGTTGTACTTGCTCACTTTTTTCGTCCACCAGGCCAAGCAGTTCACACATGTGCCCAACTGTTATTTGTAGTTTCACCCCAGTCCTATGGGTAGTGCAAATGTGCGAACACACCAGTTTGTTCACCGGTTATAAAACCCGAGAGTGACACACATTTATTTTGTAGCAACAACAATGGCGTTGTTTCAAGGAGAAGGTGGTATTACCATTTTCCAGTGCTCTTCTCCGCTCAAGCTGCCGCTGATGCAAAAGGATTCATGTATGTTTATTCTCTTTTACTTTGTCTTTGTATGCTGTGTTGATGGTGCCATCTTGTGAATGGGACGTTCAGTCTTGTGCATGCTCTGTCAACATGTTCAGGTTGTAGGCAGGCCACGCTGTAGCATTTGCCGTGGGTTCCAATCTATAAAATCATTCTTTGCTGAAGAAAAATTGTTTCAACTCAAAAGTATGGTCATGAACTGCTTCTCTCATCCAAGGACCAGAGCTGTAACACTATCCATCGGCCATAAAGTGGAAGTTAATCCCTTCTCCAGGTCTTAAGAGTTATCCTCCCTTTCATCTCTCCGCCAAAGGAATGCCCCAAATGACAGATTTATGGTTGATATAATCCAGACTTGGAAGTCGTGCCGTCTGGTGGACGACACAGGAATATTTAATAATTTTTTTCCTCTCTCTGAAATGGAATCTCTGCAGGTGTGAACAATAAATTAATTCATATTCTTTCTCTCAAGACAGCATCCGCCACTGAAGACATGGCTGAACTCTGGAATGGACAACTGGGGATTCAAATGCTTTTATTGATGTTTTGATGTGTCGCTTTATTTTCAGGAAGACATTAATTTTTGCATGCTTACCATCACAAATTAATCACAGTTACAATGTAGACACATTGTATGTTCACTCATTATTGAGTAGAAGATCTTAGTCACTAAAGGTTAAAGAATTTATGCTTTCATGGACAGCACACATACTTTGGGAGGATTTCATTTTTCAAATCAAATTTCTCTCTCTCCTCTGTCTGTGGGAGACCCTCACCTCAAAAATCTGAACTGACCAATCGGCTCCCAAGTCTCCATATCATCTCCTTTCTAGTCAGTTTATGACCTCTGCCAAAACAAAGAAACTCAATGTAATTGGTAGACCTCAGCTTTCATGAAAGTCAGTGAAATTCTATCACACCTGAGAAAACCTTTTTTTTTTTTTTTTTTTTGGCTCAGTGTTTTTGGGGGTGGTCAAGCTGTACGGAGCAGACTTCTCTGGTCTCCCATTTTTCCAATCTCTTCAAGTAGGCCCAAAGCATCCCATGCACTGCGAAAATTCTTTTTCTTTTAACCCCTTGCACTCGGGGCAATTTTCCTAAAAATGCCAAAAAATAACGTGCCCAAAGTAAATCGAAAGCTGTTATTCAACCCTTTGCAGCATCTTCATGGGGTTGGTCTCATTTAAAAGAAAACACTTTGAATTTTTTGGGCAAAAAAAAACAATCTCTCTACATGCTCCGGCCACTGAGTTACAGTCATCTAAACATACTGAACTTGAAGAAAATAAATTTGGACACGGTGTTTTTTTGGATACAAATGCTTGCAAATAACACACAGCTGTCCGATCCGGCTGGAAAATGCAACAGAAATGTAGAACCAAGTGTTATCAAGCTGAGATCCAAATTTGGTAACAATACCACAAAAAATGAATATTTTACACAGCTTTGTTCTCAGGCTGTTCCCAGGCGTTTTGGAACTGTGCCAAATTGTGCCAAATGGCACAGTTCGGAAAAACGTCTGTAACTTTTGAATAATTCAATGTAGAACCTTCATTTTAGGCTCTAATGAAAGGTCACACTCAGGGCTGTGTCTGTGTGTGTGTGTGTGTGGGGGGGGGGGGGGTCGTCTCCCCCACCCCGCTACCAAGGACGGAGTTCGGCCCTCGCTACATGACGGATTACACTCGTTGCATGTTTCCACAGCAACACTGTCACAGCGGCTTTCCCCCCCTCGCTACTGTGTGTGTGTGCGGGGGGGGGTTGTCCCCCCCCCTCGCTACAAAGGACGGTCATCGCTACATGAAGGAATAGACTCATATGTCTATGTGACGACCGCTGCGCAGTCAGCGTGGCTTCCCCCCGCGGACCGGGGGCGTTCGGACTGTGAACGCCCCCCCCCGCTCCTCTTCTGCAGCGGGGGGGGGGGGGGGCATTCACGGTCCGAACACGGCAAATGAACCGTTTATCGTGGCGCACGAAGTACGAAGTGCGTGCGCCGTACAGTTGTAATTTACCGATCGGTCAAAAGTCATTTTTGGATTACAGTTTTCAGGGAGAAATAATAATTTAGCTTATAACACCTTAACTCTTCCCAGCAGCAGAGTCCTGGCGAACTTCTCTTCCCCATTGTCAGACGAACGCGACGCTGGTCCGCTCGTGGATCCCGATCAAAACATAATTCCAATATTGCGGTTTTGGTGAATGATTTACGACCTTCGTCGTCGGCCTCCGTCGGTCTATGATGATGGAAGAGAATCCTAAACACTCTGCTGGAATTAAATAAAATAAATAAATAAACCACTGCCTGTGGCTGCTGAAGCTGTCTCTCTTCACCCAGCTTTAGACAACAGCTCAGCGAACTTCTGTGCTTCAATTGGCTCGCAGCCGTTGGGAGGCGGGTCCTTCTGGCTAGATTTTCATTCATTGGCTCTTCATGGTTTCAGAAACCCAATTCAAGGCTGTTATTAGTCGAATGACAGGTCAATCAGATGAACTAATCTGTTCTGTGTCTGCAGCTTTTTTTTTTCAGTGGCGCTTGGAGGCCAGCACCATCTCCATCTGCACCATCATCAGTATATCATGCGTCATGCGTCCGAGCGCGCACGAGTGCGCTCTCGTGCGCCCTAGGACGCAGAGACTTGCCCGCCTGCGGAACAACGGAGCGCAAGTGGTTAAGTTCACTTTTTCCTTATTTTAGTCCTTTTCTTTAAATTACCATGTAAGAAGATTTTGTTTGATTTTTCTAAGCTTAAACCAACTCATTCAAGCCACATACATCGGAAGAAATGGATCTGTGGCATGTTTTTTGTCCCAATTTGACTTTCTTATCGGGCCTTGTACAATAAACAAATTCCTTCTTCATAGCATAAAAGAAACCTCGCCCAGCTTGGCTCAACAATCAGCCGATGTGATCTCAGGAGCGGCCATAACCGAGGTAAAGAATCTGTCTATCAGTTCTTCCATCAAAACCCATGCCTGTCCAGATGGAACAAGATCCAAATCGACTGCCTGCTGCCACAGGACGCGATATGACTCTGCTTGGCTGACGGTCTGTTGTTTAACCCCTTGCATTCTGGTCAATTTCCCTAAAAACGCCAAAAAAATAACATACCCAAAGTAAATCAAAAGCTGTTCTTCAACCCTTTGCAGCATCTTCATGGGGTTGGTCTCATTTAAAAGAAAACACTTTGAATTTTTTGGCAAAACAGTCATAATCTCTCTAAGTGCTCCGTCCACTGAGTAACAGTCATCTAAACATACTGAACTTGAAGAAAATAAATTTCGCCTGGGTGTTTTTTTGGCTACAAATGCTTGCAAATAACACACAGCTGTCAGATCCGGGCAGGAAAATGCAACAGAAATGTAGAACCAAGTGTTATCCAGCTGAGGTCAAAATTTTGTAACAATACCACAAAAAATGAATATATTACACAGCTTTCTTCACAGGTTGTTCCCAGGCATTTTTGAAAATGGCACAGTGCCAAATGGCACAGTTTGGAAAAACGTCTAACTTTTGAATGATTCAATATAGAAGCTTGATGTTGGGCTCTAATGAAAGGTGACACTCAGGGCTGTGTGTGTCTGTGTGTTGTTTATTCATGAATGAATGAATGAATGAATGAACAAACAAGCCCCCACACACAAAGAAGCATGCCACATAAAAAATGTGGCTTTTTTTTTTTACAAGAAAAAATAACCTACAGTGCACTAAAAATTATACTAAAATATCTGTAATGTAGAAGATAACAACTCCCACCCCCCCCACCCCCCCGCTACAGAGGACGGACATCCCCCGGTGCGCTGCGGTCATGGTGCGCTGCGGTCTACTATGCACAGTTGTAATTTACCGATCGGTCAAAAGTCATTTTTGATTACAATTTTCAGGGATAAAGAATAATTTAGCTTATAACACTTACCTGTCCACAACAGCAGTGTCGCTGGCGAACTTCTCTTCCTCATTGTCAGACGAACATGACGCTGGTCTGCTTGTCGGACTCGTGGTTCTGGTCACGCGACCCAGTCAAACCATAATTCCATTATTGTGGTTTTGCGCTTCCATGATTGCGGTTTTGGCGAACGATTTTTCAAAACAAATAGGAACAGTAGTAAGAAAAAAGAGTGGCAAACGCGTGTGTGTCACCCAGCGGCTAAAACAAAACAGATTTTGCAAGGGAGGCACGCTTTCGAACTACTGTGCTTCAATTGGCTCGCTGTATTCGCAGCCGTCGGTAGGCAGGTCCTTCTTGCTAGGTTTTCAGTCATTGGTTCTTCAAGGTTTCAGAAACCCAATTCAAGGCTCTTATTAGTCGAATCAGAGGTCAATCACATCTAAACCAATCAAAGCACTCCTTTGGCTTTCTGTTCGCGGCTGTGTCTGTAGTGGAAGAACGGAAATGCAGTGTGCATCCCAGGACGCCCTCGTGCGCCCTAGGACGCAGAGACGTGTCTGCCCGTGGTACACCGGAGTGCAAGAGGTTAATTTAAACTTAATTCTTCAGAATATTCCTGATGTTAGTTCTTTAAACTTAATTTCATGCAAACGCCCATCAGAATTTCACAGTGCATTTTGTCCTTTCATTAATTTACGTTCTTTTTCAGAGAAACACCAGTTTTCCATTTTTCTAGATAGTTTTACTCATCATTTTCTTCATAAAATTGCATTCACTTTTCTTGACCAATGCTATTTTAAGGTTTTCCAATTTCCAGTATATTGTCAAGTTAAACTATGGTTTATTTGATTTCACAAATGTTTGATTCACATGTGATGCTCAGTAATTCAATAATCATCTATGATGCCCATGATGCAAGTTGAATTCTTTGTTTTAAAATCATCCAAATGTGTTAATGTATTCTGAAATTTCTTATTAAACTATTGAAAGACATATGGGAGTACCGTATTTTCCCGACTATAAGTCGCACTTTTTTCATAGTCTGGCTAGGGGTGCGATGTATACTCAGGTGCGACTTATATACAGTGGGGTAAAAAAGTATTTAGTCTGCCACCAATTGTGCTAGTTTTCCCACTTAAAAGATGAGAGAGGTCTCCAATTTTCATCATAGGTATACCTCAACTATGAGAGACAAAATGAGAAAAAAAAAATCCAGAAAATCACATTGTCTGATTTTTAAAGAATTTATTTGCAAATTATGGTGGAAAATAAGTATTTGGTCAATAACAAAAGTTCATCTCAATACTTTGTTATATACCCTTTGTTGGCAATGACAGAGGTCAAACGTTTTCTGTAAGTCTTCACAAGGTTTTCATACACTGTTGCTGGTATTTTGGCCTATTCCTTCATGCAGATCTCCTCTAGAGCAGTGATGATTTGGGGCTGTCGCTGGGCAACACGGACTTTCAACTCCCTCCAAAGATTTTCTATGGGGTTGAGATCTGGAGACTGGCTAGGCCACTCCAGGGCCTTGAAATGCTTCTTACGAAGCCACTCCTTCGTTGCCCGGGCGGTGTGTTTGGGATCATTGTCATGTTGAAAGACCCAGCCACGTTTCATCTTCAATGCCCTTGCTGATGGAAGGAGGTTTTCACTCAAAATCTCACGATACATGGCCCCATTCATTCTTTCCTTTACACGGATCAGATGTCCTGGTCCCTTTGCAGAAAAACAGCCCCAAAGCATGATGTTTCCACCCCCATCCTTCACAGTAGGTATGGTGTTCTTTCTCCTCCAAACACGACAAGTTGAGTTTTTACCAAAAAGTTCTATTTTGGTTTCATCTGACCATATGACATTCTCCCAATCCTCTTCTGGATCATCCAAATGCTCTCTAGCAAACTTCAGATGGGCCTGGACATGTACTGGCTTAAGCAGGGGGACACGTCTGGCACTGCAGGATTTGAGTCCCTAATGGCGTAGTGTGTTACTGATGGTAGCCTTTGTTACTTTGGTCCCAGTTCTCTGCAGGCCATTCACTAGGTCCCCCCATGTGGTTCTGGGATTTTTGCTCACCGTTCTCATGATCATTTTGACCCCATGGGGTGAGATCTTGCGTGGAGCCCCAGATCAAGGGAGATTATCAGTGGTCTTGTATGTCTTCCATTTTCTAATAATTGCTCCCACAGTTGATTTCTTCACACCAAGCTGCTTACCTATTGCAGATTCAGTCTTCCCAGCCTGGTGCAGGTCTACAATTTTGTTTCTGGTGTCCTTTGACAGCTTTTTGGTCTTGGTCATAGTGGAGTTTGGAGTCTGACTGTTTGAGGTTGTGGACAGGTGTCTTTTATACTGATAACGAGTTCAAACAGGTGCCATTAATATAGGTAACGAGTGGAGGACAGAAGAGCCTCTTAAAGAAGAAGTTACAGGTCTGTGAGAGCCAGAGATCTTGCTTGTTTGTAGGTGACCAAATACTTATTTTCCACCATAATTTGCAAATAAATTCTTTAAAAATCAGACAGTGTGATTTTCTGGATTTTTTTTTTCTCATTTTGTCTCTCATAGATGAGGTATACCTATGATGAAAATTTGGAGACCTCTCTCATCTTTTAAGTGGTAGAACTTGCACAATTGGTGGCTGACAATTTAAAATGTAAACATTACCAGTAACAACTTAGGCTATAAAGACAACTGAGAAAGACCGAACACAAATGCCCCCCCAAAAGAAAATAATATTCTGCAGATTACAAGCTGCAAATAGTGAAATATGCAGCTGAAAAAGGTAATCAAGCAGCAGAAAGAAAGTTTGGAGTGAGCGAGAAACTTGTGAGGGACTGGCGGAAAGCGGAGGTTACTCTTACTGCAATGAAGAAAACAAAAAAAGCTAATCGTGGACTAAAAGCTAGATGGCCACAGCTACAGGAATGAGTTCACAAATGGGTGCTTGAACAACGTGCTGCTGGGAAAGGCTTGTCTGCAGTGCAGTTATGTCTCCACGCTCAGGTAGTTGCCAAGGAGATGAATATAAATGACTTTGCGGGAGGACCTTCTTGGTGTTACCGCTTCATGCAACGCAAAAGCCTCTCCATCAGAGCACGGACAACGATGTCCCAAAAACTGCCAGCAGACTTCCAAGCGAAGGTCGACAGTTTCCGTGAGTTCGTTGAAAAGCAAGTAATTGAGCACAACGTAACACCGGATCATATTATTAACATGGACGAGGTCACCCTCACGTTTGACATCCCCATGGGCCGAAGTGTGGCAGAGAAAGGGCAAAAGAGTGCGAATATAGTGACGACTGGTCATGAGAAGTCGCATTTCACAGTGGTGCTGGCATGTTGTGGAGATGGATCAAAATTGGCACCAATGGTCATTTTCAAATGAAAAACCATGCCAAAAATCCAATCCCCCTCAGTTGTCATGGCCGTGAATGAGAAAGGGTGGATGGATCAAGAAATGATGAACTTTTGGCTTACAAAGTGCTACACTAAGCGTTCAGATGGCTTTTTTAGTACACGCAAAGCCCTGCTTGTGATGGACAGTATACGAGCGCACATCACGCCACAGTTCAAAGCTAAATTAAAAGCTGTCAACACCATACCTGCCATCATCCCTGGAGGCTTAACCAAAGTACTCCAGCCACTTGACATATCGGTGAACCGGAGCTTTAAGGCAGTTTTGCGTCACCTGTGGGAGCAGTGGAATATGGATGGAGAGCACAGCTTCACGGCAACTGGGAGGATGCGCCATGCAACTTTCCTGCAAGTCATCGGATGGATCAACAAGGCATGGACTTTAGTGACAAACGAAACCATCCTGTCGGGATTCAGAAAGGCCGGAATAATTGGAAATGAAACTGATGCTGAGTCTGACGACAGCCACACAGAGGAGGAAGCGGTGCTTCGTCTACCTCCGAAGTTGGCGGAGTTGATCAGAAGTGACACCGAGGATGAAGAATTTAAAGGATTTAAGATAAGATAAGATAAGATAAGCCTTTATTAGTCCCACAACGGGGAAATTCCAGGATTGCAACAGCACAGGGATAGCAACACTCAGAGCAACAATCAGAAGGCAAGAAAAAAAAAAAACAAGCAAGCAAGAGCAGCTAATATACATATGTACGTATTACTATAAAATATATATATATACACACACACACAGACACACAGTGCAGAGCATTGTAGCTGGATGGAATAAATATATGAATATATGAACACACAGTGCAGAGCATTGTAGCTAGATGGAATAAATATGTAAATATATAAACACCCACAGTACGGAGCATTGCAGCTAGGTGGAATAAATATGCAAGTATATAAACACACACAGTGCGGAGCAATGTAGCTAGATGGAATAATATGTAGATATATAAATATATAAACACACCCAGTGCTGAGCATTGTAGCTAGATGGAATAAATATGTAAATATATAAACACACACAGTGCAGAGCATTGTTGCTAGATGGAATGAAACAGCATAACCGTCTACTTAGTTATCCTACATGGTATGATTATGTGCCCATACATATTCTCACCCTCCATAGCGACCGGTAAGTTCCTAGTTGTATGCCGGAGGGGACCATTGTGTAAGTCTATTGCATCTTTTGCATTCAAAAAACTATTAGTTTGTTACGTCTTTTTGCTATCTCTGCGAGCAGCCCTGCTTAGGTTGTACAGTCTGACAGCCGTTGGTAGGAAGGACCTACGAAACCTCTCGGTTGTGCACCTGGGATGATGTAGTCTGCTGCTAAATGAGCTCCTCAGTGCATTCAGTATGTCCTGCATAGGGTGGAACTCGGACTCCAGCAGAGATGACAGTTTAGCCACCGTCCTTCTCTCTCCTATCTCCTCCATCGGATCAAGGCGCTGCCCCAGGACAGAGCTAGCTTTCTTAATCAGTTTGTTCAGTCTCTTCCTATCGGCTGCAGTAATGCCACTGCCCCAGCAGACCACTCCAAAAGTGATGGCTGATGCCACCACCGTGTCATAGAATGACTTCAGCAGCGCCCCTTGTACACCAAAAGACCTGAGTCTCCTCAGCAGGAACAGCCTGCGCTGTCCCTTCTTGTAGAGTGCATCAGTATTGTGTGACCAGTCTAGTTTATTGTTCAGATGAATACCCAGGTACTTATAGGATGTCACCATCTCGATGTCTGTTCCCTGTATATTTACTGGTACTGTGAGGGGCTGCCCATGCCTGCGGCAGTCCACCACCAGCTCCTTAGTTTTCCTCGCGTTGATCTGGAGGCAGTTCCGATGGCACCAGTCCACGAAGTCCTGGATAAGCCCTCTGTACTCAGCTTCATCTCCATTGGAGATGAGGCCAACGATCGCAGAGTCATCAGAGAACTTCTGTAGATGGCAGTGTGTTGTGTTGTGTGAGAAGTCCGCAGTATAAAGAGTGAACAGGAAGGGAGCCAGCACCGTTCCCTGGGGGGCCCCCGTGCTACTGATGATCGTGTCGGACACACAGTCCCGGGTTCTCACAAACTGAGGCCGGTTCGTGAGGTAGTCCAGGATCCATGATGACAGGTGCTGGTCCACCCCTGCGCGCAGCAGCTTGTCCTTCAGGATCATCGGTTGGATGGTGTTGAAAGCACTGGAGAAGTCAAAGAACATGATCCTCACCATATTCCCGGGCTTCTCCAGGTGGGACAGAGAACGGTGAAGGAGGAAGATCACCGCATCCTCCACCCCAATGCCATGCTGGTAGGCGAACTGGAGTGGATCCATCGCTGGTTCCACCAGGGGGCGGAGGTGAGCAAGGAGCAGTCTCTCCAGGGTCTTCATCAAGTGGGACGTCAAGGCCACCGGTCTGTAGCTGTTCAGGTCTTTGGGGTGGGAAGTTTTTGGTACAGGTACCACACAAGATGTTTTCCACAGCTGTGGTACCCTCCCCAGTTTCAGGCTCATGTTGAAGATATACGTCACAATCCCACACAGCTGGTCTGCACAGGACTTGAGGAGCTTTGCGCTGATGCCGTCCGGTCCCGGCGCCTTCCTCGCCTTGATCTTCCTCAGCTCCGTCCTCACCTGGGTCCTGGTCAGGGTCAGGATGGGGGGCTGTGTGTTGGGAGTGGGGGGGTGTTGGTGGAGTGGGGAGTGGGCAGCAGGACTTGATTTCTTAGAGGCAGCAGTGGTTGTTGTGCAGTCAGGGGGGAGGGCGGTTGGTCAAATCTATTGAAAAACAGATTCAGGTTGTTCGCCCACTCCCTGCCCCCTGTGGCCTGGGGGGAGGTATTCTGGAGCCCCGAGATGGTTTTGAGGTTTCTCCAGACCCCGCTGATGTCGCTCTGTTGCAGCTTGTCCTCCATCTTCTTCCTGAAGCTGTCCTTGCCTTCTCTGATCTTTCTCCTCAGCTCCCTCTGTACGGACTTCAGCATCTCCCTGTTCCCTGACCTGAAGATCCTCTTCTTCTCTCTCAGAAGTGTTTTTATCTCAGGGTTGATCCAGGGTTTGTTGTTTGAGTGACGCCGTATGGTCTTGGTGGGAACGGATTTGTCCACACAGAAGCTGAGGTAGCCCGTGAAGGTGTGAATGAGGCCATCGATGTCCTCACCATGTGGATCGCAGAGCTGCTTCCAGGCGGTGGCTTCAAAACAGCCCTTTAGGGTGTCCATTGTCTCCTCAGACCATAACTCCACAGTGTGCATGGCCGGAGGTTGTCTGTGCACTAGGGGTTTGTACACCGGCCGGAGATGAACCAAGTTGTGATCCGATCTCCCGAGTGGGGGGAGTTGTGATGAGGTGTACGCCTCCTTAGTGTTTGCGTAGAATAAATCCAGTGTTTTATTGTCTCTAGTGTGGCATGTGACATACTGGGTGAACGTGGGTAGAATGGGAGACAGTGAAACATGGTTGAAATCGCCTGAGATGAGGAGAAGAGCATCTGGGTGTTCTGTCTGCAGCCTGCTGGTTACTGAATGGATGACGTCACGTGCTGTCCCAGCGTTCGCCGTCGGATTTGCATAAACAACAATGCAGATCACGTGTGAGTGTTCTCTCGGGAGATATGTAGGCCTCATGCTAACAGCTAGCAACTCAATGTCTTTGCTGCAGTGTCGTTGTTTAACAGTGATATGTCCCGGTCTGCACCAGTTGTTGTTAACATACATTATCACTCCACCGCCCCTAGCCTTGCCACTGTCTGGTGTTCGGTCAGCTCGTATCATGTGAAAACCCTCCAGCTCAATGTTAGCATCTGCTGCTAGTTCAGTTAGCCACGTCTCAGTAAACAAAAGGAGAGAGCACTCCCGGTATGTGCTATCATAACGGGAGATAGCCGCTAGCTCATCTAACTTTCCCAGTATCGACCGTACATTTCCCATGACAACAGATGGAAGGGAGGGTCTGTACCTTATATTTTTTGTCCTCCGCCTTACTCCAGCCCGGCAGCCGCGGCGTTTTCGCCTCAGTTCTCTCGGTATGTCGAGTTTTTCCAATGGGACCGGGTGGCGGTTGAATGCTAGCAGCTGTTCTCTGCTGTATCGTATCCTGCTATAAACAGTGGCTCCGTCCACCGGCTCAGGAGACATTTAGGACGATCTGTGTGTCCGTGATATAAGTGGGGTGAAAAAAAAAAGATGGATCAAAAGAGAGAGGAAGGGAAAAAGACTCGGAATCGAGCCGCTGTTGCAAAAGGCAGCCGACTGGTGTGGCGCCGAGAGAAAAAAAAAAAAAAATGATTTAGCGATTAGGAGTGAGATCGTGAGTTTGGTGAACTTGTTATATTATGTTCTTTATGCTATAGTTATGTGAATAACTTAATATATTACGTTAACATACGAGACACCTATTCAGTTTGTTGTTCTCTATTCTATTATTACTATACTATAACTTGCCTTTCAAGATGAAATGTCTGTTCTTGGTGTCGGATTTTGTAAAGTAAATTTCCCCCAAAAAATGTGACTTATAGTCCAGTGCAATTTATATATGTTTTTTTCTTCTTCATTTTGCATTTTTTGGCTTGTGCGACTTATAGTCCAGAAAATATGGTCATTGTCTGATTTCATGTCCATCTTCTTGATTATCAGCAGACAAGAATTCACAAGGGTTTTTTTCTTTGAGACTGATTCATAATTGGTACAAATAAAGAATTGTTAATAAAATAGTCCATTATCTGGACTGGTGCCCTACGAGGATATGAATGTGTAATGAAAGGAAATCTTCATTCCTACTCACATTCATATTTACATTAATACTTGTACCAACAATAAAACACCTATAAACCCATTAATCTACATCCACTACATTTTATAATGGTTCCCCACCCAAAGCTCTGCTGGAATCTAGAAATGGACATGAAATTATGATTTCAGAAGCTGTGTGGGTATAGCCAAATATAATCTCTTTGCACGGTAAAACTTGATTTTTCTGTAATAGTCTCTCTCTGGCTGCCCAGCCAGGCAAGTGTGTTTACCGCCCTGTTTCCCCCTCACCACCTTATCTGCTGGAAACAACCAGCAGAGGAGCAGAGAAAGTGAAGGAGGGAATTTGCCCCGCCAAGCCAGTCATGTCTGTGTGAAGTAGCAAGAAAGAGGGGTCGCCATTCCCCCACTCAAACCGCTGCACTCCAAAGACTGTTTTATTTAAGCATGCTAAAAGTGTAAAAAGCATTATTATATGCTGACTTAAATAAGATGAAGGCCTGAAAAGAAGGAATCGTGAAGAATCCGACCTGTCTTTTGTTAATTCGGCAAAGTAGCGAGCTTCCCACTTTGAAAATCTGAATTATCCATGTTTTTCTTTAACCTCATTTGTAAAGTGGTGAATCTAGCTAGTTCACGCTGAACAACAGTAATAAAAGTTACCGAGAGGAAACTGTTTGAGGCAACAGCGCCAAATCGCATGCAAAGTTAAAGTTGTGAGATTATTCTTGCATGAATAATCTGCAGAATTGCTAGAATTGTTACTGGAGTTTGGCTCATGACAAACCTGACTAAAGCCTCTTTTCCACTAGCCCAGCACACCTCGGTACGGCTCGATTCACTTCAGTACGGCTCGGAATACTTCTGTTTCCATTAGCACGGTGTTTGGCATGGGTGTTGTGCTGGGGTGGGTGGGTTTATAACAGCGAGGCGGTGCCACACTCCCGTGACGTAACGCACGCGACACAAGCAAAACATTTTTTTTTTCCAAAACTTTATTGAGAAGACCCAAGCAAAACATAACACATAGCTGTACAAGGCCACTCCTCGGTCTGTGGCTTTTTTCACCGTAAACGCCAAAAAGGACCGCCAGACAAGGGTACAGGCAGCGAGATGAAATATGAATGAATATTTCAATTTAATACTATCCCACTTGTACTTACAAAAACGTGTGAATATTCATAAAAAGCACACACATGAAAGGTAGCACCACAAGCAGTGGGTCACAGCGGTTTTGGGCAACGGCAACACAATTGTGTATCCTTTGCCAATCTGTCTGCTGTTATTTAATGTTTAACAGTTAAGGGACGGATGATTATATGCTCCAAAACTGGAGAAACTCTCTGATAAAAAAGCTGCAACAACACAAGTCACTTTTGGTTTGAATTAACTGCCAAATGACCTAGAAATAATGAGCTTAAACTTGTTTTTATTTGTATTAAATAATGAGACAGTGGCACACTGGCCAACACCAAATTGTATTATTTTTTACATCCTAGGGCATTTTGGATGTACTGAATAAAAAAAATTCATGTTTTTCACCTTCAGGTCAACGTTTGGAACAACAGTATTATTATTTTCCGTTGAGATGATGCTACACTCCTTCTAAAGTATTGTAATTCTCTGAATTTGGAATGCCGATAGAACATTCAATTTACAAATACTTACTTTTTTTTTACCTACTTTGACTTGTAAGCTTGATCAGTCTCTCCTGCTGCATTTTAAAGTCCAACTGTGCAACTTCTTATAAGTTAACATAACGCACATTAACCACTGCACGGTGGCGCAGTGGTTAGCACTGCGGCAGCACAGTTTACCCTTGGCCGGGGGATTGTGGGGATCGTGGGATCGTGGGTTCGATCCCAGCCCCCGACCAACAGTGATCTGTGTGGAGTTTGCATGTTCTCCCCGTGTTGCGTGGGTTTACTCCGGGATTTCTCCGGTTTCCTCCCACATGCCAAAAACATGCATGTTAGGTTAACTGGCTGTTCTAAATTGTCCCTAGATATCTGTTTCCTATAGGCCCTTAGAATAGAGGGTTAGTATTAATGAAAGCGCTTTGAGTGGTCTTTGTGACTAGAAAAGCGCTATATAAGTGCAGGTTAGTTAGTTAGTAGTTAGATAAAAAAATTTACCCAAAGTTTAGAACTGTATCATGTGGTGCTAATTTTTTACGATATTTCAATAAAAAGAACAGAAAGCTTACAAAAACATTTGTTTTTTTGGTCTAGTCAAAAATTACACTACCTTTACAATGGTTGACCCCTGACAGGATGATCAGCATCATTTTCATCAGACTAGGCAATGGAATTTCTATGTAATTATACTGTTTTATAATTCAATGTTATAACAGACAAACCACACTTTCCAAAACAATTCCATTTTATTATATACAAAATATTAAAATAAAAAAAATAAAAAACTTTGCAACACAACATGAAGGTTAATCGACATTTTATACACGCCGACCACTGAGTGCCTCTACACCAGCTTCCCAAACTGGGTCAGGAAGGCTCGGTTGAATGAAGCCATCTCTGCCAGATCTGGGTCAGGAAGGCTCGGTTGAATGAAGCCGTCTCTGCCAGCTCTGGGTCAGGAAGGCTCGGTTGAATGAAGCCGTCTCTGCCTGCTCCAGGGATACCCTCGCGTTTTCTGCAACCTCATTTAAATGTTGCAAATATTTATCATTGAATACATTTTGTGCCTGGTGACGGGACAGATTCACATTGGAGAATCCGGGCGGGCTGGCACGGTGGACGCATGGGATGATTCTACAAGGAAAATGCACACAATAAAATACAGCACGAAAGTGCAAGATATACAGAAAAGACAATAGTTTTTAACAAGATTACATAAGCTTATTTCAGCGTATTGTTCACATGAATAATTAAAAGAAAAGCGAGTCCGCAGTGTGCTGCGATAAAGCAGCGATCATCATCCACAAATGAACAGCTTTTTTATTGCATAAATAAACTGAGCGTCTTACCGAATATATTTGCGAAAAAACACACAATAAAAAAAAATTAAAACTCACCGTTAAATGACTCCGATGTCGAGACCTCCCGGTATATTTTTTCATTCCGGGTGGCTCCGTCTAACTCGCGCTGGATACGTTCGTCTGACAATGCAGTGAGCAGACACTGCACCTCCTTATTGGTCCATGGAACACCCTTATTACGCGAAGCCATTTTTGATAGAGAATAAATGAAAATAGCACAGCAATACACTGAAAAGAAACCGCCAACAGTGGTTGCGTGCTGAGTAATGGCGGTCGTGAAGATTCTTTTTTTTTTTTTTTTTCAAAAACTTTATTGAGAAGGTCGTGAAGATTCGGCAGAAGAGGAGGAGGAGAGGGGCGGTTACAACCTGACCAATCAGCGCCGGTTACGACCTGACCAATCAGCGGCGACCAGTCTGTTAACGTCACAACACGGCCCAGCTCAGCACTGCTGTACCCTGCCCTTGAGCGGGGCTGAGAATCGCGGCTGTTAAACCGTGTTGGGGCTTGTGGAAAAGCGTACAAAGCGTGCTGAGCCGTCCCGTGTCGCGCTAAAGCGTGCTAGTGGAAAAGGGCCTTAAAGGGAGCCAATTCACCATTCTTTTACTAACTAACTAACTAACCTGCACTTATATAGCGCTTTTCTAGTCACAAAGACCACTCAAAGCGCTTTCATTAATACTAACCCTCTATTCTAAGGGCCTATAGGAAACAGATATCTAGGGACAATTTAGAACAGCCAATTAACCTAACATGCATGTTTTTGGCATGTGGGAGGAAACCGGAGAAATCCCGGAGTAAACCCACGCAACACGGGGAGAACATGCAAACTCCACACAGATCACTGTTGGTCGGGGGCTGGGATCGAACCCACGATCCCACGATCCCCACAATCGCCCGGCCAAGGGTAAACTGTGCTGCCGCAGTGCTAACCACTGCGCCACCGTTGCCAGAAGCAAGCTAGTAGAAGCGCTAAACAGAGCAAAGGTGTGGTCAACGAGCCACGTTCACACCCCGGGTGACTGAATTGTCACATCACGCTTTCCATTTTGCTTATAGGAGGTGCACATGTGCAGATTAAGCAGTGCAAACACCATTTTGAAAACCACCATTGTGAGTCATCCTGGGATCCATTTTGGAGCTGAGACAGGTAGACCACCTCCAAGCGACATCACTGTGTTTCCTCCTCTTTGAGTGCAGAAGGACCTGCCTCCATCTTGTGGTCAACTATAATAACTGCATCCTTTCATAAAGTTACATCTAAAACTTTTAATCTGTTAACCAGCTGAACTCGGGGATTCTGCGGGCAGTCACGTCTCTGCGTCGTAGTGCATCTCAGTGCGCACTGAAAAAAAAAAGCTGCATTTCCATCCTTCCAGTACAGACACAGCCGTGAACAGAAAGCCAAAGGAGTGTCTGATTGGTTTAGATTTGATTGACCTCTCATTTGACTAATAAGAGCCTTGAATTGGGTTTCTGAAACCTTGAAGAACCAATGATTGAAAACCTAGCAAGAAGGACATGCCTACCAACGACCGCGAATACAACGAGCTAATTGCAGCAGAGAAGTTCGACGACTGACGTGTCGTTTAGCCAATGAAATTCTGAATTCAGCAATACCTGACATGCCTTTGTTATGTGTTTATATTGCCGTTAAAACACGTGCGTCCCCGTGCGTAAAATCTATTTTGCCTAAGCCGCTGGGTGACTCACATTGAGACCTGTGCGTAACGGTAGCGTTAGCCACTCTTAGCCATTAGCCAGTCTTTATTTATTACTACTGTTCTTATTTGTTTTGAAAAATGGTTTGCAAAAACTGCAAGCATGAAAGCGGAGATGGTTTGACCGGGTCGGGTGACCAGAACCACGAGTCAGTAACAACCGGACCAGCTTCATGTTCATCTGACAATGAGGAACTTTGACAACAGATGTTCACCAACGACACTGCTGTTGTGGACAGGTAAGTGTTATAAGCTAAATTATTCTTTATTGATGAAAATAGTAATAAAATAACTTTTGACCAATCAGTAATTACAACGGTCCCTCATGGCCACAAGTTTTTTTGTGTGCCGAGTTCCTCTGTAGCGGGAAGGGGGGGGGGGAGTGTTGTTATCCTCTACATTGCAGATGTCTTAGTATAATTTTTATTGCATTGTAGGCTATTTTTTCTTGCAATAAAAAAGGCCACACATTTTTTACGTGGCATGTTTCTTTGTGTGTGTGTGGGGGGGTTGTTTGTTACCCTCTAGAAATGTAATAATATTTTAGTAAAATTTTTAATGCACTGTAGGCTATTTTTTCTTGTAAAAAAGGCCACACATTTTTTTTTACATGGCATGGTCCTTTGTGTGTGGGGGGCTTGTTTGTTCATTCATGAATGAACAAACACCCCCCCCCCCCCACACACACACACACAAGGGACCATGCCACCTAAAAATGTGTTTGTTACCCTCTAGAAATGTGATAACATTTTAGTATAATTTTTATTGCACTGTAGGCTATTTTTTCTTGCAAAAAAAAAGGCCACACATTTTTTCCGTGGCATGTTTCTTTGTGTGTGTGTGTGGGGTTGTTTGTTACCCTCTAGAAATGTAATAATATTTTAGTATAATTTTTATTGCACTGTAGGCTATTTTTTCTTGTAAAAAAGGCCACACATTTTTTACGTGGCATGGTCCTTTGTGTGTGGGGGGCTTGTTTGTTCATTCATTCATTCATGAATGAACAAACAACCCTCCCCCCCAACACACACACACACAAAGGACCATGCCACCTAAAAATGTGTTACCCTCTAGAAATGTGATAACATTTTAGTATAATTTTTATTGCACTTTAGGCTATTTTTTCTTATTAAAAAAAAAAAAACAGGAACTGTGCTGTGTATGTGAACTCTGGGAAAATAGGAGAATAGTGAAAAATAAAAATTGAACTTTGTAAATGACTTTTTATTTTCACATAATAGACAAACTTCAGATGAAGACTCTGGTGAGGAGTGGGTGCCAGACGAGTACTCTCCGTGCCTCCTTGCGTAAAGGAATACAACAGGTATGTAATGATTTGAAAATGTAACAATTGGCTTGAGTAATATATACTGAAGTGTTTTTTTCCTTTTATTCTAAAAATTATGTTTTTTTGTCCATTCAGGTGCATGGGTGGAGTGGACCTATCAGATGCCCTGATAGGCTACTACAGTGCTCTCCATAAGACCATGAAGTGGAATAAGAGCTTTTTTTACCACTTCATGGACATTGCCATTGTCAATGCCTACATCCTCCAAAAGGCACTCGCCTCTGGAAGAGGAGAGAAGTCATTGAGACAGAAGGTATTTCGGGAGACCCTTGCTAAGCAGCTGGCACAGGTGCACTCTCGATCAGCCACACCCACACCACCTCATCCTACACCCACTGCACATCACAGGATTGTCTTTATCTCAGGGCACCGCACAAATGGACGGGCACTATGCAGGCACTGCCGTAAAAAGACACCGCTCAAGTGCTCCACCTGTGATGTGCCTCTCTGTTTGATCCCAAACCGAGACTGTTACAATAACTGGCATATTGCCAATAACATATAAAGGACTTCATATTCACATTTGTTGTTTGTAAATAGCATGTTTTGTATACTGACTTTTTTGTTCAGTAAAGCGTGTTTATATTTTACAATAACTGGCATATTGCCAATAACATATAAAGGACTTCATATTCACATTTGTTGTTTGTAAATAGTATGTTTTGTATATTGACATTTTTGTTCAGTAAAGCGTGTTTATATTTTAAACTTCATTTTCTCTGCGTCATTACTACTGACAGTGTTTCTGGATATCTAACAAGAGAGCCCTGAGTACATGTTTAATCATATATTTTTGTTCAACCCCTTGAATTAAACCTTAAAGTCTGCACTTCAATTCCGCTGTAGTTGTTTCATTTCAAATCCAATGTGGTGGCATGCAGAGCCCAAATCATGAAGATTGTGTCACTGTCCAAATATTTCTGGGCCTAACTGTATTACACAGCTTTTTTCTCAGGTTGTTCCCAGGCATTTTTGAACTGTGCCAAACTAAAAACGTCTATAACTTTTGAATGCTTCAACATAGAAGCTTCATCTTGGGCTCTAATGAAGATGAATACCAGAAGTGCATGAGGCATACACTTTGTATATAATCACTTATTTTAACCACACATTTTAATCTTTAAAGTTAAAATATATTTACACATTGTATGCAACAATTGCAATCTTTTGAAGCACATATGTGTATTTTAAGCTACATTGTTTGATTTCTTCCACAGGAAGTCCATTTCAAAGTGAAGGATTTGAATAAATACCAATATTTATTCAAAAGTGACCTTAAAGTAGTGTTTACCTTGTGCATGTTGGTAAAGGATTTAGTGATTCACTGAATATTTACCAAAATTTTTCATAATAGGAAACCACAATAATCAGTTAACGCTTAAAGCCCTAAGTGTTATTTAAAGTCAATTCAACTTTCATTCAATTCAACAGTCATCTCATGGTTCATGCTTTTTTCTCCACAGGAAAAAAGAAAACATTAACCAACTCCCTACTTCTCACTAGGATTCAAAAGAGAAAAGTCAAAAGGTGGAAACATTGATTACACAGGGTTACAAAAATATATTTTTTTTGTAAGTTGTCTGTGTTTTTTCAGCTGATTTAAGACAATTTTGCACTGCTGACTCCGAAAATGACATCTGTTTCACTCGATCAGGTGCCAAGTAAAAACCTGTACTTACTTAGTACTATGCATGTACTTCAAATCAAATCAAATCAACCTTTATTGTCATATTGCTGTACATACAACTGTAGTGCAGGCACGATGAAATTGCGTTTCTCTTGGCATCCATATAAGTAAAAGAACATAATTTAAGACACACTCACACACACCCTCACCCCCCACCCCAACACAGCCATTCACACTTCCCTGAGACATACTTGAAAACTAACCAGAACTATAATATACAAATACTATACATAATGTCCATAGGTGCAGTAGTATGTATGAGAGACTCCGGATCAACTGTTCAGCATCCTAACAGCTTGTGGGAGGAAGCTGTTAATCAGTCTGGTGGTTCTGCCTCTGATGCTCTGGAATCGTTTGCCAGATGGCAGAAGTTCAGAGTTTATGCAGAGGGTGAGAACGGTCCTTGACAATGTTCAGTGCCCTGCTCCTACAACGGTTCTGAAAAAGTTCTTGGACAGAGGGGAGGGAAACTCCAATTAACCTCTCAGCTCCCTTAACTATCCTCTGCAGGGCTTTTTTGTCTAACATACTGCAGCTGGAGTACCATGTCGCAATGCAGTACGTCAGAACACTCTCCACCACACCTCTGTAGAAGGTCCTGAGGATGCAGATGGGGAGAGAGGCCTGTCTGAGTTTCCTCAAGAAGTGCAGTCTCTGCTGGGCCTTTACCTTTATATAAAGGCAAGTAACATGTAAATTGAATGCTATGTCATCATCGTTCAAAATTCAGAGAATTTCAAGACATAAAAAAGAATTTGACATCATATAAAGTGAAAATACCCGTACATGTAAACAAAAACGTATAAAACAACATGTGGCCATAATTCAAAAAGTTGACCTGATTGAGCAAAACCAATGTGATTTTTGGATTCAGCACATCAAAATTGTCCTAAATCAGCTAAAAAACTTAAGACAATAAATCTGGTGTTGACCAGTGTTATTCTGTAAATTAAAAAAAACTTAATCGATAACAATCAAGTAAATCACCAAAAGCTTTAATCCTAAGATATCCTTGAAAGCAAAATACATAAAATTCACTTGTGTTTCCTAATCTGTAAACATTAAAACATTTAAGGCTCTAAATGAAAATATGCTTTAACAAATAAACAAAGTCAACCTTAACTATAAAAGAAAGTGAAAACTTATAACCTTAAATCGATAAATCAGAATCAGAATCAGATTTATTGCCATTGTTCATGTGATACACAAACTAGGAATTTGTCTCGGTGCCATGCTGCAACATTAAAAACATAATGAGAAAAAGGGATAAAATAAAAAACTAAAGGACTAGAAACGTGCAATAAGTGTAGAAAAATAAGTAATAATAAGTAATAATAATAATAATACTAGTAATAATGAGTAGTACTAGTCAAGGCAGTTTAAAAAATTAGCATGTAGCAGATAATGTGAAGTACCACATAGTGCAGTCAATAATGCAACAGAAAAACAGTGATGAATGACATGAGTCTGGTTGAGCTGCTGTACATAGTGCACGAGAGTCAAAAGTCACTTAGTGTTCAGCAGTCTGATGGCAGAGGGGAAGAAGCTGTTCATGTGCCGGGAGGTTTTAGTCCGAATGGACCGAAGCCTTCTACCTGAGGGGAGGGGGGCAAACAGCACGTGACCAGGATGTGAAGGATCGGCTATGATCCGGCCAGCACGCCTCCGAGTCCTGGAGATGTACAGGTCCTGGAGAGATGGGAGTTTGCAGCCTATCACCTTCTCAGCAGTGCGCACGACGCGCTGCAGCCTTAGTCTGTCCCTGGCAGTGGCTCCTGCGTACCACACAGTTATGGAGGAGGTGAGGATGGACTCGATGATGGCCGTGTAGAACTGCACTAACATCTTGGTGGGTAGCTTGAGCTTCCTCAGCTGCCGCAGAAAGAACATCCTCTGCTGGGCCTTTTTGATGAGGGAGCTGATGGTTGGCTCCCATTTGAGGTCACGGGTGATGGTGGTGCCCAAGAAGCGGAAGGAATCTGCAAAGGTGATGGGAGAGCCTGTGATGGTGAGGGGGGGCAGGAGGGATGTGACTTTCCTGAAGTCCACAATCATCTCTGCTGTCTTCAGAGCATTCAGCTGCAGGTTGTTGTGGCTGCACCAGGACACCAGCTGGGCCACCTCTTCCCTGTAGGCGGACTCGTTGCCGTTGGAGATGAGCCCGATGAGGGTGGTGTCGTCCGCAAACTTAATCAGCTTAACAGACTGGTGGGAGGAGGTGCAGGAGTTGGTATAAAGGGAGAAGAGTAGGGGGGAAAGTACACAGCCCTGGGATGATCCAATGCTGATGCTAACAGAGTCTGAGACAGACTTCCCCAGGCGCACATGCTGTCTCCGGTCCGTCAGGAAGTCGGTGATCCACCTGCAGAGGGAGTCAGGCACGTTGAGCAGGGACAGCTTGTCCTGGAGCAGATCGGGGCGGATGGTGTTGAATGCGGAGCTGAAGTCCACAAACAGAATCCTGGCGTAGGTTCCCGGGGAGTCCAGGTGCTGCAGGATGGAGTGGAGGGCCAGGTTGACTGCGTCGTCCACAGACCTGTTAGCACGGTAGGCAAACTGCAGCGGGTCTAGGAGGGGTGTGGTGATGGACTTGAGGTGAGACAGGACCAGGCGCTCAAAGGACTTCATGACTACAGAGGTGAGCGCTACAGGTCTGTAGTCGTTAAGTCCAGTAATCCGTGGCTTCTTGGGGACAGGGATGATGGTGGAGGATTTGAGGCAGGTCGGCACGTGACATTGCTTAAGGGAGGTGTTAAAAATGTTTGTGAAGACAGGAGCCAGCTCTTTCGCACAGTGTCTCAGGGTGGAGGGAGACACACCGTCCGGCCCGGGGGCCTTGCGCGGGTTCAGTCCGGAGAACTGTCTGTGCACGTCCTGCTCACTGATGACAAGGGGAGGGGGGGAGGAGGAGGAGGAGGAGGGGGGGGCCGCTTTTGATGAATTAGGGGCTGAGGAGGCAGTGGAGCTGGGTGGAGTGGGTGAGTTGGACACAGCTGACGAGGTGTCAAAACGGGCATAGTGTTGGGACAGTCTTTGACAAAGGGCTTTGTCATCATGACCCTTAGAAGCCTGAGGCCGATAGTTGGTGATTTGCCTCAGTCCTCTCCACACAGAAGCCGAGTCATTAGCAGTGAACTGCTGCTGGAGTCTCTCAGAGTACACAGATTTAGCTCTCCTCAGCTCTCTGTTAAACCAATATTTGACCTCCCTGTAGCAGTCCCTGTCTCCACTTTTCAACGCTGCTTCCTTCTCCTTCCTGATCCGTCTGAGCTTAGCTGTGAACCAAGGCTTGCCATTAGAATATCTCACCCTGGTGCGCGATGGGAGAATGCTCTCCTCACAGAAGTTGATATATGAGTTCACAGTGTATGTGTACTCATTAAGATCATGTGTGGCTCTTTTAAACATGCCCCAGTCAGTTATTTCCATGCATGTGTTCAGTTTCTCTCCAGCTTCACTGGTCAATTTCTTTGTGGTGGTCACAACAGGTTTAGTGATTTTCAGTCTTTGTTTGTATGTGGGGATGAGGTGAACCATCACGTGATCAGATAGACCCAGCGCAGCTCGGGGAACAGCGCGATATGCGTCCTTTACTGAAGTATAACAATGATCCAGCATGTTATTTCCTCTGGTTGGACATTTAATACACTGTTTGTAGCGGGGGAGCTCGTGACTCAGATTGCTCTGGTTAAAATCGCCCACCACGATAACCAGGGAGTCTGGAAAGTTCCGCTCCGTAAGTTGGATGTGATCTGCGAGCACGCGCTGAGCTTCGCGCGTGTCCGCGTCAGGAGGGGCGTACACAGCGACGAGAATGAATGAGGCAAACTCGCGCGGGGAATAGAATGGCTTGCAGTTAATGAAAAGAAATTCCAGGGCGGGAGAACAGTGTTTGGAAATCACCGTTACATCAGAGCACCAGCTGTTGTTAATATAGAAGCACACTCCTCCTCCGATAGACTTACCGGACAGCTCTGTGACGCGGTCAGCACGAATCAGCTGGAAGCCCTCGAGGCTGATCGCGCTATCTGGAATGTTCTCATTAAGCCAGGTCTCAGAGAAGCAGATGACAGACGAGGAAGCGAGGTCCTTGAAACGCATCAGCAGTCTTAATTCTTCTACCTTGTTCAGGAGAGAATTGGCATTGGATAGAAATATGCCAGGCAAGGCTGTTCGCGAGCCTCTTTTTCGTAGTCGAGCGAGAATCCCCCCTCTTTTTCCTCTTTTCCGCCGTCTTGCTCTTTTGGCCAAACAATGGATCAGAACGGCGGCTGGAGCCAAAAAAACTGGAAGAAGGTCCGTGGGGGTGAGAGCCCTGATATTTAGTAGTTCTTCACGGGTGTATGAACCGGCAGATGCACAATCAGTGAACAAAAACAGACAAATTATAAAAATTAAAGGGCAGCGATACACCATGGCGACCGCTGTGGGCGCCATCTTGTTAGAAAGCATATAACCTTTTCTATTTTTGTTGTTCCCTTTTTGTAAATAAAATTATCACTTTAACCCCTTGCACTCCGGTCAATTTCCCTAAAAACGCCAAAAAAATAACGTGCCCAAATTAAATCCAAAGCTGTTTTTCAACCCTTTGCAGCATCTTCATGGGGTTGGTCTCATTTAAAAGAAAACACTTTGAATTTTTTGGCAAAACAGTCATAATCTCTCTAAGTGCTCCAGCCACTGAGTTACAGTCATCTAAACATAGTGAACTTGAAGAAAATAAATTTGGCCTGGGTGTTTTTTTGGATACAAATGCTTGCAAATAACACACAGCTTCAGATCCGGGCTGGAAAATGCAACAGAAATGTAGAACCAAGTGTTATCCAGCTGAGGTCCAAATTTTGTAACAATACCACAAAAAATGAATATATTACACAGCTTTTTTCTCAGGTAGTTCCCAGGCGTTTTGGAACTGTGCCAAATTGTGCCAAATGGCACAGTTTGGAAAAACGTCTAACTTTTGAATGCTTCAGTGTAGAAGCTTCATTTTGGGCTCTAATGAAAGGTGACACTCAGGGCTGTGTCTGTGTGTGTGTGTGGGGGGGGTTGTCCCCCCCCCCTCGCTACAGAGGAAAGACATCGCCCGTTGCGCCACGGTCCATCATGCAGCGATGACGCACAGCTGTAATTTACCGATCGGTCAAAAGTCATTTTGATTACAATTTTCAGGGATAAAGGATAATTTAGCTTAGAACACCTTACCTCTTCACAGCAGAAGCGGAGCTGGCGAACTTCTTCCTCATTGTCAGACGAACGCGACGCTGGTCTCGCGACCCGATCAAAACATAATTCCATTATTGCGATTTTGCGCTTCCATGATTGCGGTTTTTGGCAAACGATTTTCAAAACAAATAACAGTAGTGATTAAAAATAGACTGGCAAACGCGTGTGTGTCACTCAGCCTTCATCTTCGGCCTCCGTCGGTCTACGATGACCATGGAAGGCAATCCTAACGTCTATTCTGCTGGGACAAAAACAAAACAAAACAAGCACCGCCTGGCCGAACATGCCGTTGCGCGAATGTCAGTCGCTGTCACAGAGGTTGCACTTGTGGATGGTCTCCGTGCTGCTGGGTCTGTGGGGTTCTTCCTGCGGGTCCTTTTTTTCTCTGCAGCAGCAGTCTGTCTTCACCCAGCCTTAAAAAAAACAGCTCATGAACTTCTCTGCTTCAATTGGCTCACTGCATTCACAGCTTTGGTAGGCGGGTCCTTCTTGCTAGGTTTTCAGTCATTGGTTCTTCAAGGTTTCAGAAACCCAATTCAAGGCTCTTATTAGTCGAATGAGAGGTCAATCAGATGAACTAATCTGTTTGCGGCTGTGTCTGCAGCTTTTATTTTCAGTGCGCGCTTGGACGCCATACACCACCTACATCACAATCTCCATCATGCGTCCTAGAGCGCACGAGGGCGCTCTCATGTGCCCTCGTGTGCTCTAGGACGCAGAGACTTGCCCGTCCGCGGTACAACGGAGTGCAAGAGGTTAAAGTGACATTCAACAAAATTCCAAAACTAGTTATTGATGACAATTGCAATACTAGGCTTTGAAAATTTAAGTAAAGAAGTCAATCCACACAAATTTTAAACTACAAATCAAAATACAGTTTCAACAAACAAATTAACACATCTCCATATTTCTACAATAATTCCAAAATTCTACCGCCCTTCACACAAGCCTTTAAGTTGGAACAAGTTTAAAAAAGAGCTTATAACTACCGCTAATATAAAATAACAATCAAGGTTGACCCTTGACGAACAAATTTAGTTACAATCAACAAGTTGATTTTTAAGCTAACTAGCTAACAGCTGTAAAACAGGGTGTGTCTACGAACAACCGATTGATTTATTGAATTGGATGACCTTCAAGCAACCTCAGAAGAATGGACTTCTGATTTTATATTGAGCTTTACAACACGGGTCAAGAAAACACAGTCCAATGATCTGAAGCAACTCACTGAAGAACTTATGGACAATTACGCAGAAAACCCACCTAAAGGTAAGGATCTCCCCAGCATGTTGGGAAAGTTCACAATAGCATTAGTCACGAGATTAAAAGTAGCTGAAGCTAAAGCTCCGAGAAGGAGCAAAGGAATCAACAATCAACAACTCTCTCCAGGAAGAGAACAAATCACTAAGGAAGAAACTGGAACAATCTCAAAATGAAAACGACGATACTAAAGCTCAACTTGATAACGCATTACACGATTTAAACCAGGCAAAACCAGAAAAGTGACGGTTAGATAGACAGATAGATAGATACTTTATTTCGAACAAAAAAGTATAACAAAAACAAAACAAATGACAAATGCAATAAACAGTATACAGTGTTCGAAAGAGAGAAGGAAGAAGTGAACACTTAATTCCATCTCCTCTTTTCCATAAATACACCAATGTGAATTATATACAAATTACCACATTTAAGACCCCAAGTAAACAATTAACTGTATTTTGTACATATCAACATTAACACCCATCCATCTTAGCATACATTGATGTCCATACATCAAAACCAGCCTCAAACAACACAGATATACACAGTGCTGTCCCACCCACCATTCCATAGTGTCCCAGAGTGAGCATAGTGAATCTTTTTTGTAATGTGCATATTGTGTAATGTGTGTAATGTGCATATTGACTGTAGGTTGGTCTTGTAGGTGTTTCCCCAGACTTCTACACAGTAGTTAAGATAAGGTAGAAACAGTGAATTGTACAGTAAGACCAATGATTTATAGTCCAAGATGTGTCTTGTCTTCCCCAGTATGCCTATACATTTTGCCAACTTGGCCCGGATGTGACTGATGTGAGGTTTCCAGCAGATTTTCTTGTCTAGCGTCACCCCCAGAAACTTATTTTCCTGTACTGTTTCTAATCTGGTATCATCTATCGTTACCATTATTTCATGATTTATTTTATAATTTCCAAACAACATAATCTTTGGTTTTTTTAGATGTAGAGATAATTTATTTTTGTTGAACCACTGCGTTAACTTTTTCATTTCAGTTGTGACCACCTCTAAAACCTGCTGCAAATTCTCACCAGTACAAAGGATATTTGTGTCATCCGCAAACAAAATAAATTTCAGAATTTTTGATACTTGGCATATGTCATTTATATACAAAATAAAGAGTTTGGGTCCCAAAACTGACCCCTGGGGCACACCACAAGTGATGTCCATGAAGGGTGATTTGTGTTCACCAATTTGTACAAATTGTTGTCTGTTACTTAAATAACTTTCCACCCAACTCAGTCCGACCCCTCTTATCTCATACCTTTCCAGTTTTCTTAGTAGTATTCTGTGGTCAATGGTGTCACAAGCTTTCTTTAAATCTATAAATACTCCTACAGCAAACTTTTTTTTATCTATACAACTAGTAATTTCTTCTATAAGTTCGATCAGTGCCAAAGATGTAGATTTATCTGCTCTAAAACCATACTGACTGTCTGTAAGGAGGTTGTGTTTTTCAATGAAATCATCCAGTCTCTTAGTGAAGATTTTTTCAAGTATTTTGAAGAATTGTGAGAGTAAAGAGACTGGCCTGTAATTTGTGAAACAATGACTGTCTCCTGTTTTGTATAGAGGTATTACTTTTTGCTATTTTCATTTTGTTTGGAAATTTACCAGTTTGAAATGACAGGTTACAGATGTGGGTGAGTGGCTTAACAATTCCTTCAATTATTTTTTTCACTATTGTCATGTCAATTTCATTCCAGTCCGTTGATTTTTTGTTCTTAAATTTACTCACAGTCTTGATAATTTCCTTTTCAGTAACTGCACCCAAAAAGATTGTGTTTGGATTTCTATCCTCTATTTCATTTACAGAACCACTGTTGTTTGTTTCTGTTGTCACTATTGATTTTGCTAATTCAGGACCAACGTTTACAAAAAAATTATTGAAACCAAACTGACCACGTCCTCCATATTATTTATCAAATTGCCATTTTCAATAAAATATTCTGGATAATTAGCATTCTTAGGGCGATTACTAATAATCCCATTGAGTACTTGCCATATTCCTCTTAAGTTATTTTTATTATCCTCTAATATTCTGTTGTAATATTCTTTCTTACAGGTCCTCATTATATTAGTAAGCTTATTTTTATATCTTTTATATTTGATCTCAGCTTTCACCATTCTGCACTTAATGAATTGTTTATATAATGTATTCTTCTTTTTACATGCATTTATTAACCCCTTGGTGACCCAAGGAATATTTTTCTTTTGTTGTCTGTCACTGTATTGTTTTATAGGACAGTTGACTCATGAGAATGACTTGCTTCGTCAAGAAAACAGTGAACTTGAAGATGCCCTTGAGGACACGAAGAAGGAACTCATGTAAAAATTAATTTTTGGACAGTTAGCAGAATCTTTTCAGTTAACCAACCAATAATGACAGAAGAAATACTATTTCTCAGCTTAACTTTATTGAACCACGCAGGGAGTCATCATGGCCACGGATCCTCCCAGCTCTATCTCCTGGGAAAGACCCCGCACACCGGCATTCACAGCTACATATAGTCAAGTTAATGGGAGTTTGTTCCTGCCTTTATGGCTTCCTCTCAGTGTCCATATGGCTTCAGATGTCATCTGAACTCTTTTATGGCTTTCATCCTGTCCAGATGTCTGCTCTTCAGCCTTACACATGCCCATATATGGAAACAAGAACAGAGGCTTTCCTGTGAAGCTATTATTTGTGTGTTCATGTACGTTTAGTATGTGTGCAAGCAACTGATGTTTATGTGTGAATGGTTGGGAAAGCATTTGACTTGCATGTCTGTGTGTGTGTGTGTGGGGGGGGTATATGTGTGAATCTAAAAGATACTAGTACATACCCGTGCATACCCGTCCATGCCCGTAGAAACCAAGTATAAGCAAGCATTTCTGCATGCCCGTTGCTGAAGGGTCTCCTCCTGTCTGACGGCTGTGTTGTTCACAGTCATGCCTGCGGCGTACTGCTCGAACCTGAGGTGTTTCATCTTCACGGCATCTTTTCTGATGTGCAGCAGTTCTCCTCACTGTATTGCTCTCCATCTGGTGGGTCTTCTTCTTCGTTCAGACCACTGGTTGAGGGATAGGTGCGTTGTAATTCCAGTTCATGGACAGGATCATGAAAATAGATCTGAGCAAAAAGTGGCTTTCGACCCTGTTCAGGAAGACCCGTGCATGCCCATCGAAACCCAGAAACTGGAGCACCCAGAGAAAATCAGCGCATTGCTTGGTGTTTTACACATTTGTAATGTAGACTGCCATTCTTCATGGGTACTGCTTCGAATGGGTGTGGTTTAAAGTAGTGTGTCCTATTCTTAATCAGGTGACAGACTGACACACCGACAGAGATTTCTTGAATTTATAGAGTGCCTTCTGCCTTACTGAGTGAGATTTCCAGATTTACTGCTGTGAATGGGTGTGGTTTAAAGTAGTGTGTCCTATTCAGTCTCAGCTTCTCTGTGCCTTGCCTGGCGTTCAGCATTGGCGGCCAGCCGACTATTCCGCATCTCCACAGTCTCAGCTTGTCTGTGCCTTGCCTGGCATGCAGCGTTGCTTGCTTTGCAAGCATTTTGGGCTTCAAGTGACTCAGCACATGCATGGCGCACTGCCACACATTTCCTGTCTGTCTGTGCATCCCTCGTCTGTTGTACTCTATGCTGGTGAAGAGTCTCCTCCTGTCCAGATGGGTGTGTTATTCCCTCAGGAGTTTCATCGTCATGGCATCTTTTCAGATGTGCAACACAGTCATGCCTGGGAGGTACTGCTCGAACCTCAGCTGTGTCATCTTCACGGGATCTTTCCTGGCTGGTGGAGTGGTTAGCACTGTGGCAGCACAGTTTACCCTCGGCCGGGGGATCACGGGGATCGTGAGATTGTGGGTTCGATCCCTGCCCCCGACCAACAGTGATCTGTGTGGAGTTTGCATGTTCTCCCCGTGTTGCGTGGGTTTACTCCGGGATTTCTCCGGTTTCCTCCCACATATCAAAAACATGCAGGTTAGGGATACGGGGCGCTTGCGCACGCAGCGACCGACAGGTGGTGGCTTGTCACCGGACTGCAGAACAAATCTACCTACGGGTACAAAATAAGTAATAAAAAAAAAAATGCTTGAACCTCAGGTGTATCGTCTTCACGGCATCTTTTGTGACGTGCAACACAGTCATGACTGGAAGGTACTGCTCGAACCTCAGCTGTGTCATCTTCACGGGATCTTTCCTGATGTGCAGCAGTTCTCCTCACTCTATTGCTCTCCATTTATGTAGCGTCTGGTTGCATCGTGAGTGTCATCTTCACGGGATCTTTCCTGACGTGCAGCAGTTCTCCTCACTCTATTGCTCTCCATTTATGTAGCGTCTGGTTGCTTTGTGAGTGTATATGAAATCATAAAGACATCAAGGCAGGCATCATAGGACACTACATCAAAGGTAGCCAGTCCTATTGTCTATATGACGGCATTGCCTATATAACAGCGGCATTGCAAGTCCTATGTAGCCTGAGATCATACGATCATCATAGGACATCAAGCAGACATTATAGGCTGTCCTATGATGTCCTATGATCGTGACACACAGACAGACAGACACACAAAGATTTCTTGAATTTATAGAGTGATGATGTGTATGCAAGCACTTTGTGTAATATCTAATTAACTAGTCTTCACTATTCATTTATTATAACAATTATTTCCTCTCTTGACTCCATTTTATGGAATCAATAACTATAATAAACAGGTATCAGACACCTGATGTTATTCTCATGTGTGATGAGTGAAAAACTTATAAGCAGTATATACTTCTATGAGTAATCATTGTAATGCGATTTCTTTTGTCTTCATTCTTTGAGCATTTATACAGGAAAAATTCTCACCTCGTTTTTACTACCTTTGGCAATCATAGAAATGAGTCACCATTTACAAACATTCAGTATTACAATTTCAAAAACAAAAACTTAAAAAACTTCCAATAAATGTATTTACACAATTTTCAGCTGTTACATCATGCTTTAGTCATTATAGGCATATTGTCAATACCAACATTTTTTTCTTGCAAAGACATTGGTAGACATGATTTAAACCTGACTGTCCTCATCACTTGAATCCTTGACGCTCTCCTCCTGCTAAGCTAATATGAGATACTGGTGTGCACCAGCAGCACGAACTGTTTTTCCAATAAGGCCTCTACCACAGGGAATGCAGCAACATCTTACATACAAAAGGATGGCAATACCAATCATAAGGAATAATATGTTTTTTAATACTTCTGCCCACTGTCCAAAGAAGGTTTGTATCCAGGCAGTGAAGACATCAGGTTCATACCTAGTATCCTGGCTAAAACTCAGTCCTAAGAATATTCTTTCCAACCCCTGTCCAAGGAAATAGTGCAAATGTGACCTTTTGTCCAATGCTCCAACAGGGATGGCAACAGGAAATTCTGATTTCAGCTGAAATCTAATTTGGTCGATTGACTTATGGGGGGGCCGGGGGGGCACAGCCCCCCTGAAGCTGGAAGGTTTTCAGTAAAACAGAAGTAATTTAGACTGAAAAAAATGATTAAAAAAAAATGAAATACTAGACTTAGATAAATCATTAAATTTAATGAAAAGTTAACTTACTTTTTCTTCAATGTTGTCTCACTGTCTTTAGTCCAACATATTTAACAGTTCTATAAGAGTTTATTACACTATTTACACTGGTCACCAAGTCACTTCTAATGTGAAACCTTCTTCCTTTTGGCATCAAGCTGTGTCAGTCTCTGAACTTTGAACTTTATCTCCTTTTCTGGTTTCTTCAGAAACTGAGTGATTCTGTTACCTTGTCGAACTTTGAGCCAATTTTCACCTTTACCGTCACTTTTCTCTCAAGCCAATTCCATCGGAACTTATTTTTGACACTTTTGTCTATTTCTAGCACTGATGACTCCTGATCCTTTGATAAAAATCTCATAATTCCGCTGAAAACAATACCAAAAGCTCAGAATTCCAACACGAACCAGGGATGTGATTTGGGGTTGGGGAAATTATCTGAAAATTTAGCAGGGGATCTGGGGGACACAGTCCCCTAGCGGGGTCCGGGGCAGAGCCCCGGTGGGGGGGCAAGGGAGGCGAAGCCCCCGAAGCTCCTGGGTTTTTATGATTTTTAAGTACCAGAACTGTGCTTAAATCCCATAGATTGAGTCCCCATCGTGCTGTTTGCTCTCTACATGTCTGTTCTTTTCTTCTTCTCTATCCCCTCACCCCCCAGCCAGTCGCAGCAGATGACTGCCCCTCCCTGAGCCTGGTTCTGCTGGAGGTTTCTTCCTGTTAAAAGGGAGTTTTTCCTCTCCACCGTCGCCAAGTGCTTGCTCACAGGGGATCGCCTGATTGCTGGGGTCTTTCTGCAACTGTGGGGGTCCTCCCTACAGTTGATAGTGCTATGAGATGACTGTTGTTGTGAAATGGCGCTATATAAATAAAGTTGAATTGAATTGAATTGAATTAAATGACAAAAAACAAACAGCTGAATGCCGCTTACTACTGTATAATATTGACTTATGTTACAAGAAGATAGCATTCCTAAAATATTCCAACAAGCATTATCCATCACATGCTTTAACACTTGATCAAATCAAAATCAGTTAATTTTATCTATTCCATAATAGAAATAAAATTCCAACATACCATTACTTTTTATAATTTCAGCATTCATTTCAGATCACCAGTTTCAATCTCCATTGAGACTTGAGCAGTTCGTTTTGCACAATCACTGATGTAGCCAAGTCTTAGAAATATTCAAAAGTTATGAGTCAATATCCACTGTGCACTGTGAATTTCAAACTGTTTGGAATCATAAAAGTAATGTAACTAAATTGTTTTGCCATTTTTTTTCTCCTCAACATCAATGTCAGGGCGCTGCAGGAGTTTTTTGGGATGGTTAACTTTTATTACCGTTTCCTCCCCCCCGCAGCCCAGCTCATACAGCCGTTGTACGCCGCACTCAAGAAACGGAAACCGGCGGACAGAGTCGGCTGGACTCCTGAGCGGAAGCAGGCGTTCTGAGGTTAAAGCAGCTCTGGCGAACGCTGCACTACTGGCGCACCCAGACCCGATGCCTCGGACATGGGCATAGCGGCCGTCATGGAGCAATGCGTTGCTGGTTCTTGGCAGCCGCTCACCTTTTTTTTTTAGCAGGTCTTTGCACGACAGTGAGCGTAAATACAGCGTGTTCAACAGAGTGTTAATGGCTCTCCACCTGGCCATACGCCACTTCCAGTTCTGCCTGAAAGGGCGCACCTTCACTGCGTTCGTGGACCACAAGCCGCTAACGTACTTAACGTACTTTATCTTCCTGGAAGATAAAATAAAGGGGAATTCGGCGAATTACCGGAAAAATCACATCCCTGAGAACAAGCCGCCATGAATTTTTGACAAAGCATACAATGAGCCATTTGATTGGTCCAATCGTTTGCAACTATCCAATCGCAGGGCTGTTTACAATACAGCAGTAGCTTGAGTACATAACATCCGGGTTATCGCAGGAGACTTGACCCAGGGAAGCACCGAGCGCTTATGTAATCGTGTTGATTTTCGCTAAAATCGGTAACAATAAGGTACCTTACCCCCCCTAAAATTTTCTCAACGGATTTAGACGATTCACAGAAATGATCAATTTGAAAATAAATCGGCAGAAATCCACGGATCAGTGGAAAATTGCCATCCCTGTCCAATGTTTATATTCAACTGATATATTCGTTGCTCAGACTGCATCATGTGGCCTGTATTCCAGGTCCCTCTTTCAACACCCTGACTGTCTGACTTAATCCAGATCCATCATGATAGTGTGGTCAATCAGTCATACAGGGGCATAGAGACCTCCCAATTAGAGGGCAGGTGTGAGTAGACCCTATGCCCACAGAGCCACCATCCTCCATTTAGTTCAAAGGTGTTGTTCTGCCCTGGCGCCATTGACACTGGGACTACAACTGCAGAGGATGGTTTGGAGGAACTGTTTGAAATGTTCCTAAGTCCTGAGCAGGAGAAATTTGTTTTATTTGTCCTACTAGCAAGCAATTCTGCATATCCCCATCAACAGATAGTTGTGAATACCTGTTCTACATATCTTTGTGTGTGTTTGACTATAGTATTATTGCTTCACAATTAGGATTAGGATGAATAGTAGACCATGCCTACGCTCTCTGAGGGGTCTTTTCCAAGTACATTTACTCCAACATAATATTGTCCAGTGTTAGACAACTTCAGAGATGTTTTAGTTATTCTAATAGGGTTACAAATTATGCATTCCTTACAGCCATATGTGAAGCTCATGTTTGCAGCACATGCCCCATGGTAGGGTGAGTATATAATATATATCAATACAGTATGTGTTTTCTTAATTTATGATAGCTGTTAAAGTATGAAGAGTCATTGGGTCCTATGTGACTGAACACATCAGCCCAGTTAAATGGAGGAGTGCACATGTACTTATGACTCTTTTCATACATCACAGACTCAGATTCATAGTGGATGGAGTGGTCACAATTTTATATATATCTCAATAGTTAAATTAGACTACACAAGTTTTATCTTCAATGCACAATATGGTTGGTGGTGTCCCTTTATCCTTAAGGTCAATGTTTATTGATTTGTGAATTACCTTTTAAAACAGCTTCTAAGCTGCACAACAACTGTATCAGGAGGACTACGACAAGGACAAGCATGAGGAACACACGTGAGCCATTCAAAAAACTGGAATCTACGTCAGTAATCTCTGAGGGGTCTTTCATTGTTAGCCATCTTCAGTGTATTCTACCTGTTGCTGTGGACTCTTAATTTCTTCACCAAGGTTTGAGACAATCAGGTCAACTGAAACACCTGACTCCCTTTGTATCCCCAGACTTCCTCCACAACAGCAACACTCTCAATGGCTTTTCCCCTACAGTTTCTATGGTTTGTTTTGATAATAATTTACAGTGTGTAAGGTGTACCCAAGCGTCTCTGCCTTGTGCTTTAAAAGCTGTTGCAATTGACAATATTACCTGATATGGTCCCTGCCAGGGGGCTTCTGACCAGATCTTCTTTTTAACAGTCTTTGTAAGTACTTGCTTTCCGGGTTTTATGGTGATGATTCCTCCTGTGTGTTCCTTCAGGGTTTCCTCTAGTAACATTTCTTGGTGGCAGGCCGCCCACCAGAAATTTTACCGCCACGCCAAGGCGATATGAATATATTAAGAAAAATATATGAAGCAATGACTTTCCGCAAGTGCGCACACAAACAACGCACATGGCCGTCATCCGCGCAGAGTTTAGAAGCGCCCCGCCCACTCGAGTTTTCCAGTCAGTCAGCAGGCAGTGTCTCACTAAGCGCAACTGTCCCAACAAGAACATGAGTTTGTTAAAGTACTTTAAACGTGGAAAAAAAAATCATTAGAGGTATGTAAGCACTGGAGGCATTTATCATGGTTTTAACCTGCTGGAAAAGGGAGCAACAATGGAAGAGTCGCTTCACTAAGAGATGTGGTTAGAATTCATATGCAGCCGGCTTCATATGAAGGGAAAGGAAAGGGGGACTGATGAATTGCTGAGGATATATTTCACCAGCCATTACAATATTAAGTAATGTTCTGTAGGAATTGCAGGAATGAAGAGACTGGCAATTTCTCTCTTTTCTCGCCTTTGGCAAAACAACCCTGTACTAACCACTCCGCCACCACATTATTAGGAAATACAGATGCTAATATGGCACAGAATTCTGAGACCAGTACAAGTACGTCAGATTTATGTACTTACTGTAAATATTACTTTAATATTATTATTTTATTTTAGGACAGCTTCTCAAAGACTCACCCTTAACATTTTCTAACTTCTTACCTGTTTCATTCTCACAGAGAGTCTCTGAGGTCAGACAGTCGTCATCACTGTTACTGTGACTTCCTGTTTCCAGTTGTCTCTTCTTTGGTTTGGGTTCTTCTTTAGTGGATCCTGAGTATCGATGCCGGCTTCCTTCCTCATCTTGGATCTCAGTTCCAGCAGAGTTGTGAGAGGGGAGCTGCTCACTGTTTGGTTCTGCGTCACTCTGCTGTTTTTCCTCAGAAACAAGAGTCACCATGAAGGTATCCGCCTCCAGCTTGACTACCAGCTGTTCTCCCTCCTGACTGATGCAGAGTTCCTCCTGTTCCACTTTAACCTGTGGAAGTTCTGGTTCTCCCTGTTCCTCTTTAACATGTGGAGGTTCTGGTTCCTCCTGGTCCAGAACAGAGTTCCTCTCCTGGTTCCAGAGCTGCTGCTCAGTCAGAACTTCCTCTTCTTTACATTCAGGTTGCTGTGGGAAATCTGGAGGAACAAAGACAAAAAATGGGGAGAAAAAAAGTTTCACTTTACAAATTAGTAAGAAAAAAAATCTATCAAATCTAGGATTCGAAAAAAAATTGCAAGAAATTTTAAAAATTTGCACATTTACGACACAACCATGTTTGAAAAACAGATCCAGAGTTTTCTAAAGCCTCATTCAGACCATTATAGTCCCACATGTGGTCTATATTAATCATATATCCCATAACCTACATATGTATAAGCATGTGAGAATGTTTGGTGATTACATATGTAAAGCGACTTCACACCTCAGAACAGGACAAAGAGGTCTCAATCGCCAGCGGGGATCAAAGCATCCGAGGCACTGCGGTGGAGACCAGATCGATCGTCCTGACCTCCCAAGGCCAGGTGGAGGGATACGGAGACAAAGGAGGGGGATTAAGATAATGTGGGATGTCAGCTTTGATATGCATGTCTTTTGTTATGTGTAGGTATAAGTATGTAGAGCTGAATATGTTCTGCCTCTTTCTACTTCTGCTTCTGCACTGAGATGAGACTTGTTAGAGGAGCGAAGCTGATAATAAACTTTGGTTTATAAGTCGCATCGCCTCGTTATTCCAAGCTCTTCTACACTGGTGACCCTGACGCGAGGATGCACCAGAGGCATTCCCCCGCGATTGACTCATCTGAGGCGACCCAGGCAGACGCCGGCGCCCATGCAGACAGGGGAACGGATGGAAGACGTTCCCCCACGGCAGAAGAGAGGGCTCAACCGAGCACCAGCCCCGCCGTGAGAGCAGAAGAAAGGCGCTCTCACCCGGCGGACACATCAAGGACGGCCCACACAAGCGCCGTCACCGTCAAGCTGCCAGAATTCTGGCAAGAAGACCCGAGCTCGTGGTTCCAGCAAGCTGACGCTCAGTTTGCACTGGCGGGCATAACGGCGGACGAGACGAAGTTTTATCACATCGTCGCCAAACTCGACGCTGCCACGTCAAGATGTGCGCGGAGCATAATCCGACAGCCGCCTGCCTATGACAAATACAGAGAGCTGAAGGCGACCATCGTCGAGAACTTCGTCCCCTCAGCCGAGGAGAGAGCAGAGAAGATCCTGGCGATCTACGGCCACAGAGGATGCAGACCCAAGGCCCTCATGGAAGACATGCTGCAGCTCAAGGAGGAGGACAACGACAACTTCCTCTTCCAACACATCTTCCTCAGCACTCTGCCGCCACACATGAGAGGGACGCTGATCAACATGCGGTGCAGCACCCAGCAGGACTTCCGCGCGCTGGCCCGAGAAGCGCAGCGACTCGCCAACGCCTGCAGGGAACAGGTGGCCACAGCAGCATCCGCAGATGCCCAGAGCAACAGAGAACCACGGACAACCGAGCAGAGCCCGCCCACCATGGCTGCAACACGACCAAGACGCAGCAGGCAGAACGACATCTGCTATTACCACCACCGTTTCGCCGAGGGGGCGTACAAATGCGTTCCCCCCTGCAAGTTCAAAAGTTCGGGAAAACGTCCAAACTGAGAACCGTTAACAGCTGCGGTTCTCAGCGAAAAAAATAAACTTCTTTATGTGACTGACGGACACACCGGCAAACAGTTCCTAATTGACACTGGAGCTCAACTGAGTTTTATCATGCCCTCCCACGCAGACCGGGCCATGGGCCCCCGGGGCAATGGAGCGATGGCAGCCAACGGCTCCATCATCGACACTTATGGTGAAAGGAACCTGCCCCTCTGCATTCATGGCCGCAACTACAGATGGACATTTGTTGTAGCGGCGGTGAGTTTTAACTTGTTGGGCGCGGATTTTTTGTGTGCACATGGGTTATTAGTCGATCTAGCAAACAGACGCTTGGTTAATGCACTGTCATTTGCTTCTACTCCCTGCTCAGCTCGAGTTTCTCCACCACCCGTGCAGGCTAGCGTCACTACAGCAGGAGGTAAGTTTGATCAACTCCTCACCCAATTTCCAGCACTCACAATTACCAAATTCTCAGCTACAGTGGCTAAGCACGGGGTTGAACACTTTATTCCCACAACGGGCCCACCCATATTCGCCAAAGCTCGGCGCTTAGACGCGACCAAGCTCGCCATAGCTCGGGACGAGTTTACCACCCTTGAAAAACTAGGCATTATCAGACGCTCAAAAAGCCCCTGGGCATCGCCACTAACACATGGTCCCGAAATCCGACGGTTCTTGGAGACCGTGCGGCGATTACCGCAGATTAAACAATGCGACAGCGCATGACTGCTACCCAATTCCTCACATCCAAGATTTTTCACTACATCTGGCGGGTGCATGCATTTTTTCTAAAATAGACCTGGTCCGTGGCTATCACCAAGTCCCCGTTCGAGCAAAAGACATTCCTAAAACAGCTGTAATAACCCCCTTCGGTCTTTTTGAATTTTTGTGGATGCCTTTGGGCCTCAAAGGCGCTGCTCAAACCTTTCAGCGGATGATGGACGCGGTATTACGCGACCTCCCTTTCGTGTTCGTTTACCTCGACGATATGCTGGTAGCCAGCTCGTCGGAGGAAGAACACGAACAGCATCTCACTATGGTTTTTCAGAGACTAGAAGAGCACGGGTTAATAATCAATCCAGCCAAATGCAAATTCGGCGTGTCACAAATTGATTTTTTGGGTCACAGAGTTTCACCGAAGGGGGCAGTTCCGCTGCCAGACAAAGTTCGCGCAGTAAAAAATTTTCCACGGCCACAAACGGTCAAATCGCTGCAAGAATTTTTGGGAATGGTTAATTTTTACAACCGTTTCCTCCCCCGCGCAGCTCAGCTCATGCAGCCCCTATATGACGCGCTCAGAAAACAAAAACCTTCCAACGCGGTCGAATGGACCCCGGAGCGCGAACGCGCCTTCGCGGAAGTAAAAAGTGCCCTAGCTAACACAACATTGTTGGTTCACCCTGATCCCTCGGCCCGCATTGCGCTAACCACAGACGCTTCAGACCTGGCCATAGGGGCAGTTGTAGAACAACACGTTGGCAGAACCTGGCAACCTTTGGCATTTTTCAGCAAATCGTTAAACCAAACTGAGCGTAAATACAGCACTTTTGACAGGGAGCTGCTAGCGCTTCATTTATCCATCCGCCACTTCCAGTTCTGGTTGGAGGGGCGGCGTTTCACGGCTTTTGTAGACCACAAACCGCTCACCTTTGCGATGGCTAAAATTTCCGAACCGTGGTCAGGCAGGCAACAAAGACAGCTAGCTGCGATTTCAGAGTTCACCACAGACATTCGTCATGTGGCAGGCAAACTTAACGTGGTAGCAGACTGCCTCTCTCGCGCTGTGACATCGCCGGAGCGCGAGGAGACAGATTATACTACCTCAGCCGCAGAACTCTTCGCCAACGCGGACACATACGCGGTCCCAATCCACGTAGGGATAGATTACGCAGCCATGGTGGAGGAGCAAAGTAGTGACGCAGACGTGTGCGCACTCCTGTCTGGACCAACAGGGTTAAGGCTGGAGGAAAGGGGTTTACGCGACGGTGTGCCCCCCCCTAATATGCGACATCTCAACCGGCCGACCTCGCCCGGTAGTCCCAGCTGCATGGCGCCGCCGTATTTTCGACTCAATTCACTCCCTCGCACACCCGGGTGTGCGCGCTTTGGTTAAAATGGTCGCCGAAAAGTTTGTGTGGCCCGGCCTGCGCAAAAACGTAAAAGAATGGGCAAAGACTTGCATGTCTTGTCAGCGCGCCAAAATACACAAACACACAAAAGCCCCTCTAGAGCCTTTTCGAATCCCAGCTAGAAGGTTCGACCACATTCATGTCGACCTCATGGGACCACTACCTTCCTCCCAAGGTTTCACTCACCTGTTAACAATGATAGACCGTACTACCCGCTGGCCTGAGGCGGTCCCTCTGGCATCAACCACAGCGGAGGAAGTCGCTCGCGTTTTTTTTTTTAACAAACTGGGTGGCACGTTTCGGCGTCCCATCGGACATCACGTCCGATAGAGGGCCTCAATTTGTCTCGGAGCTTTGGTCAGCCATGGCCAGCAGCTTAGGAGCGACAATTCACCGCACCACCGCTTATCACCCTCAGGCTAATGGGTTATGCGAGCGTTTTCACAGATCTTTAAAGGCCGCCCTCAGAGCCTCACTAACGGACACAAATTGGGTAAATAAACTTCCCTGGGTTTTATTGGGGTTGCGTGCTGCGCCTAAAGAGGATCTAGACGCCTCTCCAGCAGAATTAGTTTTTGCACAACCTCTCAGGCTCCCAGGTGAATTTTTACCAGAGAACCCAGAGCCAGGGCATCTTCCAGCCCCGAGGCTTTTAGGCAGCAACGGACCGGACACTCTCCCCGGACCGGCACATCACTCTTTTCCACGGGTTTTTGTTCCCCAAGCTTTGAAAAACGCTGAATTCGTTTTTGTTAGGCATGAAGCTTTAAAACCAACCCTCCGTCCACCATACGACGGACCTTTCAGAGTGCTGGAACCTGGTGATAAGCATTTTGTGCTTGATTTAGGGGACAGAAAAGAAACAGTCAGCATTGACAGACTTAAACCTGCCTTCTTGTTGAGAGACGAACCTGCACGGTTGGTGAGAGCACCTCGGCGGGGTAGACCCCCCAAGAGAAAAGACTCAGCCCCCCTGCAGGGAACAAATAATCACTCTCCTCCCCAAGCTGCAGATTCCTTACAGGAAGGTCCCACCAGGACGCCCAAGCGGACCCACAGCAGATTCGGGAGAAGATTAAAACCCAGACGGCACAAGGACTGATGCAAACTACTCAAAAGTTGTTCACTAATTGTGCTGTGACAGTTTAAGACTGACTTGTGATATTACTACACTGTTATGATTGCCACTGAATTCTCTACAGGAGCATAGCTGCTGGAAAGTTTCTTCCTTGTCAAGAGGTGTAGCAGTTAGTATGTCATAATAATTATCTTAAACTGTGAATTTTTCTATTGTCCTTTTCTTAGTCGTTTGGGGGGGCTGTGGTCTATATTAATCATATATCCCATAACCTACATATGTATAAGCATGTGAGAATGTTTGGTGATTACATATGTAAAGCGACTTCACACCTCAGAACAGGACAAAGAGGTCTCAACCGCCAGCAGGGATCAAAGAGCATCCGAGGCACTGCGGTGGAGACCAGATCGATTGCCCTGACCTCCCAAGGCCAGGTGGAGGGATACGGAGACAAAGGAGGGGGATTAAGATAATGTGGGATGTCAGCTTTGATATGCATGTCTTTTGTTATGTGTAGGTATAAGTATGTAGAGCTGAATATGTTCTGCCTCTTTCTACTTCTGCTTCTGAGACTTGTTAGAGGAGCAAAGCTGATAATAAACTTTGGTTTATAAGTCACATCGCCTCGTTATTCCAAGCTCTTCTACACCACATACCAATAGAGGGCACGCACATGATGCCGCAGAACAGAACTTATGGCAGTTACAAAATACTGAGTGGCAAAATGAATGGCAGCAATAGGGTTTATGCAGTAAAAATCAAAAAAGACACACAGTATTAAGTAACAGCAGCATACAGAGTGCCTGTTTGCATTGTGGACAGATAATCTTATTATTCCATCTTGTATTAATTGACAAAACATCGAAAAATAAATAACTAAAGGCTCAGAAACAGTTCTTCACTCATGTGTGCTCTTACCCACACATCACTACAGTCAAGTAAACAGTGTGGTATTAACATCTAATGTGGAAAAAATGCACTCTGTGTAACTACTGTGACCACATATTTTGTGTAATTTTTATGTTTTGTTTCATACAAACCAAAGTTGCCACATGTTTGCCACTTAGTGCTGGGTAACTAGGGTAGCTATTGTGTAACTGCCAAGAATTCTGTTCCAGTGCGTCCCCTCTATTCTGTGGATTTTTATCTGGGAGTACCAGCGCATATTCAGTAGTCTGTGCTGACGATCGATCGCTTCCTCGTACTGGTTGGTGATTTGTTCAAACTCCGTTATTTCTTCAGCAGCAGTAGCTAGTTGCTCTCTGACCAACTCTCTCAGATGCCGGCCTGAAAACATGTTTAGTTTGTTTACTTCCTCCAGATGCTGTGATGTAGCTGCTGACGGTCAGAGCTAGCAGGATGAGGCTAGTTCAGTTAGCCTGAAGGCCCAATAGAGGGCATGCAATGATGTCACTTCGCTTACAGGCCATGCCCCCCTCCTTCCGAATCAAGTGGAAAAACAAATCAAAGATGGCTACGTGTAGCAGTAAAAACACCGATACGGAGAGGAATACAAATGATTATATGCTCAAACTGAAGGTAGTTGGACTCGACAGCAACCCTCATAGCTTGCAAAAGAATCAGTGGTCTACTAATATCCACATGTGGCCAGAAATTGGGTTTCCTGATATTTATATGTACTTAAAGCGTACCTGTGGTGGTCGTGAAGACGCATTTGACTTGAAAACATTATGAAAAAGTATTTCTTATTTTGGTAAATAATTTTTGCCAGCCATATACCACCAGACATACAGTATATTCAAATAGGACCTTGGCCATGGGCAGCCAATGAAAACTGTGGGCGCAGCCATGACACATGCGGATGTGACGTCACTTCGTTGATACTCAACAGTCAATGCCCCGCCTGTATGAGAGACTAGGGTGCTGTTGTGAGTGTTTTTATTCTATTATGGCTGAATTGTCGGACTCTGAGGAAGAATTTGTCCAACATGGCTACAGGTTTAAGCCAGAAAGGTCTTCTGAGGGTTAAAGTGACGAAGTGGTCCTCACACACAACGCAATTTCGTCTGAAATTATTCGTCTGTGCCCTGTTTCCGCTCCGATCTTCTGACAAGGTGAGCTGGGTTTGGGTACACAAAAAAAGTGTTTCTTTGTTTTTTTCGCTTATTATTCAGACATCCAAAGGCTTTACATTCCGCCACGTTGCGATATCCATATCGCATTGTATGTTTTTGTTTTTACAAGAGCAACGAGTGTCTGCTGCTCTGTATATAGTTTTAGAATCATCTTCCGTGTTGCGGCAGTTACGAGATCAGATGAGACAAGCAGCTGAATTTAAGCATTTATTTATTTATTTTCTACTCGTTTTAGTTCTGCATTTAATATGAATCCTGAGTTTGAAATAAACGTTTGAATTTGAATATCCCCGAAGCCGCTGCACATCCGGGTACTCAGATCGCAGTTTTAGAATTATCGGCATTTACCAGCTCAGATCAGAAAAGACGGCTTGCAGAATTTAAACATTTATTTATTTTCTACTCGTTTTCGTTCTGCATTTAATATGAATCCTGAGTTTGAAATAAACGTTTGAATTTGAATATCCCCGAAGCCGCTGCACATCTGGGTACTCAGATCGCAGTTTTAGAATTATCGGCATTTACGAGCTCAGATCAGAAAAGACAGCTCGCAGAATTTAAACATTTATTTATTTATTTTCTACTCGTTTTAGTTCTGCATTTAATATGAATCCTGAGTTTGAAATAAACATTTGAATTTGAATATCCCTGAAGCCGCTGCACATCCGGGTACTCAGATTGCAGTTTTATAATTATCGGCATTTACGAGCTCAGATCAGAAAAGACAGCTCGCAGAATTTAAACATTTATTTATTTATTTTCTACTCGTTTTAGTTCTGCATTTAATATGAATCCTGAGTTTGAAATAAACGTTTGAATTTGAATATTCCCGAAGCCGCTCCACATCCGGGTACTCGAGGCTCAGCCAATACTGATCCAGATCGCGGTGTCAACGAAATTACATCACAGGAAGCGTCCTGGAAGTCCCTGTAGCCGCTAGTATGGCTGTACCCATGTTTTGCTGACATAGCTGAACCAGCAGATCAGCAATGAATTTATATCAAATTGCTTTGAACGTGAATTTCAACTTAAACTTGAACTAGAACGTGAGACAGGGGCTCAATATAATATCTTTTTTTTCACGACCACCACAGGTACGCTTTAATTTCTAAACCAGGAAAGTATACAAAGCAGATCCTCAAAGCATTTAAAAGCCTGGACGCTTGGTCATACTTCAAGGCAGGATTTGTAAGCGAAATTAAAGTAAAGAAGACACCTATGGATATTCTGGTTGTCTGTGGGCAGGTATGTATATATTATTACTATTATTATGTTCATTTAAAGTTTAAGTTTAGTCATTTAAAAATGTTGCTACCGTTAGCCAAGCTAAACTAGCATTAGCTAGCTGTCGTTTCATGTGTTTGTCCCCGCATCTCACGGTTACTCATTAATTGTGCAGGTAAAACACAGCCAGCAAATGGGTGAACCCCCTCTTAAACCTTGGTTAGCTGCAGAGAAATTGGGAATAATTTTGACTGCTCACTGTACATGTATGGCGGTACTTGGAGACGCTTGTTCACACGTCGCTGCCCTGATGTTTTAATTAAATTAAATCACCCCTATTGTCATTCAACCGTACAACCAATCATGTACAGTAGAATGAGATTGTGCTTTACCTATCTACAGTGTCAATCACACACACCCCAGTGCAGAATCAGAGGGCCGCTGCCATGCAAGGCGCCGCCACAGATTTCCCTCCTCCATTCCGTTATTGCTGAGCACCAAGCTGGATGGCAGGAAGTTCCACTTTTACATGGTCTTTGGCATGACCCGGCCGGGATTTTGGCCGGGATTTGAACCCCTGCCTCCCGGGTGTGGGGCGGATGCTCTACCAACTGAGCCACCACTCCGGTGGCTTTGGTGGTTTGCAGTAATGTCAGGAGTGAGGATGTGTGATGACACGCCGTGTACTTCATTGCCATGTCAGTGGCTTCAGCCAGCACCAACAAAGAAAATTTACTGTGCTGAGGTATGTTCTATAGATATGACATCTCCCAGAACACAGAGAAGAAATGTTTTGAATCAAGGGGATATGAATGCTGTCAGTGAAAAACTAGGAAAGTCAGGGCTCGGTGTTGCCCCACCTAAACCTCCAGCAAATGAGCTTGCAGATTTTCTTGATTCAATTCAACTTTATTTATATAGCACCATTTCACAACAACAGTCATCTCATAGCACTTTCAACTGTAGGGGAAACCCCCATAATTGCAGAAAGACCCCAGCAATCAGGCGATCCCCTGTGAGCAAGCACGTGGCAACGGTGGAAAGGAAAAACTCCCTTTTAACAGGAAGAAACCTCCAGCAGAACCAGGCTCAGGTAGGGGCAGTCATCTGCTGCAACTGGCTGGGGGGTGAGGGGATAGAGAAGAAGAAAAGAACAGACATGTAGAGAGCAAACAGCACGATGGGGACTCAATCTATGGGAGACAACAAACAGATGTTAATGACCAGCAAAAAAAAATATTTCATTGAGAGTGAAGAAAGGAGTGAAGCCCAGTGCATCATTGGAGGTCCCCCGGATGTCTAAACCTATTAGCAGCATAACTAAGGGAGGGTTCAGAGACACATGATCCCTTTCTACTTGTAGGCTATATCAAAAAGGAAGGTTTTAACCCTATTCTTAAAAACAGAGATTGAGTCTGACTCTCAAATCCAGATTGGCAGCTGGTTCCACAGGAGAGGAGCTTGATAACTGAAGGCTCTGCCTCCCACTGTACTTTTGGAGATTCTAGGTATTACAAGTAATCCAGCATTTTGGGAGCATAATACTCCGTTAGGATAATAGGGTAGTATCAGATCTTTTAAATAAAAAGGGGCCTGATTGTTTAGAGCTTTGAAAGTGAGAAGCAGGATTTTAAACTTAATTCTAAACTCCATGGGAAGCCAATGAAGGGAGGTCAGAACCGGAGAGATATGATCTCTCTTTCTAGTACCTGTTACAAGTCTTGCTGCAGCATTTTGGATCAACTGAAGACTTTTTAAAGATGTTTTAGGACAACCTGATAATAAAGAGTTACAATAATCTAATCTAGAGCTAACAAAAGCACGGCTCAATTTCTCAGCATCACTCTGCGATAAGATGCTCCTAATCTTGGCAATATTATGCAAATGATAGAAGGCAGTCTTAGAAACGAATTTAATATGTGAACTGAAAAACAGATCTTGATCAAAAATAACTCCAAGGTTCCTCACAGAGCTATTAAGAGAGAGTAACCGGACTTCCGGTCATGGCCGCCACGTAGGAGGACGTGCTTCCCTCTACTCTGCTCCTAAAAATAAAAAAAAATCGATAAATAACTCTCTCAATTGGAACAAAACTATCCCAGCGTTTGGGCGAGGATATGCCGGTAAAGCCTAAGGCTGGGAAATCAGGTGGAGGAAAAAGTGAACCGCCGAAACAGTCCAAATTAACGGACTTTCACATATGTGATGCAGCAGGAAAACCCCCAGTTATGGCAGAGCAAGCTAACGGAGGAGCGGTGACTGCTGACGACGGCACAGGTGCGGTGCTTGCTGCCATTGGCTCAATGAGAGCAGACTTCTCTACTAAGTTTGATGGGGTTATAACAGCGATAGAGGGTTTGAGAAAGGAATTAAAGTCCTCGGACGGTGACATTTTTTTATTGAACCAATAAACTGATTGTATGAAAATATTCCATTCTGGCCATTCCTGTGATTTAATATGTGTCACCAGCCTCCATAAATGACTTTATTTGGTAATAGCCCATCTTTCACTTTGTGATGCTGCAGTACCGCCATCTGTCGATAGGGGCAGGCAGCAGTGACGTCAGCTCAGGAAGAAGTGAGGGTGATATTGCCTGCCTGTGCTGTGAGCCTCATCAGAGAAACATTCCCATCGGATCACTACAAGGGATTTTGCCTACCAAGATTAGATTTGTGAAAAATGATATTTAAATAAAGTTTTGTAAAATCATATATTGAGTTTATTAATGTTCATGTCAATTTTATAATTCTAATATTTCAGCATTCATCAAAGTCGCATGTCATATACATTTGAATAATTTTTCTACCATTTTATGGTATAAAATTCGGGTTCAATTTGGCACTCAATGTGGTGGGAACTCTGGCTTGTACATAGTGCCACTGCTCCCATAAGTGGGTTGGATCAACCAAGGTTTTGTTGAACAGAGTATTCATCAGATCATCCACATATTCTGAAAAAAAATATATTCAATAAAAATTAGACATCCGTTTGACTACAGTATGAAATACAAATTTGACCCAAATTAACATAATTTGATAAAAGCTATGAAATGTGAAAGTTGAATGAAGACCAACCCTCCACCCACTGTAAATATCATATACAAGCCTAGAAAATGATACTAATATTTCTTATACTCACGGAAAGTTGGATTAACTTTCTTTGCTTGCAGTTTATATCCGCCTTTTTTGAATTTTGGGTACCTGATGATGAAGACCGGCTCACCATCACGATTCTGTGCCTGCTTGTGGCCTGCATTTTCATTAAAGTGCATTGCAGCTAAACAAAGTCTGTAATTAGAATATTATCACAATGATTTATTTTTGGACATATAAGTGATCTATCAGCAGAAACTCTATGTAATTGGCACTGTTATTGTCATGACGGCCGCTGGGCCGTCATCCCGCTCATCAGCTCCAGCTGCGCACAGACCAACAGGTGTTAATCAGCGGCTCTTTAAAGCCAGCGTCATTGACAGCCCGGCACGGAGTCGTCTGTCTTCCTCGACAGAGTATGAGCCAGAGCTTCGTTTCACAGCCAAGTCAAGAACGCCACGACAAGACCTACCACGTAAGAAGACTATTTGCTTTTCTACGCCTAATCTTTACCCCTGTGCACAGGTGGAGCTCCCAGGCGGCGGACCGGTATCTCCAACGGACGGAGAATTACCCTCTCCCTTCCGGAGCTCCTCCTGGCCTTCGCTAATTCAGGAATTCTCTCCACTGCAGCTGCAGGTACTGTCACTCCCTCTGTCACAGGAGTCATTGTCACCACGGTTACGGACATTATCACTGTCACGGCTACGGGAACAGTCAACGTCACAGCTGTCAGTGCAGTCATTGCTCTCGCCACGAACTCCACCACGGTTACTGGAGTTATCACCGTCACAGCTTCAAGCACCAGAACCACCACAGCTCACGGACATCGGGGAACAGCCAGATACAGTCAGAGACAACCTCAAGTAAGCTGCACACCTGCACTTGTCCTTTTGTGCTGAACAGCCTTAACGGTTTCTGCTTGTGTGTTCTAGGGTTGCCAGGTCATCTTCTGTATCGCTCAGCTCCGGTGACCAGGCTGCTATATCTGCACTCACACTTGCACTACACTCACTCACACTTGACAATAAAGAATAACTATTTTGTATCTGTCTGTGTCTGTCTCTTGGGTCCTGAAACATGTCAGTTATTATAATTGCATTTCATATTTTTGGTCACATATTGCATCTCCTCACCTTGTCAACATTCCAAGGAATGAGAAGTGTACACTCTTTGGTGCAAAATGAATAATCAGACTGGAAAGCCTCCACATTTGAAGTTTGCTGCCCTGGACTCAGCTTTCGCACATCCCTGAGGACCCGTGTTTTGTTGATCATAACTTTTTCACAGCCCTTTGTGCCTGAAATAAATTGTAGGTGTGAGATATGTCACCAAAAATGATGAAAATCAATGGGATAATTTTTATATATATATAATACATGCACTGTTTCATTGTGTGAAACTGTTTTTTGTGTTAGGTTGCAGTCTCTCAGGAGCTGGGGGATCGTATGTAGTGCTCGCATCTTTGTACTGGTTGATGCGCAGGCAGCAGAGCAGCGCGCCGTTCAGCCGGAAAAAAGCAGAGGACAAGGGTAACGGGCACCACACCGAGACGGGGATAATCGGTGATAATGTTGCTTACTTGCAGGGACAGGTGGCTGGCGTCGGCAGGTGATGAGCCTGGGAGACAGCGTCCTGCAGGTGGGCTCAATAGCCGCTGCTGATGAGGCGCAGGTGTGCGCGCAGCTGGAGCCGCGAGTCGTGACACAAATTGCATCTTATTCTCGAAATCGCTGTCAACGAAATGTCTACTGCACATGTTGAGTGATTTACCGACATCATTCCAATTTTTTTCGCGTTTTCTGAACGAATTTCACCCATGCTGTTCTGATTTTCCCAGGGACGGGAAATTCATAAACACTCACCACATGCTCCTCTGGTATACCGTCGCACCCGTAGACAACACAACGCCAAACCATAATTAATTCGATTACTGAAATCCTAATCTTAATAAATAATCTATTTGTAATCCACAAGTACTTCGAGAAATATCCGTAATCGCCGATTTTAAAACGTAAACAACAAGCAATGTCCGCCGAGCGTGTGCGTGTCTCTCCCTGAAATTACGTCACACAGTCAGTGGCCATCTTAGCCGCTGATCGCTTGGCTGAGTCAGACAGCTCTCAAGGACAGCATACTTCAAGAGCGCATTGTCACCTTATGCGACATTTGTTGACACCAAAACATGTGCGGTTCAAATTAGCTCGTCTCACACAATAATTTAAGATATGATTTAGTGATATTGAATTTTCGTCCGGCCGACACCTTTAAGCGATTGTATGGAATGTGTAACGCAGGTGGAGCTCCGAATTTCCAGCACTGAGAATGACGTCACCAGCCTACAATTAAAGGTGCGCACATTGGAATTAAACAATAAACGTCTGGAAGATAATGTCCTGGATTTAGAATCCCGGTCGAGACGGAACAACCTGAGGCTGGTGGGTCTTCCTGAGGGTACGGAGGGGCGGGACTCATGTTCCTTTTTGGAAAAGTGGATCCCAGAAGCGCTGAACAACGCGGAGCTGCAGTCATCAGTCGTTCTGGAAAGCGCCCACCGAATTGGCCCACAGAGAGATAATAAGGCAGCACCGAGGACCCTAATTATGAAGTTCCTCAACTACAGAGACAGGATGATTATCTCCAACGCGGCGCGGGCCAAAGGAGAAATTAAATACCAGGATCAGCAGGTGCGGTTCTACCCAGATTTGGCCACAGGAATCCAACAATTAAGGAAACAGTTTGACCCCGTCCGTAAAGAGCTGTGCAACCTTGGGATTCGTCTTGGAGTGATTTTTCCTGCAAGACTGCTGGTCACGTATAAAGGGAGAACCCACACCTTCAAGACCCCAGAAGAGGCGCAGGAGCTCATCAAGAAGATCCAAGCAGAGACTGGTGGGAGCTAAGCATGAAGCATGAATACGATATAAGGTAGAATATTTAAGCATTTGCACAGGCATCTGACTGATCTGAAGCAAATAGCAAGTTCACAAAATACAGATTGTATTGAATTAAAAAAAAAAAAAAAAACCTATGATGTACAAAGTTGCTATAAAATTTTGGAGTTAAGTTGGAAAACTACAGAAGAGAGTTAATGTTATGTCATTAAAAGCAGTAGAGTCAGGGTGATTGAGAGGAGAAAGAAAGAGTGGTTTTGCCTGATCCTTGTGAGTGAGGAGCAGTCAATGGCTATAGCGGGAGACGGAATTTTTTTTTTGATTTTGGGGGGATTACCACAAATGTGGGAAGGGGAAATTTGTTTGTGTGTAGTTTGTAGGATGAATGTTCAACCACTCATGTTTTTGCTTCTCTGTGTGAGCATGTTTACATTGCGAGGTAATCCCAAACTCCTTATTGATCATAGACCAAAGCGTTAATCTTAATTTAACTTCATGGAATTGCAGAGGTCTACAAAATTTAAAAAAAAAAATTAAACAAGTTATGAATAAAATAAAAGACATAGGTTCAAAAATTGTGTTTTTATAAGAAACTCATCTAATAGAGGAGGACATAAAAAGAATTAAAAAAAGATGGCAGGGAAGTGTATTCACCTCATCATTTTCATCTCGAGCCAGGGGAGTTATGACTCTCATACACAAAACAGTCCCATTTCAAGTGAAAAATGTAATTGGAGACAAATTAGGAAGATACCTAATCATTCAAGGATCTTTGTTATTAGAAAATATAAATCTGGTGAACCTATACGGTCCCAATTAGGGATGGGCATTCGGTGAAATTTTCTTCGTCGATCGTCGGGAAAATTAATGATTAATAATTGGTTAATCATTAACATTTTTATATTAAAAAACAATCACATTTAGGCCTATGATGCCTATACAGTGATCCCTCGCTACTTCGCGCTTCACCTTTCTCTGTTCGCTGTTCTCGTGTTGGCTCGGCTCGGGAATCTCGCAAGCTGATTGGCCGAGACGTTTCACCCCGCAAGCTGATTGGCCGAGACGTTTTACCCAGCTTCTCTCCCTGCCGAGCGCCCACCCAGTGAAGGACGACCGCATTCATTGCTCTTTATCGCTCGTGTTGCTTAGTCTCGCCGCGTGGAACTTTTTGCTGTTCTCTTGTGCCATTCTGTGCGAAATAGTCTTCCCGTCGAGCCACTACGCCGCCTCCTGCAGCTTCCCTCGACGATCCTGCGCCTCTAGCACCTGAGGAGCAGTAAAGCTCTCATTAACCTGTGCAGTAAATCATCTTCATCTTGTGTTACATATCTTGTTATAAGAATAAAAGAGTTCTAAAAACATATTTATGTACACTTTATTTACATCTACGTATGTATGTACACTTACACACACACACACGTATCATATGAGAGAGAGAGAGTGAGAGAATGAACGTATGTATTATTTATGGGTGACGCGATAAGTGAGGGATCACTGTACTCTTATGTATTGAGAAGAATAATTCAATTCAATTCAATTCAACTTTATTTATATAGCGCCATTTCACAACAACAGTCATCTCATAGCACTATCAACTGTAGGGGGGACCCCCACAGTTGCAGAAAGACCCCAGCAATCAGGCGATCCCCTGTGAGCAAGCACTTGGCGACGGTGGAGAGGAAAAACTCCCTTTTAACAGGAAGAAACCTCCAGCAGAACCAGGCTCAGGGAGGGGCAGTCATCTGCTGCGACTGGCTGGGGGGTGAGGGGATAGAGAAGAAGAAAAGAACAGACATGTAGAGAGCAAACAGCACGATGGGGACTCAATCTATGGGAGAGAACAAACAAATGTTAATGACCAGCAAAAAAAAAAAAATATTTCATAGAGAGTGAGGAAAGGAGTGAGGCCCAGTGCATTACTGGAGGTCCCCCGGCTGACTAAACCTATTAGCAGCATAACTAAGGGAGGGTTCAGAAACACATGATCCCTCCCTAATTGTAGGCTATATCAAAAAGGTAGGTTTTAGCCCTATTCTTAAAAACAGAGATCGAGTCTGACTCCCGAATCCAGATTGGCAGCTGATTCCACAGGAGAGGAGCTTGATAACTGAAGGCTCTGCCTCCCATTGTACTTTTGGAGATTCTAGGTATTACAAGTAATCCTGCATTTTGGGAGCGTAGTGCTCTGTTAGGATGATACGGTAGTATCAGATCTTTTAAATAAAATAAAAAAGAAGCCTGATTGTTTAGAGCTTTGTAAGTAAGAAGAAGGATAATAAAAAAAATACAGAGTGTTTTTCTTCGAGGATGAATTTATTAACAAGACAAGTTTGCAGTAAAACGTGAACACATGCGCATTGCGCAAACGAGAGAGGCTTCAAGTTGCGAGCCAGACAATAACAGGAGACACATACAGGACACATAACGGAACATATATTTCTTTCTTTTACTTTTTTCTTTTCCTTTATTTAAAAACAAGGATATCAAAATAAGAAAGCTAGCTACACAACAATTTGCCTTTACGTATGCTATCCCATTATATCACGGCGTCAGAATTATAGGCCTGCTTTTTGTTAAAAAAAAAAAATGCGCTTGTTCAGTGTTTGGCAGTAAAACGTGAACTCATGTCAGTGACACTGACAACATAACGGAACAGCCGTTTTTTTTACCCTAAATAAAAATAATAATCTCGAAAAGCCTGTAACAAGGCAACAAGGCCTTTGTATATCCAATTATCAGGATAGCATCACGACGCCAGTATTATTACAGAGACGGCTACCCATTTTTGTTTAAAAAGATGAGCATATTCACATGCTCTGGCGTCAGACGTGACCGAATTCTGGTCACCGTCAGTCCTGCCGCTGAAAAAACCCGTTCGGATGGGACAGACGTGGCCGGGATGCACAAGTACCTATTAGCTAATTTGGTGATTGACCTACGGAAGCTCGCATGTATCAACTGAGGCACGCCAGGGTACGGCGATGGTGTAATGTTGCCCCCTGGTGCCCAAATTTTGCCAGTGGCACAGTTAAATGCATTGCATTCTTTGAGGACGGCCGTGCACTAGGCCTAATAACCTACATTCGGATTGTTTAAAAAAAAAAAAATTGGTTTGTCGACGAAAATGAACTTCCTCGGTGAAATTCTTAATGATCAATTATCGGTTAATCGGTTAATTATGCCCATCCCTAGTCCCAATATAGATGATCAAAACTTCTTTGCTAATTTATTTCTTATTTTATCATCACTTACAGGGCAGCATATAATAGCAGGGGATTTTAATTGTACATTGAATCCCAGTATAGACAGATCAACAGGACTGGACTGTATGCACAATGGATGCAGGATGATCATTAATCATTTTATGAAAGAATTGAGATTGCTAGACATATGGAGAGAAATAAAACTGCAAGTTAAAGCCTACTCTTGTTATTCAAATACCTACAAGACATTCTCCCGTATTGACTATTTTTTGATCTCCACAGAATTAAGGTCCAAGATTCAAAACTGTTTCTATGATAACATCGTGATCTCTGATCATGCACCCTGCTGTCTAATATATGTAGATAAGAAATTGACAAAGGATCCAGGTAGGTGGCAATTTCAGCATAAATGGCTTCAGGATGAGGAATTTGTTAAGTACATAGAAAAACAGATAGATGAGTTCTTTGATATCAATACTATACAAACATCAGCATGTATAAAGTGGGAGGCTTTCAAAGCTTTTATTAGGGGGCATATTATTAGTTATACAGGTTCAAAATCTAAGAAGACTCGAGAGGAGAGAGTCCAATTGGAACATAAAATAAAAATTCTCCAAGAAAAAGTGTATGCAGGAAGTGACTCAAAGTTAGAGAATGAATTACTGATTCTGAGAGCTGAATATGACAAAAAAAAATCAGCAAATAGAGCTGCCTTGAGTCTTCTAAGATTGAAGCAATCTTTTAATGAACAAGGTGAAAAATCAGGGAAATTATTGGCATGGCAGATTAAACAATTAGAATTTAAAACACCTATTACCAGTATTATAAGTAACGGACAGGAAGTTGTAGATCCTTTAGAAATTAACAGTGCATTTAGAGATTATTATGAAAAACTATATGACACAAAAAATGAAACTGACTTAACAAAACTAAATGGGTTTTTGGACGAATTATCTATACCTTGTATTCCAAATGAAAACAGGGAGATACTGGAGTCTAAAATTAGTCAAGAAGAAGTTGGGCTAGCCATTGATGATATGAAATCAGGAAAAAGTGCAGGACCAGATGGTCTTCCAGATGACCTCTATAAAAAATTTAAGAATAAATTAATAAAACCTTATTTGGAAATGGTTTTAGAAGCATTTCAAAATAGTAATTTACCACCATACATGAATAATGCCTTAATTATACTGTTGTCAAAACCAGGTAAACCCTCTAATAAATGTGAAAATATGAGACCAATAAGCCTATTAAATGCTGACCTTAAGATAATCTGTAAAATTTTAGCAAGACGGCTACAAGAAATATTACCAAATATTATTAATTGAGATCAGAATGGCTTTATAAAGGGAAGACAAGGCTTCCATAATGTAAGAAGACTATTTAATATAATCTATTCTAATAAAGAAGCACCGGATACAGCTCTCCTATCATTGGACGCTGAAAAGGCCTTTGATAGGGTCGAATGGCCCTTTCTTTTTGAAGTTTTACAAAGGTTTGGAATTGGAAATAATTTCATAAAATGGGTTCAGATATTATACAATAATGCTACAGCAGAAATCCTAACAAACAGCAATATTTCAAAATCAATAAAAATCAATAGAGGATGTCGACAAGGCTGTCCACTTTCACCTTTACTGTTTACTATGGCAATTGAACCTTTAGCGATGGCAGTACATTTACATCCACAAATATATGGAATTAAAATAGGACCAACAGAACATAAAATCTCCCTGTATGCTGATGACATAATTTTGTTCATGTCGAATCTAAAAAAATCAATTCCGACTTTGCTGAATTTAATAAAGAATTTTGGGGAAATATCAGGATATAAAATAAATAAAACTAAATCTACAATATTAATGCTAAATGAGACCCAGAGAAATCACCCAGGTCTTGAGGTAAATCAATTCAAAGTTGTAAATCAGTTTAAATATTTAGGAATTCAAATTTTGCCTAAGCTAGAATTAGTCGCCAGTGCCAACTATGAAGCCTTAATGATAGACATTAATGAGTTACTTCAGAGATGGATGTCACTACCAATGTCGATGATTGGGAGAACTAATATACTTAAAAGTAATATCTTACCCAAAATGCTTTATTTATTTCAATACATTCCTTTACCACCGCCTTCAGATCTATTCTTAAGAATTAAAAAAAGTTAGTGGAATTTATATGGAACAATAGGAGGGCTACATTACGTCTGTGGATCGTGGAGGTCTGAAATGTCCAAACTTTATGTTGTATTACTGGTCAGCACAACTGAGGTCTATGACATTATTTTTCATCAAATGATCTCCCTCACTGGACTGAAATGGAATCATACAATTTATCTTTACCTCTTCCCATATTCATATACTCAGACTCGGCAAAAAAATTACAGAAGCAAGTTAAAAACCCATTTGTAAAGCATATGATCAAAATATGGTGTGAAACCAAAAAATATCTAAAAGATCCACACTTATTGTCACAATTTAGCCCAATATGGGGTAATCAATATTTTAAACCAGGGAGAGCGGATGCTGTATTTAAAGTATGGAATTTAAAAGGGATTCAAAAGATTTGAGACTTATATTTGTCAGGTTCAGATAATATAATGTCTTTTGAAGAACTGAGGATCAAATTTAATCTTAATAGAACACATTTTTTAAAATATCCTCAGCTTAGGAACCTTATTCGATCAAATCAAAATAATGCTCTCATCCGACCTACTTATTCATCCTTGGAAAAAATCTTGACGAAAGATAGTAAGAGAAAGGGTATTATTTCAGAGTTTTATAACTCATTGACATTATCCTCAAGTGAAAACTCACAGAAAAGACTGAATTATTGGAAAGAAGACCTGCAAACTGAAATTTCAGAGGAACAATGGGAATTGGCTTGTGCAGAAGATCAAACCAAATAAATGTACGTCTTAAATTGATACATTTTAAATGGTTAATGCGGATGTATGTTACACCGGTGGAATTAAATAGATATAACAAAAACATACCAGATACGTGCACAAAATGTATGGAAAGTAAAGGAACCCTATTTCATTGTTTATGGGAATGTAGAAAAATTAGAATGTTTTGGGAAGAGGTGAGGGTAACAATTGAAAAAATAATTTCAAAACAAATCATATTGAATCCTAAACTGTTTTTGTTGGGTCTTTATCCAGAAAAGCATAACTTTAACAAGAATGAAAGAGCATTCATAGACCTCAGTTTGCTTAACACCAAAAAATGTATTGCACTATTGTGGAAAAAGACTCATAGACCAGATGTGACTCAGTGGTTAAGACAGATGTTAACAAACCTTCCATTAGAAAGAATAACATACATACTGAAATCAAAAGAAATTGTGTTTGAGAATATATGGAGACCTTTCATTGATTATGTAAAGAATTTAAACATAACTTTTGAAGAAGAAGGTGAATGATGTGTGTGGACCTTGTAAATTCCAAATTGGTGAATGTATAGTATGTATACTTACGTAATGGATTGCCTAGACTAAATAGAGGAGCATTGTTGAAGACCTGCCTTAGTTAGTGGTTGTTGGTGTTTTTAGTATTTTTTTTTTTAATTATTTTAGTGTTAGTGTTTGATTGTTTGTGTTTTGTTTGCAAAAATGTTCAATAAAAATATTGTGGAAAAAAAAAGAGAGAGTAACCGCATCTAAGCTAAAGGTTTGAGGTGGAAAGGAATTTCTAAGGTTTTTTGGACCAACTAGAATGACTTCAGTCTTATCTGAATTTAATAGCAGGAAATTACAAGGGGATTAGGGATAAGGACCTGTACTTATATAGCACTTTTCTAGTCTCAAAGACCACTCAAAGCGCTTCACTAGCACTAACCCTCTACTCTTAAGGGCCTATAGGAGACAGATATCTCGGGACAATTTAGAACAACCAATTTACCTAACTTGCATGTCTTTGGATTGTGGGAGGAAACCGGAGCCCCTGGAGTAAACCCACGCAGCACAGGGAGAACATGCAAACTCCACACAGAAAGGTTCCTACCCCTGCCAGCCTGGGGATTCGAACCTGGATCCTTCTAGCTGTAAGGCAACAGTGCTAACCACTGCACCACTGTGCTGCCCGTCATCCAAGTCATCCAAGCTTTGATTTCCTTAAGACAGACTTATAACTTGGCTAACTGATTACTATCATCTGGCTCCATTGACAGGTATAATTGTGTGTCATCTGCATAACAATAAAAATGTATACAGTGCTTTCTAATAATGTTGCCTAACAGAAGCATATATAAACTAAAGAGTAGGGCCTAGCACAGATCCCTGTGGAACGCCATGACTGAGCTTTGAGTTGAAAGAAAACTCATTATTGACATGAACAAACTGGAACCTATCAAATAAATACGATCTAAACCACTGCAACGAAGTTCCATTAAGTCCAATATAGTGTTCTAATCTATCAAGTAGAATATTATGATCGATAGTATCAAAAGCTGCACTACGATCTAAAAGGACAAGTACAGAAACAAGTCCATTATCAGATGCAATAAGGAGGTCATTAGTGACCTTCACTAAGGCGGTTTCAGTACTATGATGGATTCTAAACCCAGATTGAAACTCTTCAAATAAACCATTTCCCTACAAGTGGTCAAACAGTTGTGTAGCAGCAACTGTTTCTAAGATTTTTGAAATGAAAGGCAGATTAGAGATTGGTCAATAGTTAGGTAAAACCCCTGGATCAGGCTTTGGCTTTTTGAGTAAGGGTTTAATTACAGCAGTTTTAAATGCCTGCGGTACATGGCCTAATGTTAATGAAGAATTGATTATTTGAAGAATAAAGCTACCAATCAATGGGAAGACTTCTTTAAATAACCTGGTAGGAATAGGGTCTAAAAGACAAGTTGAAGGCTTGGATGAGGAAATTATTTTGTCTTACTCTAAAAGGTCAATTGGAGTAAACTGATCCAAACAGATGTCAATTGAAGGAGTTGTAGTAGTTACTGTATTTAAGTTAACAGTGGGAAGGAAATGCTAGGATTGACAGAGTCCTGACTCTTTGTCAGCCTGGCTACAGTGCTGAAAAGAAACCTGGGATTATTCTTGTTCTCTTCTATTAATGCAGAATAATAACTCGTTCTCGCTTTTCTAAGAGATTTTTTATAAATTAAAAGAGGATTTCTCCAAGCTAAATAGATTTCATCTAAATTAGTGGAGTGCCATTTTCTTTCTAACTGACGCATATTGCATATTTGATGAGCTCAAATATGCAAACCCAAGAGCTGTTGTTCTCTCCGTCGCTCCAAAACACTCCAAAGATTTTATCCCTATGGCTCTGAGAAATGGCTATCCTATAACACTAGGACAACTTTATGAGGCTAAGGATGCCAGTTTGACTTTCAATGAACTTCTTTAAAAATGTGATAAAATTTTTGAGGATATGAAGATCACAAAAAAAAATTTTTTTAATCACATTTTTAAAAGAAGTTCATTGAAAATCAAACTGGCATTCTTAGCCTCATAAAGTTGTCCTAGTGTTATAGGATAGCCATTTCTCAGAGCCATAGGGATAGGTGGCGGAGTGGTTAGCACTGCGGCAGCACAGCAACTCACTCTTGGCCGGGGGATCCTGGGTTCGATCCCAGCCACTGACCAACAGTGATCTGTGTGGAGTTTGCATGTTCTCCCCGTGTCTGCGTGGGTTTACTCCGGGATTTCTCCGGTTTCCTCCCACATGCCAAAAACATGCAAGTTAGGTTAACTGGCATCAAAACTGGGGATTCTAAATTGTCCTTAGGCATGACTGTGAGAGTAAATGGTTGTCTGTCTCTCTGTGTTGGCCCTGCGATGGACTGGCGATCTGTCCAGGGTGAACCCTGTCTCTTGCCCAAAGATGCTGGGATAGGCTCCAGCCCCCCTGCGACCTGAGAAGGATTAAGCGGAAGAAGATGAATGAATGAATGAAGATCACAGCTGCCCAATGTAAACTTGTTGAACAGGAGACAAAGAGACAGGCTTCGTCAAGGATGTGGTTTACCTAGAGATGTGGGAGGATAACTGCTTCCAAATTTGGTGCAGTAATAAAGAGCAGTGAGGAGAAAGTGACAGTTCCTTCAACTAGAGGATAATGGTGACTCAGACAGAACTCTGCCTTTTTCCATTTGTCAAGAAATACAATAATACTCAGAAGATATTACGCTTTCAATAAATACTACATCACTGTGAAATTTACAGATTTATTACAGAAGAGATATTTACAAAATGTACAACCTTTTTTCCATTGCCATATTGAAAGAAATACTAAGGATAAAAAAATAACTTTTAGAATGACAATGTCTTAAGTTTTACAGTCAAGATGTCGTGGGTTATTTAAGCAACATTTTTTCCCCCAATGTAAAGGAACTTTGAAATATGAACTTGATAACAACTATTGCAGTATGACCCATGTTTCTGAACTGTTTACTTCAATCTGAAGGCACTATGGTTTCACAGAGATTACATAAAGCACAACACGTTCCAACAATCCTATCGATAAGGCTGTCCTCCACCTCGCCATTCTGTTCTACCCTAATGAGGCTTACAGGCAGTGTTGGGCCCAGAATTGTATATTTCTGCCTCAACATTCCAATCACTCTGTCAACATGGATTCTCACACAAAAAATTTCTTGTGCACATTCAATCTCTTTACAGCTCAGCTGTTTCTCCCCTCATGTAAATGGAGGTGTTCCTACCTCTGCACAAAATAAGCCAACAGTATCTTCTATTGTGAAACCCTGGTCAGCTAGTACCAAGTCCCCTGGTAGGAGTTTGTCAAGGAACCCACTGTGTTCAGTAAGACGTTTGTCTGTCACACATCCACCCCAAGCTTTTGACACAAAGGAGATGCTTCCTTGTGGGGAAACTGAAATAAGAAACTTTTTGTGTTGTGTTGTTTGTAGTTGCTCCATGTTTGAGCTCAAGCTTTTAAATCAGAAGGATGCTCTATGAACACCTCAAAGCAGTCAGCTGTGCTTACACAGTTCTTAAAAAATGGCCGAAAACACATTGGTAAGCTGCGTCTTAAGTCTTCTCTTTCTGGCCACAAAATTAGGGGATGAAGCCTGCTTGCCATGACACGTATCCAGTGGTAAAAGATTCCTGATACTGTTGACTGATGAATCCTAAAGTGTCATGAATCTGGGTTTGGCTGTTCCAAACCCAGCTCTTATTGTTATGTTTTGCCCTATTTTCCACCTGGCACTTCAGGGAGTCATTGGGCCTCCTATCCCCGACAGCTTGGGCAAGCCCCTCCTAAAAACTGTTAATGTCCAAGGCACTGAGGTCCAAACCGAGGAAACACACAACGATATCGCCTCGTTACATGAACAAATTAAAACTTTAAACATTGAATGTCAATCACTGAGGGATAACGTTCACAAATCAGAAAGTAAATTATAGCATAATACCCTTGACACATCTCAGTTTAGTGATGGCAGAGTGAAATTTTTCACAGGACTTCCCAATTTGCAGACTTTGATGTTATTGTTTAGTTATGTGTCTTCAGTTTTCCCTGCTACCTCAAAATAGTCCGTCAAGCCTACTCAGGAACTACTTACACTAATGAAGCTGCGTCTCAATCTGTCAGAGGAATTTTGGGGCTATATCTTTATGTCATAGTCCCTCGCGCGCCATTACGCGGCGCACGAGGGAAGCAATGGAAAACCCAATAGCAGAAGTAGATTGTGCCATTTTATTAGATTTCACCACAGAGTAACAAGTCCAGCTGACCACAAAGTTACAGGGAGATGCAATGATGAAGTTAAGGCCACCAGACATACAGGGCACCTGCTGAGTGCTCTACAGCCCAGTTAAAGGGAAAGCCTAGTGCCGCAGACTGCTGACAGCACGAAGAGAAAGGCGATCATGAACTTACGAAGTTTTCCTGCCTAGCTGTATTTCTTGCTTCTAGTAGTTTCTTCAGGTGTTCATCATGCTCAAACTAATCTTGATGTTTCCTCTCAGAGTGGCCTAATACATCACTCGCAGTCTGATACACCGTATCCTTCAGTGTTGCCCATTTCTCTTCTATGTCACTCTCTGAGTTGTTGCTGTCCCAGTCTTTCAAGTTTTCATCCATTTCCTATGTAAGTTCTTCCTGCTTCTTTTGGCATTTCAGTGCACTAGTGTTTAGCTCCCATGGTGGCTTTGCACCCGTCCTGCAGTGCTGTTTTCGTCTGCAAATCCTTAATCTAGATCTCAGCATAACATGGTCAGTGCCACAGTCCGCGCCTCTCATTGCGCTGGTGTCCAGTACATCCCTTATGTCTCTCTGCCTGACTATGATGTAATCTAACAAGTGCCAGTGCTTGGATCTTGGATGCATCTATGTCTTCTTGTGCGTGTCCTTGTGCTTAAACAGAGTGTTGGTTATCAGAAGGTTGTACTCTGAACATAGGGCAAGCAGAAGTTCTCCATTAGCATTGCACTTGCCTACTCCATGACTGCCTAGCACTCCTTTCCATTTCTCGGTGTCCGAACCAACTCTGGCATTAAAATCTCCAACAAGTATCAGCCTATCATCAGTCTGTACACAACTGATAGTCTCACGTAAATCACTGTAGAACTCTTCCTTCACCTCCTCTGTGTTGGTCATTGTTGGGGCATATACACTGATGAGTGTGGCATACATCTTCCACTGTAGTGGGCGTCTCATAGTCATTATCCTGTCGTTGATTGGCACCAGTTCCTCATCAAGCATTGCTGCTATCTCCTTTCTAACTGCAAAGCCCACTCCTGCTTCTCTCCTTTCTTGAATTGATCTCCCATTCCAAAAGAAGATGTACCAATGGTGTTCCAAGCTGTCATATCCAGGCAATCTTGTTTCACTAAGTGCAGCTATGTCTACATTGTGCCTGTTCATTTCCAAGGCCACAAGCGGGGTCTGTCTTTCTGGGCGCTGTGATGCTGTTCTGTCCAACAAAGTGCGTACATTCCATTCTGCTACACACAAGGCTGCTGTTTTCCTCTTCTTTTGTCCTCCTGCTCCTAGCTTACTTTTCGCTGCCTGTCGGAGTGTGAACAGATCAGCGCGGACCTTGTAAGCCCGGGTGACGTCTGAGCCAGTATGAGTTTCTTTCTGATTGTTTCATGAAACTGCTTGCAAAGTATTTGAGTACCGCTAGCTTTTGCTGGACTAGCAGCACATTCTTGGCAGATAAAGGTATTATCAGTGGCAAGGACAAGCCAAGACAAACTGACTCCAGTATCTGTTGCAGTGACTGACCAGATGATAGGTTTGTTTATCTCTGCTCTTTGTGTAGTGCATGTCACGATGCACCGACTGGCACAGTCCACCACAGACTTTGCGACAGATGTGTTTATCTGCCAGGATGTCCAGTCTCACCCCGTGTAACTGGGAATGGTCCACCATAGACCTGTGGCAGATATTGTTTTTAGTTCTGCCAGGATGCCCTGTTTCACACTCCACGCCCTCGGAAGGGCGGGGATGCCAGTTGAGTCGCCGACAGCCCCACCCATGAGACAGGTAGTACCGGCTTTCCTGGTTATCCAGTAGCAAGCAGGGTCATCAACACCGCCCAAAAAAAATTATCAGAGACCCTCTGCCCTCCCTGGAGGACATCAGATTCTTCTGTCTCAGAAAGATCAAGACCATCACAGATGACCCTCCCTCAACATCCCAGACTGACAAACAGTTTCTTTCCCTGGGCCATCTTAACTGCAAACAGTCAGAGGCCCTACCCCCCTCCCTCTGAACGCTCACATGCACAGAACTGAGGACTTTTTAAGTATCATAATAACACACCTGTCTCTGCACTCCACACTTTCATCTATATTGACCCGTCCGTGAAACCCCTACCATTCCTGTGTATCCTGTATGTTCAATAATCCTTGGGCCATTTTATTCAATTGTGTGCTCAACTGTGTATTCTGCACTCTGCACTTGTATGCACATGTTCCATCCGTGAAGCCACTACCATACCTGTGTATACTTCCACAATCACGGGTAATTTTATTTTTACTTCAGTTGTGTGTTTCATCGTGTGTTCCGTAACCGTATTTTTATCTGTGCAGTAGTCTGGTGGAGCACCCACAATTTCATTGTACTGTACAACTGTACAATGACAATAAAGCTTATTCTATCCGAAACACACAGCCAAGGAAACACTCAACTGCCTCCAGAGAAGGAAAATAAAGCTGCTAGAAAGGCCCAGTCAGTCACCTGACCTGAATCCAATTGAAAATCTATGGAACCAACTGAAGACCAGACTTCATAGGAGACGCCCACGGAACCTTCAAGATTTGACAGTTTGTGTAGAAGAATGGGCTAAAATCACTCCTGAGCAATGCCTATGCCTAGTTTCCCCATACAGAGGCATCTGGAAGCTGTGATGACCAACAAAGGCTTTTCTTCCAAATATTAAATTAATTTCACCAAGTGTATTCAATACTTATTCCCTGTGTCATTCCCCTTTATTCAATAGAACTTGTTTTGTTATTTCTTTTAATGTATGGATTACTTGGGTTGTTACTGATATCTGGTGCAAATCTCAGGTCAATGGCTCCGTCAGAGATATGTTAAATGCGAAAAATGACGTGCTCAATACTTATTTTCCCCACTGTATATTAATTAAAACAATGAAACCACATATGGGTTAACATGAGAAGTATCTTTTTTCCAGTTGTTGATAAATGCCTCTGATTTCCATTACTCCAGCATCTGTTGTTTACATACGGAAGACATAGCCCCCAACGGAGTTGCCTAGCGGTCCGCGAGTATGGAAAGCCTGTGCCGTACTTCAACATGCATCTTCTATAGATATGGTTTTCACCTCATATATTAATAATTTTGTCACAACTTCTGTGGAAGATTGGAAGCAAATTCACTTTTCAAATATTTGTGTAGTTTCAAAATTTTGGCTAATATATTGTGTGAAGAACTGACAAAATCCATGGATTTTAGAGTGATTGTAGCCGCTATAAAATCCACAAAATATTTGTGGATTTTACACACACACAAAAAAAAAAAAAATGAACAGACACTCCTTTTGGGCAAACATCTTCCATATCTGCAGACCACAGAGGCTGGAGTGACGGAAATCGGAGGCTTTTGTCTCCCATTAAAGAAAGGCATTTCTCATGTTCATGTAGCACCTCAAATGTGTTATTTTTGTGATGTGTGCAGTGAGGTTTTGGTGGAACGTAAAGAGGAGAATAAAGAGAAGTTATCAGAACAAACTCGTATGATCCTGCAGCATTTTATTACACAACAACCCCCTGAAGAAACACAATAACACAAAGTGTTAGTACTACTACTATGCGTTACATTAACCCATATTTTGTTTTGAGCTTTAAAATTAATATCTATTACCTTTTAAACCTTACCCTTTCCTAAATCCTAAAGGTTAACGTCTTAATGCTCATTTAGGATTCCAAATTCCATCTCATGTAAAAGTAAAACGGCATTTGTTTATACAGCTCTTCTTTTTTTAATCTCTGCTTGACCAAAGAGCTGAACAGATTCAGCTATCTACCCATTCAAACATATCACATATTCATACAACATACAAAGACAGCAGGAGATGAACCCCTCACCTTTTGATCACAGGTAGATCACTACACCCCCTACACTCAGGGGGGGCCCCAGGTAGTGGTCAGGGGTTGCAGCAGCCCCCCCAGGCCACCACTTGGGCCCCCTAGTGGTCACCCCTGGTCCCTGCCACTGGACAGTCTAAAATAATTTTATAACTTCTTTTTCTGTCATATTTTACATGTACTAGATGTTTAAGAATAATCAGTCCCTCCAGGATTTTACAGGATGTTTTTATGATAGTTGCGGCCCAAAAAGCCTGCATTTGCAGGAGCTTTTTAAAAAGTTGTGAGAAAAGTTGCAATGTTTAGAGAGGTTTTTTGCACTAAAAGTTGGGAGAAGAATTACGAATTTTAAAGTAGATGTTTGTTTTGTTCCATAGTTTACTGCAATGATATTCATAACACCAGAAGAAAAGCACAGGATTGTCAAAAATTTCCTACTAAACAGTGATTTGTAAATTAAGCAAAAACTTCTGTTAACAGAAAAAAACTCTTTAGTGCAACAGCAAATACAGACTTTAACACAATATCCATTAGAACAGCTAAATTGCATTGAATGCATGTTAAAGAGTACAGATTTGGAAATTATGGCAGCACCTTCATTTGAAAACCAAAGCAGTTCCCAACCAATCGGTACCGAGCGCAGAGAAAAAAAGAAATCATTTATTATTCTTTGCTCTGTATCGTCTATCGAAGTCTGTTTTTTGGGGGGAAAAAAAATTATTGAATATTCTCTCTCTTTCCCTGCCTGACTCATACCTGTCTGTCTATCTGTTGTGCGTCTTGACACACAGTCATACGGGGAGGAGGGGGTCTCCTTGGGGGTGCGCTTGTTGGTCCATGTCCAGACCGGAGATTCACAGCTTTAAAGCTCATTGACAAGATGTAGCAATGATCTTACCTGTACAGATGTATAAAATGTTACAGTACTGGCTGTAGTGTTAGATTTGCTTGTTTCTTTGTGGTTTTACGGCGTCTCTCCTCACACAAGCTCCCACAACGAGGTGCTTTCAGCCAGGCGCGGGTTTTTCAACAAAAACCCGGCACTTTGTGCACGTGGTCAGCACAGAGACTCGAGAAGACGGAGGAAAGGACAATATGGGAATAATTGCAGGTGAGTGTTTTGTTTTTGTTTTGTTTTTAAATCACACACTATGTTCTGTTCATACTCACTGTAAAGCGACACATTTCATTGGTTAGACAGCATGTGAATGCCACTCAGGAACAAATTTGATTGGCAAAATTTGCACAAAAGACGTGACAATGGCCTGATTTCACATGGATTTGTGCAATCGCAACATCACGAAATTCTGGAGGGACTGCTTTACACCACAACTGCAGAGAGCACTACTGACCTACTCCCACAAGGTAAAAGGTGATCTTCATTTCACCCCCTCCTTTTTAAGCTCCTTGGTTCCAGTCTTCAACTGGTCTTCACATAGTACTCTCCACTTTCTGATCACAAATTAATCCCCATAGTTTGGATGGAAACTAATCAACAGAAAAGTAATTTATAAGTAGGCATTGGAAATTAAAGAGTAACTAAATGATATTGTTTGTAGATTAGTCAGATGGATACTGGTCAACTCCCCCCAAAACAGACTTGTTCCACCACGTTCCTGGTCGGGCACACACCACCACCTGCTCGCTCCACACCGAACTCGCCCCACATGCTACCCCCCCCCCAATGAACCATATAAATGTAGGCCCAGATACCATCCTGATCACTCACTGACTTTTCAAGCCCTTAAATGACCCCTTAAAGGTTTAAAAAAAGATTACTTAATTACAAGAGGCTGCAGCACATTTAATTCAGATCATTCTTGAAGATAGCAAATATGTTTAAAACAAAATATCTGAGATCCAAAATAGCCGGTCACATGTTTTAATTTCAAAGAAATTAAAAGTATGGTTAAAACAGATGGGTTGAACATATATATTTTATTAAAACTGACACTGAAAATAAAAAAACACTGAACCTCTTTATTTCAACAAGAAAATATTCTATTATGTCTGATGACTGTTGAAAGTCGAAGATGTATGATATTTTTCAGATTTAAACAATTTATGTATTTGCTGATAATGAAAAAATATACAAAAAATTATGGTCAGATATTCAGAAATTTCAACAAAAAACAGAAAATATTCCTAAATGACATGACATGAAGACATGGCCATGCCAGTTCAGACTGCACACCGTTTCCCCAACAACAGACCACGGGTCACCAGTGACCTGAAAGCACTTCTGAACAAGAAGAAGAGAGATTTTAGGTCCGGAGACAAGGACAAACTGAGAAGAGTGCAGCACGAGCAGAGAGAGATGCTGAGGAGATGCAAAGACAATTATAGGAGGAAGTTGGAGGATAAATCAGGCAAAACAACACTAAGGATGTGTGGATGAGAACGAAACAAATAACTGGGTGCGAGGGGAGAGTCAGACAGACACCTGGGAGCCAGGTTCAGGTTCAGGTTCAGGTTACTTTATTTGTACCCGTAGGTAGATTTGTTTTGCAGTTGGTGACATCCATATTTACAAGCCACTAATTACATTCAACATAGACACAAACACAGGCACACATCTTACAAAATAGGTAAATATAGAATATGTACAATATAATTTTATAGCTTGTTCAACTCTTTGACAGCAGCAGGGACAAAGCTGTTTTTGTAGCGCTGGGTTATACTTTTTGGGACAGCAAACCTCCGTCTGGAGGGAAGAAGCTGAAAGTTGCAGTGCAAAGGGTGGGAGTCATCATTTAAAATCGAGTCGGCCATCCTCTATACTTGTTTGGCGTACAGGGATGCCAGGCTCAGCTGTGACTCACCAAGCAAACGACTGGACCATCTGACTACCTGATCCAAGGATTTCCTCTGTTTCAGTTTTATCTGACCAAACCATGACATTAAAGAAAAGGATAAAACAGATTCAATAAAAGCCCGATAAAACATTGTCATTATGGGTCGGTCAATTTGGAAGCGTGCAAGTTTCCTCAAACAATGCAAATTTTGCTGACCCTTTTTGCACACCCTTTCACAGTTCACCTCAAAGTTCAATCCACTATCAATAATCGTCCCAAGATATTTGTACGATTGTACACATTCGGTGGTCTGGCCTTTTAGTATGGTGGCTTTGTGCCTGGGAGTTTTCCTCCTAAAGTCAATAATCATATCTTTCGTTTTTGTCGTATTCAGCTGCAGGTAGGAATCCTCACACCAGTGAACAAAGTCATCAACTACTGGGCCGTGGCCACTCTCACCATCCTGGAGGAGACTGACAATGACTGAGTCATCAGCATACTTTATAATGTGTCTGTTGTCATGTCTACTCCGACACATGTTTGTGTACAGGATGAAGAGTAGTGGTGACAACACACACCCCTGAGGGGAGCCAGTAGAAGAGCACTTTAGGTCAGACAATGTGCCATTGACCCTGACTCTCTGCGTCCTGTTGGTTAAGAAATCCAGAATCCAACCCACCAGATTATTGCTTAAATCAAATTGTTGCAGGAGCCTTTCAACTAAAATATGAGGTTGGATTGTATTAAAGGCAGAAGAAAAGTCCACAAATAAAAGCCTGGCGTGTGTCCCATTAAAATCCAGATGTTTAAAAAGCATGTCAAACAGAGTGACAGTGGCATCCTCCACTCCTCTGTGAGGCCTATAGGCAAACTGCAGAGGATCCAATGCATGTTCAGTCTGCCTTAGGACCTCACATCTGACCAGTTTTTCAAAAATTTTCATTAAAATTGAAGTCAAAGCAACTGGTCTAAAGTCATTTACCGTTTTAGGACAGCTGGATTTTGGAACGGGAACAGCCACGGCATCTTTCCAGATCTTAGGCACATGTTGTGTCTGTAAGGACTTATTGAAAATGTAATGAAATATAGGACTCAGTTCATGTGCACAGGACTTTACCAAGCGCCCACATATATTATCAGGGCCCTGACTTTTGTTCACTTTTACAGCACGGAACTCCCTTTCAACATCCTGCATCTCAATATTAAAGTGCTGATTGTCTTTGAGTTTCTGTTTCAAATCTTGGATTTCTGTGCTAAAATCAAAGGAGTCAAAACGACCATAAAAACAATTAAGAGCATTAGCCAGCTCTGTGTCTGAACTAAAACCATCTAAAAACACACGATTACTGCGCTCTGTGCTCTGAAGGCCTGCAATAGTTTTCATACTGGCCCAGGCCGAACCCAGTTTATTTGCTGCCATCTTGCTTTCCAATTCTGATTTATAATTCTGTTTTGCTCTTAAAGTTTCAGCCTTCAGCTCCTTGGTGGCAACCTGTAGTTCAGAAACAGACCCCTGTTTAAAGGCAAGAGCTTTCCTCTGTAAGCAGGATTTAACTGATTTAGTTACCCATGGTTTGTTGTTGGGGTATATTTTGACACGTTTACGTGGAACAATCTTATTTTGACAGTAAGCCATGTATGAGCATGTGAGCTCAGCCAGAGAGTCCAAGTCATCCCCGCAGGCCATTATGAACATCTTCCAGTCTGTACAGTCAAAGCATTCCTGGAGGCTGTGCTCTGAATCTTCTGTCCACACATCAATGTCTCTGGTCTCCACCTTGCCTCTTCTGAGAGCAGTTTTATATGTGGGCAGCAAATGAACACAGTTGTGATCTGATGATCCTAAAGGAGGAAGGGGGAGTGATTTATAGGCCCTCTCTATGGATCCATAGCACAGGTCCAATGTCTTTTTTCGCCTGGTTGGGCAGGAGACATACTGATGAAAGTTTTTAAGTGTCTTCTTTAAAGAAACATGGTTAAAATCCCCAAGAATGAAGTTTGGCGCCTCTGGAGAGATTGACTGCAGCCGCTGCACCACATCAGAGATGGTGCTGGAGGCGGAGTCAGCGTCTGCCCTCGGATGAATATACACAACTGTGATGAAAAGTTGGGGAAACTCTCGAGGCAAATAAAAGGGGCAAAGCGACACAGACAGGAGCTCCACATCGGGTGTACAGATGCGCTCTCTGACCGTGACAGATGTGCAGTACTGCTTATTAATGTATAAACATACTCCGCCCCCCTGACGCTTCCCCGTTACCTCTTCCTGTCGATCCGAGCGCAGCGGGGCTCCAAAGCCGTCAATCCACAGGTCTGCATCTCGATCATGCGCAGTAAGCCAAGATTCAGTGAAAGCCATGACGCAGCAGTTCTTAAAATCCTTCTGGTAACGTACGTTGCCTTGAATTTCCTCCACCTTGTTTCTCACAGACTGTGCATTCCCAAAAATGATCGAAGGAAGAGGAATGTTACCAAACTGACGTCTCCTAAGGCGCAATTTCACACCTCCACGTCTTCCACGCTTCCTTCTGCCGTCTTTCTTTTCACCGCTGTGTCCGTCTCTCAAAATAAAGTCCGGCAGCTGAAATTTGGGCGCAATCAGAGACTCTGCACCAGCTGTGTTAAAGCGCAGCAACACGTCCCTGGAATATTGTATTCTGCCCGCTATTCTGCTCGCCATGGAGCCGAACGCGTTTACCTCAGAGACAAAGAGCCACAGCACAGATAGCAGCAATGCGAGATAGGAGAGGAAATCCATGTTATGGATGCCAGAGAGCTCTTCGCCATATATTCCACAGACGCTCCAGGGCAGAAACGACACAGAGGATTTTCTAAAAACGTGAAAAAGTACAAAAAACACACACACGCACACATGCACTATATCATCAGCTGCAGGTCGCTGCGTGCGCATGCGCCCAGGAGAGAGCTGATGAACTTAATCTGTTTCTTTTATAGGTCCAACTCATTGTCTGTCACCCACAACACAGCCAGACCCACTCCCCACCCCCCTGTGCAGCATCTCTCTCCATCTCCCCCTCACCCCCTCCCTGGGGGAAACCAGTCCCCTCCCTCACATCACTGTGACTACAGACCAGGTTAAGAAACAGCTGGAGACACTCCATCAGTGGAAGGGGGTGGGCCCTAATGGCATCTCCGCCAGGATCCTGAGGACCTGTGCCAACCAGCTACCTCCGTTATTGAAACAACTGTACAACCTGAGCCTGAGTCTGGAGAGAATACCAGTGCTGTGAAAGACGTCCTGCCTGGTTCCTGTCCCAAAGAAGTCATCTCCATCAGACCTGAATGACTATTGACCAGTTGCCCTCACATCTCATGTGATGAAGGTCCTGGAGAGACTGGTCTTAGCCCACCTGAGGCCGCAGGTGAAGACGTGGCTGGACCCTCTGCAGTTTGCATATCAGCCCCATTTAGGAGTTGAAGACACTGTCATCTATCTGCTGCACCGAGCCCATCGGCACCTGGATGGCGGAGGAGACACTGTGAGAATCACATTTTTTGATTTCTCAAGTGCCTTTAACACCATCCAGCCACTGCTGCTGGGTGAGAAGCTGCAACTGATGGGGATCATCACTGATGGGCAGTGCAGTGGCGCAGTGGTTAGCACTGCACCAGCACAGCAACTCACCCTTGGCCATGGGATCCCTGGTTCAATCCCACCCCCTGACCAACAGTGATCTGTGTGGAGTTTGCATGTTCTCCCCGTATCTGCGTGGGTTTACTCCGGGATTTCTCCGGTTTCCTCCCACAGGCCAAAAACATGCAGGTTAGGTTAATTGGAGACTCTAAAGTGGCCCTAGGTGTGAATGTGTGTGTGAATGGTTAAGGGATAGCGCCGTACCGTGGCTGCTTCATCCATCCAGGTGGATGCCCTCAATTTCCCCTCTGGGGATCAATAAAGTATACAATCGACACTATGATCTCCTGGATTACTGACTACCTGACAGGCAGGCCACAGTTTGTCCGGCTGGGCAGTGTCTTGTCTGATGTGGTGGTTAGTGATACGGGAGCTCCACAGGGGACTGTGCTCGCTCCTTTTCTCTTCGCCTTATACACCACTGACTTTCAGTACAACACTGAGTCATGCCACCTGCAGAAATTCTCTGACGACTAAGCTGTTGTTGGGTGTATAAGAGGGGGACAGGAGGGGGAGCATAGTGCACTGGTAGACAGATTTGTGGAGTGGAAAGAGCAGAATGACCTGAGACTGAATGTCAGCAAGACCAGAGAGATGGTGATTGACTTCAGGAAGAAGAGGACGCCTCCTCAGCCATTGCAGATTAAGGGGGGAGGATGTTGAGGTGGTTGAGGACTACAAATACCTGGGTGTCAAGATCAGCAACGGGCTGGACTGGAGATCGAACGCCGATGCTGCGCACAAGAAGGGGATGAGCAAACTCTAGTTCCTGAGGAAGCTGAGATCCTTCAACGTGTGTAGCAGGATGCTGGAGCTTTTCTACCAGACCGTTGTTGCCAGCGTCATCTTCTTTGCTGCTGTCTGTTGGGGTAGCAGTATCAGAGCCAGTGACACCAACAGACTTGACAAGATTAGAGTCTGTAATTGGTCTCAGGCCGGAGACCTTTGAGACAGTGGTGGAGAAGAGGACACTAAATACAGGTACATCTCAAAAAATTAGAATATCATGAAAGAGTTCAATATTTTTTGTCACTCATTTCAGAAAGTGAAACCCATATATTATATAGATTCATTACAGAGAGTGATATATTTCAAGTGTTTATTTTAATTTTGATGATTATGGCTAACAGTCCATAAAACCCCAAATTCAGTTTCTCAAAAAATTAGAATATTAACATAAAATTAATTTTAAAAAAATATTTTTTTAAATATAAATGTTGGCCGACTGAAAAGTATGTTCATGTACACACTCAATACTTGTTCTGGGCAAATTTTGGATTAGTTATTGTATCAATGTGGTGTGTCATGGAGGTGTTCAGCCTGTGGCACTGCTGAGGTGTTATGAAGGTCCAGGTTGCTTTGATAGTGACCTTCAGCTTGTCTGCATTATTGGGTCTGGTGTCTCTCATCTTCCTCTTGACAATCCTCCATATATTCTCTATGGGGTTTAGGTCAGGAGAGTTTGCTGCCCAATCAAACAGTGATGCCATGGTCATTAAACCAGGTTTTGATACTTTTGGCAGTGTGGGGGGTGCCAAATCCTGCTGGAAAATGAAATCAGCTTCTCCAAAAAGAGAAGCTGATTTATATTACTGGTATTTATAATACTGGTGATATTCAGAGTGAAATATTTTCAGAACACTTAAAAATTTTTGACCTGTACATTGGTTGCAGCTTACCTGAGTGATCTAATAAAGCCTTTTCTCCATGATCCCTTCCATGGAATTATCCTCACCAGACTCATTTTAAAAGGTTCACTTTGCTGAAAAATGTAGTCGATGAACAAAAAATTCCAGTTTCCCAGTAGGGAAGTGTTGAAACACCAAAATCAGACAGCTGTGTGGAGACACCATGTGATTTTATTTGGCCAGTTTCTACAGTGTATCCAGAAAGTATTCACAGCGCATCACTTTTTCCACATTTTGTTATGTTACAGCCTTATTCCAAATGGAATTAATTTTTTTCCCCTCAAAATTCTACACACAATACCCTATAATGACAATTTGAATAAAGGTTTTTTTTTTAATTTTTGCAAATTTATTCAAAATAAAAACTAAGAAATCACATGTACATAAGAATTCACAGCCTTTCAGATTTAAAGACACTGTAAAAAGAAACTTGAAGAAGTTGGATACGTATAGACAGGAGTTCCTGGCAGCGGAAGGCTAAGGACAGAGCTGTGTGGAGGAATCTGATCAGACCTAAATGAAACCGTCATTGTCGCCCACGACAGACTGCTATGATGATGATGATGATGCTCAATACTTTGTTGATGCACCTTTGGCAGCAATTACAGCCTCAAGTCTTATTGAATATGATGCCACAAGCTTAACACACCTATCTTCAGGCAGTTTCGCCCATTCCTCTTTGCAGCACCTCTCAAGCTCCATCAGGTTGGATGGGAAGTGTCGGTGCACAGCCATTTTCAGATCTCTTTAGAGATGTTCAATTGGATTCAAGTCTGGGCTCTGGCTGGGCCGCTGAAGGACATTCACAGTGTTATCCTGAAGCCACTCCTTTGATATCTTGGCTGTGTGCTTAGGGTCGTTGTCCTGCTGAAAGATGAACCGTCGCCCCAGTCTAAGGTCAAGAACGCTCCAGAGCAGGTTTTCATCCAGGATGTCTCTGTACATTGCTGCATTCATCTTTCCCTCTATCCCGACAAGTCTCCCAGTTCCTGCCCCTGAAACATCCCCAGAGCATGATACTGCCACCACCATTGGCATGGTAATGAGCGGTGCCTGGTTTCCTCCAAACATGATGCCTGGCATTCACGTCCAAGAGTTCAATCTTTGTCTCATCAGACCAGAGAATTTTGTTTCTAATGGTGTGACAGTCCTTCAGAAGCCTTTTGGAAAACTCCAGGTGGGCTGCTATGTGCCTTTTATGAAGGAGTGGCTTCTGTCTGGCCACTCTACCTTACAGATCTGATTGGTGGATTGCCACAGAGATGGTTGCCCTTCTGGAAGGTTCTCCTCTCTCCACAGAGGGACACTGGAGCTCTGACAGAGTGACCATTGGGTTCTTGGTCACCTCCTTGATTAAGGCCCTTCTCCCCCGATCGCTCAATTTAGATGGCTGGCCAGCTCTAGGAAGAGTCCTGGTGGTTCCGAACTTCTTCCATTTTTGGATGATGGAGTGTGCTCATTGGGACCTTGGAAGAAGCAGAAATTTTTCTGTACTCTTCCCAAGATTTGTGCCTCAAGAAAATCCTGTCTTGGAGGTCTACAGACAATTCCTTTGACTTCATGCTTGGTTTGTGCACTGACATGCACTGTCAACTGTGGGACCTTATATAGACAGGTGTGTGCCTTTCCAAATCATGTCCAATCAACTGAATTTACCACAGGTGGACTCCAATTAAGCTGTAGAAACATCTCAAGGATGATCAGTGGAAACAGGATGAACCTGAGCTCAATTTTCAACTTCATGGCAAAGGCTGTGAATACTTATGTACATGTGATTTCTTCGTTTTTATTTTTAATAAATTTGCAAAAATCTGAATTTTTTTCCCCACACACAGTCATTATGGAGTACTGTGTGTAGAATTTTGAAGGGAAAATGAATTTAATCCCTTTTGGAATAAGCCTGTAACTTAACAAAAAGTGAAGCGCTGTGAATACTTTCCGGATGCACTGTATGTGATATTATGTGAGCTGGCAGTGCGGTGGTGGAGTGGTTAGCACTGCGGCAGCACAGCAACTCACCCTTGGCCGGGGGATCCTGGTTTCGATCCCAGCCCCCGAGTCAACAGTGATCTGTGTGGAGTTTGCATGTTCTCCCCGTGTTTGTGTGGGTTTACTCCGGGATTTCTCCAGTTTCCTCCCACATGCCAAAAACATGCAAGTTAGGTTAATTGGCATCAAAACTGAGGATTCTAAATTGTCCTTAGGTATGACTGTGAGAGTGAATGTTTGTCTCTGTGTTGGCCCTGCGATGGACTGGCGATCTGTCCAGGGTGGACCCTGCCTCTCACCCAAAAGATGCTGGGATAGGCTCCAGCCCCCCCGCGACCCGAAAAGGATTAAGCGAAAGAAGATGGATGGATGGATGGATGGATGGCCCGAATCACTAGGTGGCGATAGCAGCCATCACTTGATGAGGCGAGTTTGTTGTGGGGAGAGATTGCGGTGGAGCGAGCTTGTCAAGGCACAGACAGGTTATGGGGCAGCTGTCACGAATTTGTTGTGGGGGACCTGACGGTAAACCAGTCAGATCAGCAGCAATAAAGATTTTTAGTGAAAATAATGTGTCACATATAGAAAAGGGATTTTTTTTAAAGTTTATGATAAATTTGGCAATCAGGCAGAGCATTTTTCGATACGCCAGCACAAATAAATAGAACACCGGTTTGCCGGACCTCCCCATATTTGCGGATTGCACGTTCACGTGCCAGTAAACTGGTGTATAGACAGCCCTATGATGTTCTGAATGAGGCTTTAGAAAATTATCAATTCCTTTGTGACTCAATGGATTGAAAATGTACTTGTACATGTACAAATCGGGTATTGGATACAGGTCAAGTGGACACCTGACAAACTGACCACTCCAAGTGAGCACCCCAAGTGGACCCCGGAATCCAATCTGTACATGTACAAGTACATTTTCAATCTGGTCATCTGTAAACGCGAAGAAGGAGAACAACAACAAGAATTTGTGTAAAGTTCTTGGAAAAACTTTTCCCAGTCACCAAGAAGTGTAAAAAATATATATATGGAAGATGACAACTAAGCTGACCCAGAGACGATTGTGACGATTTTTTTTTTTTTGCTGAGCCATCTCGCAAGATGGCGCCCACAGTGGTCGCCATGGTGCTTCACTGCGCCCTTTGTTTGTTTTTGTTTGTCAATTGTGTGTCTGCGAGCTCTTATACCCGTGAAGAGCTTCTAAATATCAGGACTTTCACTCCCACGGACCTACTCCCAGTTTTTTTAGCTCCTGCCGCCGATTTGGTTCATTGCTTGGCTCGGAAAGTGAGACGGCGAAAGAGAGGAAGACGAGCGGGCGCTCTCGTCTGGCTTCGCAGGAGAGGCACGCGCACGGCTTTGCCTGGCATATTTCTGTCCAATACCAACTCTCTCTCTAACAAGGTAGATGAATTGAGACTGCTGATGCGTTTTAAGGACCTCTCTTCCTCGGCTGCCCTCTGTTTTACCGAGACCTGGCTCAGGGAAAACACACCGGACAGCACGCTGCGCCTCGAGGGATTTCAGCTGTGTCGTGCTGATCGTGACACAGAGCTCTCCGGTAAATCCTCAGGAGGAGGAGTCTGCTTTTACACCAACAGCAGCTGGTGCTCTGATGTAACAGTAATTTCCAAACACTGTTCTCCCGCCCTGGAATTTCTTTTTATTAACTGCAAGCCATTTTATTCCCCGCGGGAGTTCGCCTCATTCATCCTCGCCGCTGTGTACGTCCCTCCCGACGCGGACACGCGCGAAGCTCAGCGCGTGCTCGCGGATCACATCCAACACACGGAGCGGATTTTTCCAGACTCTCTGGTTATTGTGGTTGGCGACTTTAACCAGAGCAATCTGAGCCACGATCTCCCCCGCTACAAACAGTTTATTAAATGCCCCACCAGAGGAATAAACACGCTGGATCACTGTTACACCACAGTGAAAGACGCATATCGCGCTGTTCCCCGCGCTGCGCTCGGATTATCTGATCACGTGATGGTACACCTCATTCCCACATACAGACAGAGATTGAAGCTCACTAAACCTGTTGTGAGCACTACGAAGAAATGGACCAGTGAAGCTGAGGAGAAGCTGGAAACGTGCATGGAAACAACTGATTGGGGCATGTTTAAAGGAGCCACGCATGATCTGGATGAGTACACGGACACTGTGAACTCTTATATCCACTTTTGTGAGGAGAGCATCCTTCCATCGCGCACCAGGGTGAGGTACTCTAATGACAAGCCCTGGTTCACAGCTAAGCTCAGACAGATCAGGAAGGAGAAGGAAGCAGCGTTGAAAAGTGGAGACAGGGACTGCTACAGGGAGGTCAAATATCGGTTTAACAGAGAGCTGAGGAGAGCTAAATCTGTGTATTCTGAGAGACTCCAGCAGCAGTTCACTGTTAATGACTCGGCTTCTGTGTGGAGAGGACTGAGGCAAATCACCAACTATCGGCCTCAGGCTCCTAAAGGTCAGGATGACAAAGCCCTTTGTCAAAGACTGTCCCAACACTATGCCCGTTTTGACACCTCGTCATCTGTGTCCAACTCCCCCCCTCCCTCCAGCTCCACAGCCTCCACGATCCCTACTTCATCAAAGGCGCCCCCCCTCCTCCCCCCCTGCCCTTGTCATCAGTGAGCAGGACGTGCTCAAACAGTTCTCCAGACTGAACCCACGCAAGGCCCCCGGTCTGGACGGTGTGTCTCCCTCCACCCTGAGACACTGTGCGAAAGAGCTGGCTCCTGTCTTCACAGACATTTTTAACACCTCCCTTAAGCTATGCCACGTGCCGACCTGCCTCAAATCCTCCACCATCATCCCTGTCCCCAAGAAGCCACGGATCACTGGACTTAATGACTACAGACCTGTTGCGCTCACCTCTGTAGTCATGAAGTCCTTTGAGCGCCTGGTCCTGCCCCACCTCAAGTCCATCACCACCCCTCTCCTGGACCCGCTGCAGTTTGCCTACCGAGCCAACAGGTCTGTAGACGACGCAGTCAACCTGGCCCTCCACTCCATCCTGCAGCACCTGGACTCCCCGGGAACCTACGCCAGGATCCTGTTTGTGGACTTCAGCTCCGCATTCAACACCATCCGCCCCGCTCTGCTCCGGGACAAGCTGTCCCTGCTCAACGTGCCTGACTCCCTCTGCAGGTGGATCACCGACTTCCTGACGGACCGGAGGCAGCATGTGCGGCTGGGAAAGACTGTCTCAGACTCTGCTAGCATCAGCACTGGATCACCCCAGGGCTGTGTACTTTCCCCCCTACTCTTCTCCTTTTATACCAACTCCTGCACCTCCAGCCACCAGTCTGTCAAGTTGATCAAGTTTGCGGATGACACCACCCTCATTGGGCTCATCTCCAACGGCGACGAGTCCGCCTACAGGAGAGAGGTGGCCCAGCTGGCGTCCTGGTGCAACAACAACAACCTGCAGCTGAACGCTCTGAAGACAGTGGAGATGATTGTGGACTTCAGGAAAGTCACAACCCCTCTGCCCCCCCTCACCCTCACAGGCTCTCCCATCACCACTGCTGATTCCTTCCGCTTCCTAGGCACCACCATCACCAGGGACCTCAAGTGGGAGCCGACCATCAGCTCCCTCATCAAAAAGGCCCAGCAGAGGATGCTCTTCCTGCGGCAGCTGAGGAAGCTCAAGCTACCCACCAAGATGTTAGTGCAGTTCTACACAGCCATCATCGAGTCCATCCTCACCACCTCCATAACCGTGTGGTACGCAGGAGCCACTGCCAGGGACAGACTAAGGCTGCAGCGCGTCGTGCGCACTGCTGAGAAGGTGATCGGCTGCAAGCTCCCATCTCTCCAGGATCTGTACATCTCCAGAACCCGGAGGCGTGCTGGCCGGATCATAGCCGATCCCTCACACCCTGGTCACGTACTGTTTGCCCCCCTCCCCTCAGGTAGAAGACTTCGGTCCATCCAGACTAAAACCTCCCATCACATGAACAGCTTCTTCCCCTCTGCCATCAGACTGCTGAACACTAAGTGACTTATTGACTCTCGTGCACTATGTACAGCAGCTCAACCAGACTCATGTCAATCATCACTGTTTTCTTCCTGCATTACCGACTGCACTATATGGTTCTCCATTATCTGCTGCTCGCTAATATATTTTAACTGCTGACCAGTATTACTCACTCTTATTCTACACTTTATTGCATGTATAGTTTATTTCTTTTATTTTATCATGTTTAATGTTGCAGCATTGCACCGAGACAAATTCCTAGTTTGTGTACTACATGAACAATGGCAATAAATCTGATTCTGATTCTGACTCCATTTCTGCTTTCAAAAGACTTGTCTTCTCCACCACAGCTGCTCGTCAAGGCTGGCTGCCCCAGCTGAAAATTCACAGTCTGCTGATCTATAATGTTCTGAATAAGGCTTTACAAAATTATATATCAAGTTTTTAAATCAATGGATTGAAAATGTAGTTGGACATGTATAGGTTAGGGATTTGATTTTGGGTTGGTGAAATTATCTGCAAATTTAGCAGGGGGTCTTGGGCACGCAGTCCCCCAGTGGGGTCCGGGGCAGAGCCCCGGTGGGGGGGCAAAGCCCCCCGAAGCTCCTGGGTTTTTATGATTTTTAAGTACCAGAACTGTGCTTAAATGACATAAAACAAACAGCTGAATGTCACTTATTACTGTATAATATTGACTTATGTTCCAAGAAGACAGCATTCCTAAAATATTCCAGCAAGCATTATTCATCACATGTGTGGTGTTAAAAATATTTTTTAAATAAAGTCCAAAACATCTTCAGCAGGCAAGATGAAGAAAAGTGAAAAGTGAACTCCTGTGGCAGATATAAAGGTCTACATTTAACCATGAGAAACTCCAGGTTAGCTGAGCAGTGTCTCCCAACAGTGACAGAGTTCGTGCACCAAGCCTTGTTAATATAAATGCATACTCCCCCACCTCTGGTCTTACCGGAGTCATCAGCTGCTCTGTCTGCCCGGAGAGTGTGCCGTTCGGCCAGCTCAACAGCACCGTCAAGTAATTCAATTCAATTCTGTTTTATTTATAATGTGCCACATCACAACAAAAGCCATTTCGTGGCGCCACACAAGTACTCCACTATGTAGCCATGTTTCCGTGAAAATCATGATATTGCAGTTCATACGTTTCTTATTGTTGGTGATCCGAAGCTGTAGCTCATCCATTCTGTTCGCCACTGACCGTACATTAGCGAGGAAAATGCTGGGTAGAGAAAGCCGGTGCGGTGTTAGCTTTAGCTTAGCTCTTAGCCCTTTGCGCTTCCCCCGCCTTTGTTTACGGTCTCTACACCGCCTGCGAGCACTTCCGGTCGGCCGGGTAGCTTACCTAGCGTCGGGTGTTCTCCAGAGCTCAGGGATGAAACGTAGGTTGCTGATAAAAAGGTTGTTATTTTGTAATCCAATGTCCAAAAGTTAATTTCGGGTGTAGGATGTAAAAGCGAAGCTGTTCTGAACGAACAGACCCGAAATGAGCAGAAATATCGCTGCTAATCCGCAACATCTGAAGAAACGCTGAGCCTCGCGTTGTGCAAGCGCCGCCATCTGGTCTGAAAATTTTTGGAAGATTAAAAAAAAGCGGAATTCCGCGAATTAGCGGAAAAATCACATCCCTAATAGGTTGAATACCGGGGTCCACTTGGGGTGCTCACTTGGTCAGGGGTCCACTTGACCAGATCCATGGGTATTCGCCCAACTCGGCCCGCCGTGGGCCGATTGGTCATATATCTTATCCTTGCATCTCTAATGGTCTCTGACAAGATATCACTGGATAGATGGACCCATTCTCTGGAACAGATATTAAAACTGAGTTATTCAATCCAAAACCTAACGATAGGCTAAGCTTAACGATTGTCAACGATGAGCCGAGTTATACATATATTTTAAGAAGCTCATAAATATGTATTCTGCCTTTTTCAGGAGCTGGAAAACGAAGAAAGGGCTGGCCAATGACTGATATTCCTTTACTGATGAGAAGTCAACGGATTAAAACCAACCAACATATTTACATAGACCCATGTTTATTTTCACTGAATTGGGTTGACTCGGCAGGGGGTTGAGTAAATCTACAAATCGGATCCTGGGGTCGACTTGACCTGTTCGCGCCGACACAGGAGGAGACTAACGTTAGCTTAGCATCATGGCTGTAGCATTTCTTCACTGTGCACATGATAATAAAGCCTTTGAAGCTTGAAGTTTTCATGATAACAGGAAGTAAACTAACCTTCTCTCCTCGGCTCCATTTCTGATTTTAAATCCACACTGGCATTAACTGGGGATTCTAGATTGTCCTTAGGTATGACTGTGAGACTGAATGGTTGTCTGTCTCTCTGTGTTGGCCCTGCCACGGACTGGCGATCTGTCCAGGGTGGACCCTGCCTCTCGTCCAAAGATGCTGGGATAGGCTCCAGCCCCCCCGCGACCCGAAAAGGATTAAGCAGAAGAAGATGGATCAGTCAAGTCTCGGTGTCGGTCCAGGTCTGCTCTATCCACAGAACAGGACTCTGACGGAGATTCTGGATCCTGCTGCCATTCAACAAGCTAACCGGAAGTAGCATATAGCTAGCTAAGAGCGATTTCCGGTAGGAGTTTCAAAGAAAAAGTCAAAAACCTTTCCTAATCTCCTCAAGTTTTGTTGATGTCTCCAGGGATTCATCTTCTTCCGCTTAATCCTTTTCGGGTCGGGGCTGGAGCCTATCCCAGTATCTTTGGGCGAGAGGCAGGGTCCACCCTGGACAGATCGCCAGTCCATCACAGGGCCAACACAGAGAGACAGACAACCATTCACTCTCACAGTCATACCGAAGGACAATTTAGAATCCCCAGTTTGATGCCAATTAACCTAATTTGCATGTTTTTGGCATGTGGGAGGAAACCGGAGAAATCCCGGAGTAAACCCACGCAGACATGGGGAGAACATGCAAACTCCACACAGATCACTGTTGGTCGGGAGCTGGGATCGAACCCAGGATCCCCTGGCCAAGGCTGAGTTGCTGTGCTGCTGCAGTGCTAACCACTCCATCACCGCACCGCGCTGTCTCCAGTGATTAAAGAAAAAAAAAAATCTTTTGAGTGAAAATGTTTTTCCCTAAACCAAATCAAATCCACACAGTGAAAGAAGCACTTGCTCATAGTGCTGCAATGATTAGTCAGTTAATTACCTAATTGATGGACAGAAAATTGATCAACAACCAATTTAATAATTGACTATTCCTTATGGAACCTTTTCCTGTAACAATTGTAAACTGTAACACTGCACGGTGGCGCAGTGGTTAGCACTGCAGCAGCACAGTTTACCCTTGGCCGGGGGATCGTGGGGATCGTGGGGATTGTGGGTTCGATCCCAGCCCCAGACCAACAGTGATCTGTGTGGAGTTTGCATGTTCTCCCCGTGTATGCGTGGGTTTACCCCGGGATTTCTCCGGTTTCCTCCCACATGCCAAAAACATGCAGGTTAGGTTAATTGGAGACTCTAAAGTGGCCCTAGGTGTGAATGTGTGTGTGAATGGTTAAGGGATAGCGCCGTATCGTGGCTGCTTCATCCATCCAGGTGGTGGATGACCCTCAATTTCCCCTCTGGGTATCAATAAAGTATACTAAATCTAAAAAAAAAATGATCATTTTAAGTTCTTAAACATGAAAAATTGTCACTTCTCTTATTTTTGCATTACAAGTTAAATTATTTTGAGTTTTGATTGACACACCATGACATTTGATAAGGTCACCTTCAGCTCTGGGATATTGTGCTGCACATTTCTGACTATTTTTAAAAATATATTTCATCAATCCAATGATCAGTTGACTAATCAAAAAAAAAAATCAGATTCATTTTTAACAAAAATAATAGTGCAGCCCTGCTTGCTCACCATCGACTCACTTCCAACATCCTGTGTGATTACTGTTATGTCCTTATCTTGGTCGTCAAGGAGGAGGCTCAGGGTGCAGTTGAACGTCACTTTATTGATACAACAAGAACTCATGATAGGTGTTCCGTACAGGCCAAGGGGTCAACAGCAAAGAGACCGTGTCTCTTCCAGCCATGCCCTTTATACCCCGGGTGACGGCGGAACCGGAAAGGTGGGCCGTCACCCCCATGGGTGTACCATAGTACCCATGGGTGTACCCAGCACCACCTTTGTACACCACAATTACCACAAAGATGCTACAGAGAATGTGAAGGTAAAACACTTTATCACAAGGTGTGAAAGATTTCAAGCCTTTGTGGTTTGAATTTTGGTGGCTATGACTGACAGCTTTTCAAAATTCTTTGTTTGTTTAGAAGTTGTTGAATGCACACAGATATCATGCAAAAACACTGGACAGGAAATATTTCTGGAGCCATGATGGCGATTTCAAAAAGTTCACAAAATTACAAAGGATGAAGTCACTTTTTAGAAGTATGGATTGAAAAACTTCCCTGTACTCTCTGTTTTAATTAATGTTTAATTAATCTTTAACCTTTTTCATGTTGTCATTGTTGTCTTATTGCAATGTTTACACATTTCTTTGTGTTTCTCTGTAGGTGAGAAATTTTTCTGGTGTTTTGGGATTAATAAAGGCTTAAAGGTCCAGAGGGGAGCATTTTCATGAAAATAAAGATTTAAAAAAAAAAAAAATCAACAAAGTGTTTAGAAGTGTACCCAATCTAAGTCTTAATGTTCTTCTAAAAATTAGTATATTGATGAAAAAAATATTTTTTAATTTTTGACGGGTCGACAGTCATGTAAATATTTATATTCTAGAAGACTGATGATGAGAAAGAAAGTGTTCAGTCAGAATTTCAGAGCCAATACAACCAATGGGTTGATGTCACGTGCTATCGCCTTGGCGTAACACTCGGGTTGCCAAACTGTGATGAGAAGGCTGCCATGGCTGCTTCTGAAAGTAAAAGTTCACTCCGTTATCCTCCTCAAGTAAGAAGGGATAAATGAAGGAGCAAGACCAGAATAAGTATTGGTTCAGCTTTTGAACCCATAAAGGGTTCAAAAGCCATACAGAGGTTGCCAATAGCGCTGATCGAGGAGTTAGCCAAAGCGCTAAAAATAGCTTTCACTACTGCGCATGCGTGTGTTTACTTGGCTGAAGTAGGACAAACTTTCTAGGCCACTGCATCGCGTGAATGGAGCAAGGCAGGTGTGCCTGAGGGGAATTAACTTCACAATGGCTATGCAAATGGTGTCAAGTGAGACTGAAGGGACTATGAAGAAGACAGGAGCGACTAGACACTGCTGCTATGGTCTTTGCAACAGTGATAGCAGATACAGCGACCGTGAGCACATGAAAAATGTGGGATGGATACCATTCCCCAAACCTAAACAAAACTTTGAGAAATGTCAAAAATGGGTCAGAGCTTGCAGCCGTGAGGGGTTTACTGTTGAAAAAGTGAAAAAATGGACTTACATCTGCACAAAGCATTTTGTTGGAGGCAATGGCCCAACTGAAACTCATCCTGACCCTATTCCTGCAAACTACAATGTCAGTCAGGTATGCGGATTTTAATGATTTGTGGATTGTATAAAATTGCAGAGGTCAAAGAAACAGGTTGACTATAGATGCCACTTCAATGCCTTTGAATTTACTTGAAGTATACTGAAATCTTGACAAGGAATTAGTGCTCGTTATCTCTAGATGATATTTTTGTTAACATAATATCAGTATGCCAAACATTGTGTCAAGTAGACCCTTGCATTTATTAAGTTATTCATTTACTGTACATATAGTTTAATTTTATTTTTTTTTTGGCATTAACAGGTCATGAAGGCATCTCAAAAAAGGAAGCCACCAATGGCACGCAGTAGCAGTCTGTCCTGCCCATCAAAGAAAAAAAAGTTTACCATGCATCAATTTATTGAGTATAAACATGCTGGATTAAATTTTATGAAAGACAAAACTGAATAATTTTTTTTTTTTTTTGGTTCAGAGGGATAATTAAGATAATTAAGATAGCACAACAATTTGTTTTAACCATGTCAACGGGCGGGACTCGGTGGAGGAGCTGGACAGGAGCTCGGTTACGGCGGCGGTAAGCAGCGGGACTAGCAGCGGAGGGGGACTAACTGAGGCCCAGCTGGATTCGAGGTCGATTGGATCGGATCGGATACTGACGACACAAGCTGAGATCGTTTTTTTACTATCCACAGGTCAGTAAAAATGCCACCAAAGAAGGAGGAGATGGAAGAGATCAAAAAATCTCTGAACTTCTTGTCAGAAGAAGTGGCCAAATTGGTTAGCCAGCAGGCCAAAATAATAGGCCTAATGGAAGATGTACGAGCCTTACAATTAACAATTCAAGAAAAAGACAAAAAAATTACGGACTTGGAGCAACGCGTCGAGGATCTTGAACAAGGTTCTCGTATGGATGACCTAGTTATAAGTGGACTAGACATCAAATATCAGTCATACGCTCATGCCACAACAGGACTGAGAGGTGAGGAGGCTCCCCCGAGTGAATCAGTCTCCCTAGAAAACCAGGTGCTTCAGTTCCTTGGCAGTAAAGATATAAAGGTAGAAACAAATGCAATTTCAGCCTGTTATGCTTTACCCAGGAAAGATAATAAAGCAAAGAAATCAATTGTGATGCACTTTGTGAACAGAAGGGTAAAGAATGACATACTGAGGCAGGCCAGAAAGCTACGGGGGACACAAGTTTACCTAAATGAACACCTAACAAAAACAAATGCTGAAATCGCACGGCAAGCACGGATGCTGAAAAGACAAAATAAGATACAGGCAACATGGACAAGAAATTGTAGAATTTGGATCAAACTAAATGGAACACCTGAGCAAGCAAAGAGTATAATGATCAGAGATGTGGGGCAATGGAGGGCAATGGATCAGCGTTCTTGTCGCGCCCTCCGCCAGTACCCGGGCTCGCCTGGGGAAGCTAATGATCCTACCAGCAGACTAAATTCGAAGAGACGACGCCTCTGTGCCAAGTCAAAGAAGAATCCTAGTCACAGTCCTAAAGCCGAAAGCAAACAGCCCCAAGAGCCCTTTGTGGTAGGATCTGCCCTTCGCATATTACAACTAAACGTTGAAGGCCTATCTGCAGCCAAGCGAAGCCTTATCGAAGTCCTCGCCTTCCAACATTCGATTGATGTAATCTGCCTCCAAGAGACTCATATTGGCACAGAGGAAGCTGGCCGCTTCACCATCAAAGGCTTTGACCTCCTGTGCTATGTTCTACATGCTAAACATGGACGTGCCACCTATGTGCGTTCTGACATAGTTGAAGCAAATCACCTGATAACAACACATTTCTCAGACACCATAATCATTGGTGGCTTCCATATTGTCAATGTGTACAAGCCCCCTAATGCCAACTGGGATCTGCAGGTCTTACCCACCCTACCCCACCCTGCCATCTATGTGGGGGACTTTAACAGCCATCACCCTGACTGGGGGTACCCAGCAGTGGACAGTGATGGGGAGGCACTTTCAGACTGGGCATCCAGAAATGACCTCGCTTTGATATACGACCCCAAACAAAGAGGAACCTTCCACTCTGCTAGGTGGAAGAAGGACTATTCTCCTGACCTGTGTTGGATCAGCTCTTTGAATGGGGAGCTATATCCTACACAGATCCACATTCTTGATGATTTTCCACACAGCCAACACCGGCCCCTGCTTGTACACATTGGCCTACAACTTCCAGTCATATACAGCCCAAGGAAGATGCGCTGGAACTTCCACAAAGCCAACTGGAAGAAATTCAGTGAAACTCTGGACCGGAGCGTTGTTACCATCCCACTCCACACCATCACTGTAGATGAAGCATACAACCGCTTCTGCAGCGCAATCTTCAAGGCTGCTCACACTGCAATCCCACGAGGCTACCAACCCCTCTATGTCCCATGTTTGGACGGAGAAAGTGCTGCCCTCCTACAATCCTATCAAACATCAGGGGACCCAGAGATAGCAGACCATCTCATTGAATCGCTAAATACAGCCCGGCGAAAGAAATGGGAGGAGACAGTTGCTGACTGGAGCTTTACCCACTCTAGCAGGAAATGTTGGAGCCTCATCCGTCACCTAGGAGCTACACAGAAGCCCCCTAGCCAAAGCCAAGCATCCGTCACACCCAACCAAGTTGCATCCCACCTACTGACTATCGCCAAAGCACCCCAAGACAAAGACACCAGAAGAGCAGTTACAACTGAGCTAAAAAAAACACCAAAAAATGCCTGTAGAGGAAACAAACCCTGAGCCCTTCGAGGCTGCTGAACTGGAGAAAGTCCTACAGGGCCTGAAATGTGGAAAGGCAGCAGGATACGATAACATCTTCCCAGAATTCATGAAAAATCTTGGCCCCCGAGCCCTAACCTGGTTGACACAATTCTACACAAGGATCACACAAACAAACTCGATCCCAAAGAAATGGCGGACAGCAAAGGTCATTGCCATCCCAAAACCTGGCAAAGACCACAAACTACCAGCAAGCTACCGCCCAATCTCCCTACTCAGCGTTCCTTACAAAATTATGGAGCGCCTAATACTGCAACGCATTTCCCCAGAAATAGAGGATATTCTAAGTGTGGATCAAGCAGGTTTCCGCAAGGACCGCAGTACAGGAGAACAAGTACTGGCCCTAACCCCCTTCATCGAAAATGGCTTCGAGAGCAGACTGAAGACAGGGGCTGTGTTTCTCGATCTTACAGCCGCCTATGATATGGTCTGGCACAAAGGCCTCCTCCTGAAACTTATAAAGGCAATCCCTGCTTGGGCAACAGCAATTATAAAAACCCTGCTGACCAACCGAAGGTTCAGAGTCCACCTCAGTCAGAACACAAGTGCATGGAGAATGCAGAAAAACGGACTCCCACAAGGCTCAGTGCTAGCTCCAACTCTGTTCAACCTCTACATAAACGACCTGCCTACTACAAAATCCCGCAAATTCATCTATGCAGACGACATCTGTTTGGCATTCCAAGCACCAGACTTTGAACCACTGGAACGGGTGCTCACGGAAGATCTTGCCAAACTGGACCAGTTCTACAAAATCTGGCGCCTAAAACCAAGCCCAGCAAAAACCGTCTCCAGTGTATTCCATCTCCACAATGCAAAAGCTGCCAGAGAACTAAACATCCACCTGAGCGGACTCAAGCTTAAGCATGCCCCAAATCCAACTTATCTTGGAGTGACCCTTGATAGGACCTTATCCTTCAAGGAACATCTAAAGGGGATGGCTGCTAAGGTGAAGCCAACAGGACAACATCATCTGCAAACAACAGAGATGAGATCCTGTGGTCACCAAGCATGACACCCTCTGTTCCCTGGCTGCGCCTAGAAATCCTGTCCATAAAAATTATGAACAGGATCGGTGACAAAGGGCAGCCCTGGCCGAGTCCAACTCTCACTGGGAATGACTCCGACCGAGTGTTGGCAATACGAACCAAACTCTCACAACGGTCGTACAGAGACCGAATAGCTCGTAACAACAAGCCCGATACCCCATACTCCCGAAGCACCCACCACAAAAATCCACGAGGGACGCAGTCAAATGCCTTCTCCAAGTCCACAAAACACATGTAAACTGGTTGGGCAAACTCCCACGAACCCTCAAGAATTCTCGAGAGGGTAAAGAGCTGGTCCGATGTGCCACGGCCAGGACGAAAACCACATTGCTCCTCCTGAATCCGAGGTTCGACCAATGGCCGGACTCTCCTCTCCAGTACCTTGGCATAGACCTTCCCAGGGAGGCTGAGGAGTGTGATCCCTCTAAAGTTGGAGCACACCCTCCGGTCCCCTTTTTTGAAGAGAGGAACCACCACCCCGGTTTGCCATGCCAAAGGCACTGCCCCCGACCTCCACGCAATGTTGCAGAGGTGTGTCAACCATGACAACCCAACAACATCCAGGGCCTTGAGGTACTCAGGGCGAATCTCGTCCACCCCCGGGGCCCGGCCACCAAGGAGATTTTTAACCACCTTGGCGACCTCAGCCCCTGTGATAGGCGAGTCATCTCCCTCGTCCCCAAACCCTGCTTCCTCTGTGGAAGGCGTATCAGTGGGATTGAGGAGATCCTCGAAGTATTCCTTCCACCGCCCGACGATATCCCCAGTTGAAGTCAACAGTGTCCCATCCGCACCATACACAGTGTGGACGGGGAGCTGCTTTCCCCTCCTGAGCCGCCGAACAGTTTGCCAGAATCTCTTTGAAGCCGACCGAAAGTCTTGTTCCATGGCCTCACCGAACTCCTCTCATACCTGCGTTTTTGCTTCAGCAACCACCCGAGCTGCACTCCGCTTGGCCTGCCGGTACACCTCAGCTGCGTCGGGAGTCCCACAAGCCAACCAAGCTCGATAGGACTCCTTCTTCAGCTTAATGGCCCCCCTCACCACTGGTGTCCACTACTTGGTTCGGGGGTTGCCACCACGAGATGCACCAACCACCTTGCGGCCGCAGCTCTGGGCCGCTGCTTCAACAACAGAGGTGGAGAACATGGCCCATTCAGACTTCATGTCTCCAGACTCCCTCGGAATGTGGTTGAAGTTCTTCCGGAGGTGGGAGTTGAAGACCTCCCGGACAGGGGCCTCAGCCAGACGCTCCCAGCACACCCTCACTATACGTTTGGGTCTACCAGGTCTGAATGGCTTCCTCCCCTGCCATCGGATCCAACTCACCACCAGGTGGTGATCAGTTGACAGCTCTGCACCTCTCTTTACTCGGGTGTCCAAGACATATGGTCGCAGGTCTGATGATACGATAACAAAATCGATCATCGACCTGCGACCTAGGGTGTCCTGGTGCCAGGTGCACATATGGACACCCTTATGCTTGAACATGGTGTTCATTATGGACAGACTGTGGTTAGCACAGAAGTCCAATAACTGAACACCACTCGGGTTCAGATTGGGCAGGCCGTTCCTCCCAATCACCCCCCTCCAGGTTTCACTGTCGTTGCCCACGTGCGCATTGAAGTCCCCCAGTAGGACAATGGAGTCTCCAGGAGGAGTACCCTCCAGCACCCCAGTCACAGACTCCAAAAAGGGTGGGTACTCTGAAACATCATTTGGTGCATAGGCACAAATGATGGTCAGGACCCGTTTCCCAACCCGAAGGCGCAGGGAAGCAACCCTTTCGTCCACTGGGGAAAACTCCAATATAGAGGCAGCAAGGTGGGGCGATACAAGAATACCCACCCCTGCTCGTCGCCTCTTGCCCGGGACAACTCCAGAAAAGGCCAAGCTCCAGCCCCTCTCCAGGAGACTGGTTCCGGAACCGGAGCTGTGTTTTGAGGTGAGGCCGACTATATCTGGCCGGTATCGCTCAACCTCGTACACCAGCTCAGGCTCCTTCCCCACCAGAGAGGTGACATTCCACGTACCAAAAGCCAGTTTAGAAAGCTTGGGATCAGTCCGCCAAGGTCTCCGCCTTTGACCGCCACCTAATCCACATAGCACCGGACCCCCATGATCCCTCCTGCAGGTGGTGAACCCACTGGAGGGCGGACCCATGTAACTCCTTCGGGCTGAACCCGGCCGGGTCCCATGGGTGGAAACCTGGCCACCAGACGCTAGCCTTTGAGCCCCTCCCCCAGGCCTGGCTCCAGGGTGGGGCCCCGGTAACCCCATACCGGGCGGGGTACACTGAATCCTTGATATACAATTTATCATGAGAGTCTGTTGGATCGTTCTTAGTCTGGCCCTTCACCCAGGACCAGTCTGTCTTGGGAGACCCTATCAGAGGCAAATTGCCCCTGGACAACATAGCTCCTGGGATCACTGGGGCACGCAATCCCCCCCACCACGATAAGGTGACGATCCATGAGGAGGAAAAGGTAAAATATCCAAATCAATTGCAATATTACACAGAGTGAAATATTTGCTGAATCAACCCACACTATATACCTTGTATCATTCATTAATACTCCCATACATGACATATTGTAATGAAGTATGGGGAAATACATATAAAACAAACTTATATCCACTCTTTATGCTTCAGAAGAGAGCTATTAGAATAATAAACAAAGCAGCTTACAGGGAACCAACAAACCCACTTTTTCTTAAATTAAAAGCTCTCAAGTTGAAAGATCTGGTTGACTTTAAAACTGCAATAATAATGTTTAAAGTGAAGAATCTATCACTGCCCGCAAATATCCAAAAGTTGTTCCAAATAAGGGAGAATCAATACCATTTTACAGGAACATGTATATTTCAAAAACCTTCAGTGAGAACTACCACCAAGCAACACTGTGTTTCAGTGCAAGGAGTCAGATTATGGAACGATTTTGGACCTGAATTAAAATCATGTACAACGCTTGGACAATTTAAACAAAAACTAAAGGAAGAAATACTCCAAACATATATACAAGATGACATGTAAAATCACATAAGGATTGTCATATCCAGCCTGTGTTGTGTTGTAGCTTAGTTTTTGTTTTGTTTGTTTTTCTTTTTTTCTGTCACATTTTGTCTTAGCTTTGTTTTTGAATTGTAATCGCTTAGCTTAGCTTAGTTTTTTTTTCTGTCACATTTTGTCTTAGCTTTGTTTTTGAATTGTAATCGCTCTTGTGTTGTTTTTTTTTTTCTTCTCTTTTTTTCTCTTTTGAATTCTTGGATGGAATATGGGTGGGCAATATAAGCTGCGGCTTCAGCCATCACCCATTTCGGATAACTGAATATAATATATATATATATATATATGATATAGATATATGATATGATAGCTGAATTTCGGTGGTGAACTCCGATATCGCGGCCAGCTGTCTTTGTTGCCGGCCTGACCAAGGCTCTGAAATCTTGGCCATCGCAAACGTTAACGGCTTATGGTCCACGAACGCGGTAAAACGGCGCCCCTCGAGCCACAACTGGAAATGGCAGGTGGCCAAATGCAGGGCCAAAAGCTCCCTGTCGAACGCGCTGTACTTCCGTTCGTTATCGCGCAAGGTTTTGCTGAAAAACGCAAGGGGTTGCCAGCTCCCCGCTACAAACTGTTCAACGACCGCCCCCACCGCTAAATCAGAAGCGTCCGTGGTGAGCGCCATACGTGCCGTTGGCACCGGGTGTGCCAACAAAACAGCATTCGCCAGGGCTGATTTGACCTGGGAGAATGTGCGCTCCCGCTCCGGGAACCACTCGATCTTATTCGCAGGTTTTTGCTTTTTAAGTGCCGCGTACAATGGTTGCATGAGCTGCGCTGCGCCTGGGAGGAAGCGGTTATAAAAATTAACCATTCCCAAAAATTTCTGCAATGCTTTGACAGTCTGAGGTTGGGGAAAATCCGTTATTGCGCGTACTTTATCGGGCAGAGGAACCGCTCCTTCTGGTGAAACGCGGTGCCCCAAAAAATCGATTTGCGCAACCCCAAACTGGCACTTCGCTGGATTAATTATTAACCCGTGCTCTGCCAGCCTCTGAAAAACCGCTGTGAGGTGGCTTTCATGTTCGTCTTCGGACGTGCTGGCTACCAAAATATCATCCAAGTAGACAAACACGAAAGGGAGGTCGCGTAAAACTGCATCCATCATGTGCTGGAATGTCTGCGCAGCCCCCTTGAGTCCAAACGGCATACGCAAAAACTCGAAAAGCCCAAAAGGAGTTATTACCTCTGTTTTGGGTATGTCCTGAGCACGGACTGGGACTTGAAGGACCCGCGCACCAAATCTATTTTAGAAAAAATACACGCCCCCGCTAAATGTACCGAAAAATCCTGGATGTGCGGAATCGGGTAGCGGTCTTGAGCTGAAGCGTTATTCAACCTGCGGAAATCACCGCAAGGCCGCCACGAGCCATCAGCCTTGGGGACCATATGTAGTGGTGATGCCCAGGGGCTGTTAGAGCGTCTAATGATGCCCAGTTTTTCCAGGTTGGCGAATTCCTCGTGCGCTATGGCAAGTTTAGCTGGGTCCAAGCGCCGAGCTTTTGCAAAAACGGGGGGCCCGGTGGTAGTTATAAAGTGCTCCACCCCATGTTTAGCCACCGACGCCGAAAACGTTGGGACTGTGAGTGCTGGAAACTGAGTGAGTAGTGCTTGAAACTTACCACCCGCAGCTGTGACGTTGGGCTGTGCAGTAGGCGGGACCACCCGGGCTGTACAGGAAATGCTGTGAAAAGACAGTGTATTAACCAGACATCTATTAGCAAGATCAACCAATAAACCATTCAAGCACAAAAAATCAGCACCTAACATGTTATGACTGACTGCTGCCACGACGAAGGTCCACTCAAATGTCCGACCGTGAAAAGACAGGGGGAGGGTCTTCTCCCCGAAGGTCTTGATCGTCGAACCGTTCGCCGCCAACACCAGGGGTCCGCTGGAAGGCGCCAGCCGATCAGAGTGGAGGGGTGTGATGAAACTCAGCTGGGAGCCTGTGTCCACCAGGAACTGCCTCCCTGATTTCCTGTCCGTGAGGTAGAGCAGCTTATTCTTCGCGCTGAGAGCAGCAGTTGCTACCGACTCTCGGGCCTGGCGTTTTCCTGAGCGCTTGAACTGGCACGGGGGGATGCATTTGTGTGCCCTCTCGGCGAAGCTGGCTGCACGGTGGCGCAGTGGTTTAGCACTGTGGCAGCACAGTTTTACCCTCGGCCGGGGGACCGCGGGGATCATGAGATCGTGGGTTCGATCCCAGCCCCCGACCAACAGTGAGCTGTGTGGAGTTTGCATGTTCTCCCCGTGTTGCGCGGGTTTACTCCGGGATTTCTCCGGTTTCCTCCCGCACACCAAAAACATGTAGGTTTAGGGCGCTCGCGCACGCAGCGACCAGCAGCTGGTGGCTTGTCACCAGACTGCAAACCAAGTCTACCTACGGGTACAAATAAGTAACAAAAAAAAAAAAAAAAAAAAAAAAAAAAAAAAAAGCGTCGATGATAAAAGCAGAGGGCGTCGCACGCCCTGCGTCTCCTGGTCTCTGCCGCTGCCGACGTCAGCGCATCTGGTGTTGCAGCCTCTGGCCCCCTGCCGTCTCCGGGCGTTGCGCTCAGCTCCGCTGCTGCCGTTGTGGCCGTGTGCCCTCTATGGGCGTCGACGAGTCGCTGTGCCTCCTGGCCCAGCTCGTGGTAATCTCGGTTGGTCAGCAGCTGCGAGCTGGCCAGGGTGACTCTCACCGCTGACGGTAGTGTCCTGAGGAAAAGATGGGCGAAGATAAAGCCGTCATCGTCCTCGCCTCTCAGACTCAGCATCCTCACCATCAGGTCAGCGGGCCTGTCTGCTTCGCCTTCAGTCAACATCAGGAGCTTCTCTGCCCGCTCTCCCAGCAAGGGGGTGAAAGCGCGGATGAGAGCGGCTTTCAATGCGCCGTACTTGTCGACGTCTGGTGGGTGGTTAGTCAGGCTGTCCACCCTCTGTGCTGTGAGGCTGTCCAGTTTTGCTACTACATGGTAGAATTTCGTTGCATCTGCTGAAATTCTCTGGAGGTGAAACTGCGCCTCGACAGTGTTGAACTAGGCACGTGGGCTGTGCTGCCAGAAATTGGGCAGCTGGACTGCAGTAGCTGCGCTAGCCTGGTTGGCTCCTGATGACTCTGGTGTATGAAGGTCGTCCATACTTTGTCGTAGGGTCACCAGTGTAGAGAATGCGTTCAAGGATGAGGCTGAGTTTATTTCTCAGAGTCATCTTTATTGAGTGAACACATGCTCTATCAATCTCTAGGCAGGAAAAGAGACTGAGCAATCAAATACCACATTCTTATACTCTGCTGGAGCCACGACCCTCGGTCACATGTTGCTTAAGCGAACATATAATCACATGGTACATAGTCTCAGTCACAATGCACTCTTTCATGTCTCACTATTGTCTCTTATCCCTCGATGGTCCGGGAATCCTCCTGGGACATCCTCTCAGAGACAAGGGCCAAAACTCACACCTACTCGTCATCTCCTGTAGATCTCTGCAGGTCCAGACCTCTTTTGTCCCACGAGACGTGGAGTCCCCAATACACATACAGTCATACATTTGTGAGGAAATATGAACTCAATATATGCGCCACAATGTCTGTCATTCAGACAGTGGCATTTTTTCCTGGTGTCAAGCAAAGCTTTGACATGTGGCATGGGTCCAAGAATCTTGCAAAAAGGATCTCATCTGTAAGTCTTGCCAATCATTACAATATCCTAACTATCCAGAAATAAATTACAAAAAAATAAAAGATGGATTTGTGTCTGTACTCTCTAGGCAGCTAAAATGAAGGGGCAGGCTGTGTTAGTTCTGTGGCTGCATGATATCGTTGCTCATTTTTAGTGGTGCTGTAACAAAGCTGCAACGCATGATGACTTCATGGTAGGTGCAACATTTCTTGTATTCCTGCAACAACACAAAAAATTGTGCTGCCATTCTTTAACTGCCAATGATGTTAAGAAATTATCACACTTGATGTGCAAGTGTTCTGTGTTTAGAATAAAATGGGTTTTACAGTTATTATCATTAAGCCCCAATATTAAAATAAAGGGATCATTATTTATTCCTAAGTAAATTTAGTGCACAGCAGAAGTCACTTGACTTCTTGAGCCCCGTAATAGCTGAATTTAAAATCAGATTAAGGGCTTCTCAAGTAGAAAACTGTAATATTTTATTTCACCTCTCTTTAGAAATTGTGGCTTGGCCTTCTCCACCACGTGGTGAACGAGCACAAATAGGTGGAAGGACAAGGTCTACATGAGGCACTGGAGAACAGCTCCACCAAACAAAAGCTGGAAAAAGGCTCAGTGGCTTCCCAGGTCCTCCCCCATATTGTGGTGGACAAGTGGTGGTTACCGACGGTCCACAAGTACCTGACCTTTAGGTGAGTACGATGGAAATTCGTTCATGCCAACAGAGAGAAAAAGGACAATCATTAATGTGAATGTGTTTTCGCAGATCAGCTGCAGACCTTGAGGCTTTTCAAAATCATCTTCTAATGTCTGCCAGCAAAAGGTTCTCCTTTAACCCACCTGGATATGAGGCCCGGACCCTTTGAGCTGCACTGGACTATAAGCAGCACAGGGACCGTCTGGTGAGGAAGACAGTTGACGGCAAGCCAGTGTAAGTTTTGTACCACCAAAACATTTTGCACACAATAATCTATAAACCTTAATACTTGGATTATAATTTAAAATGTCTTTTTTGGAGATGATTTATTAATCTTAAACCTTTTTGGCAATTTTACAGAAGCGATTGTTTTTCTTAATATTTAGTGAATACTCTGGTACGTCCATCCAGTCATATTTATTTATAGTTTTTCAAACTGAATTAATTACTAATATGAATTTGCTAATACTTGATGTTCTCAGGACCAGGAGAGTGTATAAAAAGAACACAAGGCGCTGGAGTGTCGACGCGGTCAAGGAGGAGAAGACTTATGACCACATTCCACCCCTCTTGTGTATGCAGTTCAAATAATTTTAGATATGATATGACCTGATAGTGCTGTGATATGATGCAAATCCTAGGATGAAAACACTGTTATGCCAACCTTATATCTGTACTGCACAAACCAAAACAAAGCCAGTAGTTTCACACTGCCATGTTAATTCATCACACTGCTACCACAGATTCATCTATATGGTCATTGTCTCTGTGCCGTACTCCTCTGGTCCTCTGCCCCCTCCTGCGTCTCCCTCTGCCTTGACCACGGCTGACCTCAGTCAAGCTGGCATCGGAGGTGTCTACCTCTGGCTGCAGAATAAGTCGATGGATTAGCCATAGCAACAGCTCGTTTTAGAACAGCATTCTTGGCTAAAACGCTGAACATAAACAAACCACAAGAGTGTGCTACAGCATATCTGCATGAAACACTCAACAAACAGCAAAGTCCTTAAAGTCAACGACAGTTTTGCCATGATTACATTATCAAAATTGTGTAATGTATCAGGTTCAATCACATCTGTGAAACGTTAGCATTACTATAAATTACTACTACTTATATGACAGTAATTTAAAAAAATGTTGAAGAGAGATATGCATCAAATAAGACTGTTAAAATCACTGGGCACTATACCACAAAAGATTCATTGATTTACATGCTTTTTCTGGCTCGTAACCCACTGAAACTGAGATTTCTGTAGAGTCTGCTGCTGCCTGTTGATGCTTATTTCCAGCACCATTCGTGTCGCTACCTGGCAACCTGTATAATGTTATCATGAAGCAACAGTGAGTGGGACACCTACTGGCCAGAAGGTCATAATGTTACCTCTTGCAACTTTAAGGTTATTTGAGAAAACAGAGCAGTTTATGAAGCTGAGGAGGGACAGGACAATTTGATTTAGAATAATTTGATGATCCGTCCATCCATCCGTTTTCTACCGCTTTTCCGGAGGTCCGGGTCGTGGAGGCAGCAGTTCAAGCAGAGAAGCCCAGACTTCCCTCTCCCCAGCCACCTGCTCCAGCTCTTCAGAGAGGATACCAAGGTGTTCCCAGCCCAGCTGGGAGACAGAGTCTCTCCAGCAAGCCCTTGGTCTGCCCTGGGGTCTCCTCTCAGAGGGATGTGCTCGAAACACCTCAAGTGTGAGGCGTTCAGAAGGCATCCTAATCCTAATCAGATGCCCATACCACCTCAACTGGCTCCTTTCAATGTGGAGGAGCAGTGGTTCTACTTTGAGCCTCTCCCGAATAACTGAGCTCCTCACCCAATTTCTAAGGGTGAGTCCAGCAATGCTACGAAGAAAGCTCATTTCAGCTGCTTGTATCCATGATCTCGTTCTTTCGGTTATTACCCAAAGCTCATGACCATAGGTGAGGGTAGGGATAGGGTTGCTTGTCCCTAACCCGGAGAGGACAATCCACCTTTTTCTGGCTGAGGACCATGGACTCAGACTTGGAGGTACTTACTCTCATCCTAGCCGCTTCACACTCAGCGGCAAACTGTCCCAGTAAGACCTATAGGTCACTGCTGGATGAAGCCAGCAGGACAACATCATCTGCAAACAACAGAGATAAGATCCTGTGGTCACCAAGCATGACACCCTCTGTTCCCTGGCTGCACCTAGAAACCTGTCCATAAAAATTATGAACAGGATTGGTGACAAAGGGAAGCCCTGGCGGAGTCCAACTCTCACTGGGAATGAGTCCGACCGAGTGTTGGCAATACGAACCAAACTCTCACAACGGTCATATAAAGACCGAATAGCTCCTAACAACAAGCCTGACACCCCATACTCCCAAAGCACCCCCCACATAAAAGCACAAGGGACGCGGTCGAATGCCTTCTCCAACTCCACAAAACACATGTAAACTGGATGGGCAAACTCCCACGAACCCTCGAGGATTCTCAAGAGGATAAATAGCTGGTCTGATGTGCCACAGCCAGGACAAAAACCCCATTGCTCCTCCTGAATCCGAGGTTCAACCAGCGGCCGGACTCTCCTCTCCAGTACCTTGGCATAGACCTTCCTAGGGAGGCTGATGATGCTGATCTCAAAAACGTTCCATCACATCTGAAGTGGTAATCAGATTTTTCTGATGTTTTTTGTCTACGGTGGTGAACCTGCAGGAACCGAGGCTCAGCTGTGAAGAGAATGGGCTGGACTCAAGATTTATAAAATAAAACTGATATTTGATTGCAATAACCACAATAAAATGGAGTGGTGGCCTATTTGATAGAGCATCTGCCCCACAACCGGGAGGTTGGGGTTCCAGTCATTTCTGGGTCAAACCAAAGACCATATAAAAATGGTACTTTTTATATAATGGGCTTCAACTTTGGACAGCAGTCCTGCAACTCAGAGGCGGGTTCCCTTGCCAGGTTATCCTGACTGTGTGGAACATTCAATTCAATTCAACTTTATTTATATATCGCCATTTCACAACAACAGTCATCTCATAGCACTTTCAACTGTAGGGGGAACCCCCACAGTTGCAGAAAGACCCCAGCAATCAGGCGATCCCCTGTGAGCAAACACTTGGCGACGGTGGAGAGGAAAAACTCCCTTTTAACAGGAAGAAACCTCCAGCAGAACCAGGCTCAGGGAGGGGCAGTCATCTGCTGTGACTGGCTGGGGGGTGAGGGGACAGAGAAGATGAAAAGAACAGACATGTAGAGAGCAAACAGCACAATGGGGACTCAATCTATGGGAAAGAACAAACAGATGTTAATGACCAGCAAAAAAAAAAAAAAAAAATAAATAAATCATTGAGAGTGAAGAAAGGAGTGAGGCCCAGTGCATTATAGGAGATCCCCCGGCTGACTAAACCTATTAGCAGCATAACTAAGGGAGGGTTCAGAAACACGTGATCCCTCCCTAATTGTAGGCTATATCAAAAAGGAAGGTTTTAACCCTATTCTTAAAAACAGAGATCAAGTCTGACTCCCAAATCCAGATTGGCAGCTGGTTCCACAGGAGAGGAGCTATCTGAAGAAATAGTGGGCGCGTTGAAGAAGGCTGCTGCCCTTCGTTCTAGACTCAGTATTTTGAGTGGTGCTGCGGAGCAGGGCTTGGATGGTACGTTGAAGGTGGCTCTCCCTTTGCACTGCTGGCTGGAGTTTCCCCCACAGAAAGAAAGTCTATACACCACCCTAACGGCAAGTTACACTCACTACACTCACTGATGAGTGAGTGGCTAGCGCCTACCAGTCTGTGGCTATGTACTCTAGGCTGGAAAAGAGGAGCTGGTCTTTCTGCAACTGTGGGGGTTCCCCCCTACAGTTGATAGTGCTATGAGATGACTGTTGTTGTGAAATGGCACTATATAAATAAAGTTGAATTGAATTGAATTGAATTGGAAAATGCTAATACACTTCTTTTAGTGTATTTAGAAGGTCTGATGAGGGACCTAGAGTCACAAGCGGAACTGACCTTCTACCGGAGTTGGTAGAGGTGGTGGACACTGTGATTCAAGGCATTAGCTCACATGCTACAGTCCTTGAAACTCCCTGGCCCAGCTGACCATGAACCGGCAACATGTGTGGTTGAGCAAGTCTGGATTGGCAGATATGGACAAGGCTGCTGTTTTGGAGGCTGCGATAGCGCCTGGTGAGGTAGTTGGGCCTGCAGCAGAGGCGGTGTTGGACGAGGTGCAGAAGGTGAGACTGCACAAGCAGTCCTTTCATCAGCCAGGACCAACCAGGTGGAGTGTCCGGAGACCTCTTGAGGGGTGTGAGAATCCACAACGACTTTGTTTCACAGAGCCAGGTTCCTTTCAGAGCTCGGGTCACCCGAGACAGAGGGCCTCTCGGCAGCGGGTGCAGGTTCAGCAGCACTCACATCCATGGTTTCAGGAGTGTGTAGGCCGTGGTCCTGCCAAGCCCCACCAGCGTCCCTGACAATACACTTCCCATGACGTCAACCTTCTCCACAGCGCACTTCAGGAGTTGGCGTCAGTGCACCTCCTGTCCATGGGTGATTGATACACTGGAATGTGGATACTGCCTACAATTCAATCTCATCCACCCAATTTCAAGGGGTTTTGGAAACAAAGTAAAGGGGGACTCTCTTTCCACAGTTCTTGGTGGCGAGGTCTTTGCCCTACTGGGAAAAAGAATGCAATATGGCCTCTGTCTCCAGGAGAAGAAAGGCGAGATCTGAGGCGGCTGAACGGGTATTGCAAGGTGCTTCTCTTCAAGATGTTCAGGCTGAAGACATTGTTTCAGGCTATAAGGTCAGGCGACTGGTTCACAACAGCAGATTTTCACGATGCCTATTCCCATATTCCCATAAATCTGGCCCACAGGAAGTTCCTCAGGTTTTCCTTACAGCGCAAAGCCTTCGAATACTACGTCCTTCCTTTCGGTCTGTCCCTGTCGCCTCGAACGCTCATCAAGTGCATGAACACTGCACTCGCCCCACTGCGGCAGAAGGGCATTCAAGTTTTCAATTATCTGGATGATTGCCTGGTTTGTCTGCCATCGGAAGCCATAGCGAAGAGCCATATGGAGACCATACTGGCTCACCTGGTGGCATTTAGGTTGCATTTGAATGCAGAGAAAAGCTGCCTTGTTCCAACCAGGGTTGTCGAGTACTTGGGGCTCACCCCGGATTCAGCTGCCATGAGGGCATCCCTGACTCCAAAGAGAAGGCATACTATCAGGGAATGCATCAAGAGCTGCATCTCACAGAGGACTGTATCAGCGCAGCAGTGCCAGAGGATCTTGGGTCTCTTTGCTGCAGCTGCCCAAGTGGTGCCACTGGGTCTTTTACGTTTTCGTCCCCGTTAGCGGTGGTTTGCGTTTCAGAAGGTGGTTTTGCTCAGAGACAAAATGAGGAGGCTAGTTCTTTCCGAAAAGGGGCCTCATGGTTCTCAGGTGGTGGAGACACTCCTCAGCAGTCTGAGATAGTGTTCCCCTGGGCCAAGAGGGCTGCAGGGTGACCATTACAACCGATGCCTCCCTAGCAGGCTGGGGTGCAGCCTGGGAGGGCAGGTTTGTTCAGGGGCACTGGGTTCTGGCTCAGCAGTCTTGGCATATAAATCATCCCGAGATGGAGGCAGTACGTTTGGTTCTGAGACATTTTCTTCCAGTCATTCGGGGAAGAAAATTCTGGTGCAAACAGACAGCACAGCTGTGGTGTCGCATATCAACCAGCAGGGTGGTCTGAGGTCCCGCTCTCTCCATGCGAGGGCATATTGTCTGCTCTTGTGGGTTCAGGCCAAAGGTACAGTGGTTTGAAAAAGTGTTTTCCCCCTTCCTGATTTCTCACTTTTTTTGTATGTTTGTCACATTTAAATGTTTCAGATCATCAAACAGATTTAAATATTAGACAAAGATAACACAAGTAAACACAAAATGCAGCTTTTAAATGAAGGTGTCCATTATTGAGGGAAAAAATCCAAACCTAAATGGCCCTGTGTGAAAAAAGTGATTGCCCCCTAAACCAAATAACTGGTTGGGCCACCCTTAGCAGCAACAACTGCAATCAAGCATTTGCAATAACTGGCAATGAGTCTTTTTCAGTGCTGTGGAGGAATTTTGGCCCACTCATCTTTGCAGAATTGCTGTAATTCAGCCACACTGGAGGGTTTTCGAGCATGAACTGCCTTTTTAAGGTTATGCCATTGCATCTCAATCAGATTCAGATCAGGACTTTGACTAGGCCACTCCAAAGTCTTCATTTTGTTTTTCTTACGTCATTCAGAGGTGAACTTGCTGGTGTGTTTTGGATCATTGTCCGGCTGCAGAACCCAAGTGCGCTTCGGCTTGAGGTCACAAACAGATGGTCGGACATTCTCCTTCAGGATTTTTTGGTAGACAGCAGAATTCATGTTTCAATTTACCACAGCAATTTTTCCAGGTCCTGAAGCAGCAAAACAGCCCCAGACTATCACACTACCAACACCATATTTTACTGTTGGTATGATGTTCCTTTTCTGAAATGCTGTTACTTTTATGCCAGATGTAATGGGACACACACCTTCCAAAAAGTTCAACTTTTGTTTCATCAGTCCACAGAATGCTTTCCCAAAAGTCTTGGGGATCATCAAGATGTTTTCTGGCAAAACTGAGACGAGCCTTTGTTCTTTTTGCTCAGCCGTGGTTTTCGTCTTGGAATTCTGCCATGCAGGCCACTTTTGCCCAGTCTCTTTCTTATGGTGGAGTCATGAACACTGACCTTAGCTGAGGCAAGTGAGGCCTACAGTTCTTTGGATGTTGTTGTGGGGTCTTTTCTGACCTCTTGGATGAGTCATTGCTGCGCTCTTGGGGTAATTTTGGTTGGCTGGCCACTCCTGGGAAGTTCACCACTGTTCCATGTTTTCGCCATTTGTAGATAGTCCCAAAGCTTTAGAAGTGGCTTTTTACCCTTTTCCAGACTGATAAATCTCAGTTACTTTGTTTCTCATTTGTTTCTGAATTTCTTTGGATCGCAGCATGATGTCTAACTTTTGAGGATCTTTTGGTGTACTTCACTTTGTCAGACAGGTCCTATTTAAGTGATTTCTTGATTGAGAACAGGTGTGGCAGTAATCAGGCCTGGGTGTGGCTCGAGAAATTCAACTCAACTTTCCAAAGATGTGATAAACCAGTTAATTTATGTTTTAACGGGGGGAGGGGGGGCACTTTTCCACACAGGGCCATGTAGGTTTGGATTTTTTTTTTTACCCTTAATAATAAACACCTTCATTTAAAAACTGCATTTTGTGTTATCTTTGTCTCATATTTAAATTTGTTTGATGATCTGAAACATTTAAGTGTGACAAACATACAGCACAAAAAAAAACCAAACGAGAAATCAGGAAGGGAGCAAAAACTTTTTCACACCACTGAATGTGTAGTTAAGGATCACATTCCTCTACTGTAACTTAAAGCATTTGTAAACTGTTGTTTTGGACTGGAAAAAAGTTTTTAATTTTCATCTGAAGCCTAACTATTAAACTTTTAAACTTCTAGACTCAGCAAGGTTTCAAACAGGATGGACTAATTTATTTTCTTTTTGACTTAAATGGAGTTGAATACTGTTACTGCTGTTTGTTTTGAACAGTAGAGTTACAGCAGCCCTGTATGGTGCAGTAGAAGCTGGTATTTGAGTCTAATTTTTTTAGTTTTTGTGTTTAAGGGCCAAACTTCAATGTTGGTTATTTAATTGTGTTGCTACAAACACTTTTGATTAAGCTGTTAAGTTCGTTTCCAACTCATGTTTCATAGGTCATTATTTTATTTAGCTGTGGGAACGTTTTATAATAGGCTTTTCAAACTTATATTGTTGCACTTGTCTGCATCGTTAATTTCCTAAAAAGAGAATTTATTTATTGTGCACGTTTTAATTTTGTTTGAGAAATTTTTTATTGGAGAATTTATTGCTGACAGTTTGCATTTTTTTGTCAGTAGAGCTGTTCTCACTTATACAAAAGATAAGTAGTTTTTGTAGAAGAGCTTGGAATAACGAGGCAATGTGACTTATAAACCAAAGTTTATTATCAGCTTCGCTCCTCTAACAAGTCTCATCTAGTGCAGCAGAAGAAGTAAGAGAGCGAACACATTCGGCTCTGCGTACTTATACTCACACACGACAAAAGACATGCATATCAAAGCTGACATCCCCTATTAACTTAATTCCCCTCCTTTGTCTCCGTACCCCTCCACCTGGCCCTGGGAGGTCAGGGCAACCTATCTGGTCTCCACCGCAGTGCCTCGGATGCTCTTTGATCTTCACTGGCGGTTGAGACCCTTTGTCCTGTTCTGAGGTGTGAAGTCGCTTTACATATGTAATCACCAAACATTCTCACATGCTTATACATATGTAGGTTATGGGATATATGATTAATATAGACCACAGCCTCCCCCCAAACGACTAAGAAAAGGACAATAGAAAAATTCACAGTTTAAGATAATTATTATGACATACTAACTGCTACACCTCTTGACAAAGAAGAAACTTTCCAGCAGCTATGCTCCTGTAGAGAATTCAGTGGTAATCATAACAGCATAGTAATATCACAAGTCAGTCCTAAACTGTTACAGCACAATTAGTGAACAACTTTTGAGTAGTTTGCATCAGTCCTTGTGCCGTCTGGGCTTTAATCTTCTTCCGAATCTGCTGTGGGTCCGTTCGGGCGTCCTGGTGGGACCTTCCTGTAAGGAATCTGCAGCTTGGGAAGGACAGTGATTATTTGTTCCCTGCAGGGGGGCTGAGTCTTTTCTCTTGGGGGGTCTACCCCGCCGAGGTGCTCTCGCCAACCGTGCAGGCTCGTCTCTCAACAAGAAGGCAGGTTTAAGTTTGTCAATGCTGACTGTTTCTTTTCTGTCCCCAAAATCAAGCACAAAATGCTTATCACCAGGTTCCAGCACTCTGAATGGTCCATCGTATGGTGGGCGGAAGGTTGGTTTTAAAGCTTCATGCCTAACAAAAACGAATTCAGCGTTTTTAAAGCCTGGGGGACAAAAACCCGTGGAAAAGAGTGATGTGCCGGCCCGGGGAGAGAGTCCGGTCCGTTGCTGCCTAAAAACCTCGGGGCTGGAAGATGCCCTGGCTCTGGGTTCTCTGGTAAAAATTCACCTGGGAGCCTGAGAGGTTGTGCAAAAACTAATTCTGCTGGGGAGGCGTCTAGATCCTCTTTAGGTGCAGCACGCAACCCCAATAAAACCCAAGGAAGTTTATTTACCCAATTTGTATCCGTTAGTGAGGCTCTGAGGGCGGCCTTTAAAGACCTGTGAAAACGCTCGCATAACCCATTAGCCTGAGGGTGATAAGCGGTGGTGCGGTGAATTGTCGCTCCTAAGCTACTGGCCATGGCTGACCAAAGCTCCGAGACAAATTGAGGCCCCCTATCGGACGTGATGTCCGATGGGACGCCGAAACGTGCCACCCAGTTTGTCAAAAAAACGCAAGCGACTTCCTCCGCTGTGGTTGACGCCAGAGGGACCGCCTCCGGTCAGCGCGTAGTACGGTCTATCATTGTTAACAGATGTGTGAAACCTTGGGAGGAAGGTAGTGGTCCCACGAGGTCGACATGAACGTGGTCGAACCTTCTAGCAGGGATTCGAAAAGGCTCTAGAGGGGCTTTTGTGTGTTTGTGTATTTTGGCACGCTGACAAGAAATGCAAGTCTTTGCCCATTCTTTTACGTTTTTGCGCAGGCCAGGCCACACAAACTTTTCGGCGACCATTTTAACCGAAGCGCGCACACCTGGATGCGTGAGGGAGTGAATTGAGTCGAAAATATGGCGGCGCCATGCAGCTGGGACTACCGGGCGAGGTCGGCCGGTTGAGATGTCGCATATTAGTGGGGGCACACCGTCGCGTAAACTCCTTTCCTCCAGCCTTAACCCTGTTGGTCCAGACAGGAGTGCGCGCACGTCCGCGTCACTACTTTGCTCCTCCGCCATGGCTGCATAATCTATCCCTACGTGGATTGGGGCTGCGTATGTGTCCGCGTTGGCGAAGAGTTCTGCGGCTGAGGTAGTATAATCTGTCTCCTCGCGCTCTGGTGATGTCACAGCGTGAGAGAGGCAGTCTGCTACCACGTTAAGTTTGCCTGCCACATGTCGAATGTCTGTGGTGAACTCTGAAATTGCAGCTAGCTGTCTTTGTTGCCTGCCTGACCACGGTTCAGAAATTTTAGCCATCGCAAAGGTGAGCGGTTTGTGGTCTACAAAAGCCGTGAAACGCCGCCCCTCCAACCAGAACTGGAAGTGGCGGATGGATAAATGAAGCGCTAGCAGCTCCCTGTCAAAGGTGCTGTATTTACGCTCAGTTTGGTTTAGCGATTTGCTGAAAAATGCCAAAGGTTGCCAGGTTCCGCCGACGTGTTGTTCTACAACCGCCCCTATGGCCAGGTCTGAAGCGTCTGTGGTTAGCGCAATGCGGGCCGAGGGATCAGGGTGAACCAACAATGTGGCATTAGCTAGGGCACTTTTTACTTCCGCGAAGGCGCGTTCGCGCTCCGGGGTCCATTCGACCGCGTTGGAAGGTTTTTGTTTTCTGAGCGCGTCATATAGGGGCTGCATGAGCTGAGCTGCGCGGGGGAGGAAACTGTTGTAAAAATTAACCATCCCCAAAAATTCTTGCAGCGATTTGACCGTTTGTGGCCGTGGGAAACTTTTTACTGCGTGAACTTTGTCTGGCAGTGGGACTGCCCTCTTCGGTGAAACTCTGTGTCCCAAAAAATCAATTTGTGACACGTCGAATTTGCATTTGGCCAGATTGATTATTAACCCGTGCTCTTCTAGTCTCTGAAAAACCATAGTGAGATGTTGTTCGTGTTCTTCCTCAGACGAGCTGGCTACCAGCATATCGTCGAGGTAGACGAACACAAAGGGGAGGTCGCGTAATACTGCGTCCATCATCCGCTGAAAGGTTTGAGCAGCGCCTTTGAGGCCAAAAGGCATCCGCAAAAATTCAAAAAGACCGAAGTGGGTTATTACAGCTGTTTTAGGAATGTCTTCCACTCTAACGGGGACTTGATGATAGCCGCGGACCAGGTCTATTTTTGAAAAAATGCGCGCACCCGCCAGATGTAGTGAAAAATCTTGGATGTGAGGAATAGGGTAGCGGTCATGCGCTGTCGCATTGTTTAATCTGCGGTAATCGCCGCACAGTCTCCAAGAACCGTCGGATTTCGGGACCATGTGAAGCGGTGACGCCCAGGGGCTTTTTGAGCGCCTGATAATGCCTAGTTTTTCAAGGGTGGTAAACTCGTCCCGAGCTATGGCGAGCTTGGTCGCGTCTAAGCGCCGAGCTTTGGCGAACACGGGTGGGCCTGTTGTGGGAATAAAGTGTTCGACCCCGTGCTTAGCCGCTGTAGCTGAGAATTTGGGAATTGTGAGTGCTGGAAATTGGGTGAGGAGTTGATCAAACTTACCTCCTGCTGTAGTGACGCTGGCCTGCACGGGTGGTGGAGAAACTCGAGCTGAGCAGGGAATAGAAGCAAAGGACAATGCATTAACCAAGCGTCTGTTCGCTAGATCGACTAATAACCCATGTGCACACAAAAAGTCTGCGCCCAACAAGTTAAAACTCACCGCCGCTACAACAAATGTCCATCTGTAGTTGCGGCCGTGGATGCGGAGGGGCAGGTTCCTTTCGCCAAAAGTGTCGATGATGGAGCCGTTGGCTGCCACCGCTCCATTGCCCCAGGGGCCCATGTCCCGGTCTGCTTGGGAGGGCATGATAAAACTCAGTTGAGCTCCTGTGTCAATGAGGAACTGCTTGCCGGTGTGTCCGTCCGTCACATATAGAAGCTTGCTTTTTTCGCCGAGAACCGCTGCTGTTAACGGTTCTTGGCTTTGGCGTTTCCCGAATTCGTGAATTTGCAGGGGGGAACACACTTGTAGGCCTTCTCGGCGAAGCGGTGGTGGTAATAACAGACGTCGCTCTGTCTGTTACGTCTTGGCCGTGTCGCTGTCACGGCGGGCGGATTCTGCTCCGTGGTTTGTGGCTCCCCGTGGCTCCGGACATCAGCGTTGAGGTCTGCGGATGCTGCTGTGGGTGTCTGTTCCTTGCAGGCGTTGACGAGTCGCTGCGCTTCATGAGCCAGCGTGCGGAAGTCTTGCTGGGTGCTGCATCGCATGTTGGCAAGCGTCCCTCTCATGTGTGGCGGCAGCGTACTGAGGAATATAAATTGGAAGAGGAAATTGTCATTGTCCTCTTCTTTGAGTTGCAGCAAGTCCTCCATGAAGGCTTTGGGTCTGCATCCTCTGTGGCCGTAGACCGCCAGGATCCTCTCGGCTTTCTCCTCGGCAGAGGGGACGAAATTCGCCACGATGGTCGCTTTCAGTTCTCTGTATTTGTCCTGGGCTGGCGGCCGCTGGATTATGCTCCGCGCACATCTCGAAGTGGCGGCATTGAGATGACGATGTGATATCGACGATGTGATAGAACTTTGTATCGTCAGCCGTGATGCCCGCAAGTGCAAACTGGGCTTCAGCTTGCTGAAACCACGAGGCGGGGTCTTCCTGCCAGAAGTCCGGCAGCTTGACGGTGACGGCGTTTGTGTGGACAGTCACTGATGTGTCCGCAGGGTGAGAGTGTCTTCCTTCGGCTCTCGCAGCGGTGCTGGTGCTTGGTTGAGCCCTCTCTATCACTTCTGCCGTGGGGGAACGTCGTCCATCTGTTCCCCTGTCTGCATGGGCGCCGGCGTCTGCCTGGGTCGCCACAGATGAGTCGATCGCGGGGGAATGCCTCTGGTCCATCCTCGCGTCAGGGTCACCAGTGTAGAAGAGCTTGGAATAACGAGGCGATGTGACTTATAAACCAAAGTTTATTATAAACCAAAGTTTTATAGGACTGCTCGCAGAGATAGCAAAAAGACGTAACAAACTAATAGTTTTTTGAATGCAGAAGATGCAATGGACTTGCACAATGGTCCCCTCCGGCATACAACTAGGAACATACCGGTCGCTATGGAGGGTGAGAATATGTATGGGCACATAATCATACCATGTAGGATAACTAAGTAGACGGTTATGCTGTTTCATTCCATCTAGCAACAATGCTCTGCACTGTGTGTGTTTATATATTTACATATTTGTTCCATCTAGCTACAATGCTCAGCACTGGGTGTGTTTATATTTATATATCTGCATGTTATTCCATCTAGCTACATTGCTCCGCACTGTGTGTGTTTATATACTTGCATATTTATTCCACCTAGCTGCAATGCTCCGTACTGTGGGTGTTTATATATTTACATATTTATTCCATCCAGCTACAATGCTCTGCACTGTGTGTCTGTGTGTGTGTGTGTATATATGTATATTTTGTGGTGGTATGTGCATATGTATATTAGCTGCTCTTGCTTGCTTGTTTTTTTTCTTGCCTTCTGATTGTTGCTCTGAGTGTTGCTATCCCTGTGCTGTTGCAATCCTGGAATTTCCCCGTTGTGGGACTAATAAAGGCTTATCTTATCTTATCTTATCTTATTATCAGCTTCGCTCCTCTAACAAGTCTCATCTAGTGCAGCAGCAGAAGAAGTAAGAGAGCGAACACATTCGGCTCTGCGTACTTATACTCACACACAACAAAAGACATGCATATCAAAGCTGACATCCCCCATTAACTTAATTCCCCTCCTTTGTCTCCGTACCCCTCCACCTGGCCCTGGGAGGTCAGGGCGACCTATCTGGTCTCCACTGCAGTGCCTCGGATGCTCTTTGATCTTCACTGGCGGTTGAGACCCTTTGTCCTGTTCTGAGGTGTGAAGTCGCTTTACATATGTAATCACCAAACATTCTCACATGCTTATACAT